>VZQC01014684.1:86069-180882 GCA_009823505.1 Rhizomys pruinosus
AACAACAACAACAGAAAATACTGCATCAAAGAACTGACTGAAACAGTGAACTTCTGCTCAAAACAGTCAACTTCCCCATGGAAAATATTGAGAAAGACTAAGAGATGGAAAGCATGTTTGGCAGAATGCACGAGCTCTGGTGGGGTGGGGGAATGAGCGGGAACATGGGTCTAGATTTGTTAAAAATAAATAAATAAATTTATGTGAAAAAAAAAATAAAGTCACACCTTTTGGAAAAATGAACAAATAAAAAGGCAGGGCTTTTTATCATTTTCTCTTAAAAAAAATAAAATAAAATAAAATTTTAAGAGAAAAATAAAACTTTTAAGCTATAACAAAATGGAAATTTCCTCCATGGGATATTGCTAACTTTTCTGGGAAAGGATCAATATTCTAAAAATATATAGAACTCTCAGAAATCAGACTGATTGCCCAACAGAAAAATGTGCAAGGGCAAAGCAATTTAGAAAAAGATAAACTGCCCACAAACATAGGGTTATTTTCCAACTTTGTTAGTCACCAAAGAACTGCAAATGGAAAAATGGGACAGTTCATTTCTAATCATAATCAAACGGTTTAATACTTTGATTTATCACTTAACTATTGGATTAATGGCTGTTTCTTAAAAGATAATGCCTCTTCATTTAAAAATTAATGAGAAAAATGGTAAATACAACATTATTTTTCAAGTGGACAGCATGGAAATTCATATCCAATGTCTTACAAATGTATCAATTTCTTTGTCCCAACAACTGGACTTTTAGGAATTTACTCCAGGAGGAAGATCAAACAAATATGCAAAGACTTATTTGAAAGTCTAGTTGAAGCATGCTTTATGACTCCAGCCTAAAACAGTGAATGGAAATAATCATATGTCCAACAGGAAATGCAAGTTTGATCTATCTATGCAACATGAATTCACTTTTTAAAACTCGTTTTTACATATAAAAATACTTAAATATGAAGTAAAAAAAACTAGATTACTAAATCATATGCCTCTCATGAATCATCTCTTGGTTTTATAAAAAGTACATGTGCGCACATCAGGTTGGCAGCCCACAGTCCAGTGTGTTATCTCTTGGCCATGGGTTTTACTCTATGTTCATATTTTATTTTTCTGGAATTTTAATAACATATTACTTTTATAATATTTGAAAAGGTAAAATTTCCATGTTTAAACTATTCTAAGACATGGGAAAATAGAAGCTAATCATTTCTTAAGCAGAAGAGTCCAAGGGCAAGTTCAGAGCTTCCCAAAGTCACCCCTTTCAGCTCCTCGCCTAGTGGAAGTACATGGCTTTCTCTTTAGTACATATATGGATTACCTTTGCCATGCTAAATATACAACGTAAGAAAACTACACCCTGTGTACCACCATTCATAAACTCCAGTGTCCTGACCACATAAGACCTAGCAAAAAATGGGCTGAGGGCCAGTGGCCAATGGAGAAGCAAGTTTAAGCCTTATAACTTTTTTTTTTTTTTTTTGGTCTTTTCGAGTCAGGGTCTCCCTGTAGTTCCAGCTGTCCTGGAACTCATTCTGTAGACCAGGCTGGACTTGAACTCACAAAGATCCACCTGCCTCTGCCTCCTAAGTGCTAGGATTAAAGGCATGCACCACCACGCCCGGCCTGCCTTATAACTTCTTTAAAATTCATTTTATTAGCATATGTTAATTGTATAAAATAATGGATTTCAGCATGACATTTTATTTTATTTTATTTCTATGTGTATGAATGTACTGTCTGCATGTAGGTTTGTGCACCCGTGTCGTGCAATGCCAAGGAGGTCAGAAGAGGGTGTCGGATTCCCCTAGAACTGGAGTTCTCCTGGAATTGGAGTTCTCCTGGAATTGGAGCTACAGACAGTTCTCAGCCGCCATGTGGGTGCTGGGGATCGAACCTGGGTCCTCTGCAAGAGCAGCTGGCACTCTTAACCGCTAGGCTATCTCCCCAGCCCAGCATGGCATTTTTGTACATGTATAACATACTTGGTTCCCATCCCCCACTCATGCCCTAGAGCCCTCCACTGTTTATCATGTACATGTCCACTGGTTGGCTTCCACTAGCATGGAATGCCCCACAGATTATTTTTTCCCTCAAATGTTGAGCCCAACAACATACAATGATGTGGGCATTTCTTTCTTTTTCCTATAAGGAAATCAGGGAGAAAAGGATTTGAATTTTTTCAAATTTAAAAATGATGGGGCCAGGATTGAATTTAATTCTTTAAAACCCAAAAAGAATCACATGGTCTGAGGTTTCAGGGACAACAGTTAAGCTACAAATCAGGCTTTTAAGCATGATAGCAGATAGTATGAAAGAGAAACAGGATCTGGTACATGGAAAACAACGTTCCTAAGAAACACAAGCAGGTAACTCTCCATCAACAGGACTTCTCTCAGTACTAAGAGCCAGCCCAGAGGTTCCCAAGTGTCCTCATCAAAGAAGACAGTGTAACAAGATCCCCCTGGAAATAAGGGTCTCACAGGGGGGTTCCTCGGGTGCACGGTATCCATGTGAACTGCAAGCTTCTTGATACCAGAGCTCCATCCAGAAGCAGCAAAGCACTAAGAGTACTCATCAGAACTCAGCACCCAGGGTCTGTGTGACCCCTCCATGAGGTTTAGAATATCTAAAACAACTAGATGATAACCATCCATTAAAAACAATTCAACAGAGGTAGGCAACCTATTTGAAAAATAAGCCAACCAACCTTGGCCCTGGTAAACAATCCAGGAAAGTGCATGAATTCTACAAACACTTTTTAAATTAAACTTGTTCTCTGACAATTTCATACACATAGATAATGTATTCTGCTACTCTCGCCCCTCACCCTCTGTTATCTCCCTATGGGTCTTGTCATCTCTCTCTCTCTCTCTCTCTCTCTCTCTCTCTCTCTCTCTCTCTCTCTCACACACACACACACACACACACACACACACACACACACACACACACAAGGTTTCTTTCTCAGATCTCAGTTGCTTTGTTTTGTGCCCTGCTGACTTTAACCTGGGTTTGGAGCTGCCCAATGGAGCCTCATGAACTCACCAGTGGGTACACAAATGAAACAAATGAAGACAGTGACAGCCCCTCCCCACAACCTGTCAGTAGCCGTAGTCCAGCTGGGAGGGGTAGGGCCCCGTGAGCTCCTCCCATCCCTGACATTTTTAGTAGCTAAAAAACACTCTTAGCAACAGAATCTAATAGGGTACCATGGGGTCTTGGGAAACGTCTGAGAATCCTATACAAAGAGGCTGTGGTATGAATTCAACTGGAAAGCATCATGCTCAGTGAACTAAGTCAGACTGGGAAAGACCAGTATCAAATGTTTTCTTTTATTTGTGGATCCTAGATCCACAGATGCATAAAATCATGTATGCATATAGGACATGTAAGTAGAAAACATGTTGGAAAAAAGGATGGGAATATAGGAAGGGGCAAAGAACAACCCATGTTTGTATGAAAAGGACTTTCTCAGTACATACAATGACTATATAAATAGGATAAGGGGCTGGAAAAATGGCTCAGTGGTTAAAAGCACTGGCTGCTCTTGCAGAGGACCCAGGCAGGTTCAGCTTACAGCACCCACAAGGCAGCTCATAATTGCATCTAAACCCAGTTCCAAGGGACCTGACATCCTCTTCTGCCTCCTCAGGCGCCAGGCACATGAGTGATACACTTACATACATTCAGGAAGAACACTCATATGCATAAAATAAAAATTAATATATTTTTAAAAATAGGATATGATAAAGTAGACCAAAGATCAATCTGTAATTGAAAGAACACTGGATTGATCACATATTCTTGAGGAAAGACAATCATGTTCCCAATCCAGTGTTAGGTAACAGAAGAGTCATGGTCTATCCCCCATAAAGGACCCAATAATGATGTTGCAGTTTCAAGTCAAGGTCAAGCCCAAAGTCTATCCAAATTGGAACTAAGGGCTCATCCTCAAAATAAGGTCTTCTTACCTTTGTAGAGCAGTCAGCTGAAGAAAGAGTAACAGACAGGGCCATGCTTTCTTAATACAAAAGGTATCATAGAGGCTTTTTGTTGACACAAGGGCAAAAGACTAACCAAGGCCATACAGTCGGGCTCCTTAAGCCAAGGAATATGTGCCTCAAGGGTATGTAACTGGTGGGGTATAAGTAAAAGCTGCACCATGTATATGGCACAGCTTTCCAAAGGAGCTCTTTCACCATGGTAATTGACAGTATCTGGATACACTACAAAGAAAATTAATACAAACTATTGATTAACAGAAGAAAAACCTCAAATTTATCTATACTCAAAGATGTGCTCCCCTATGTATATGCATGTATGTATATTTTTAAGTGCTTTATTTCCCACTTTCCAAAAATACCTAAGTTGTCTGAGAAATCCATCTGCAGATCAGAGCCAAAGTCATTCTTGGTCTGAGCAATATTAAAATATTAAATATTGCACCAAGGGATCCCTTCATGGAAATGCCTGACTGGCTAGGATGTGACATATATGACAGAATACCTGAAATCTGGGGAGGGAGGCAAGAAGGGGCTCTAAATTTTATTAAGATGTATTATAAGGAATGCACAAAAACTCAATAAAAATATTGAAAAAATATTGAGTATTACCAAGCATTTACCTCAGCCATAAAAAAAAAAACAACAACACAGAAACACTTAAGCACACACAGTCCCACCCACCAAAGTAAGTTTAGCAACAGAACTTTTTAACTAATTACCTGGATGTACTATTTGGAAAAGGCTGCAGACAGTGTATCCAGGGGTATTAGGTATGAGCAGACACATGTGGGGAATTTAATGACTGAAACTTCTCTCTACTAAAACATCACCATATGCCCATGAAACACCACCGTTCCAGCTCACAGCCAGGACTGACTTCCTCCCAGGCCCCTCCTCAGCCACTATGTTGTCCCCCCATAATGTTACCATCATTCGTACTACTAACAATAATGGCATAATTAGGACTGATGTTTTATGAACACCCCCATGATCTCTACCACCCCAGCAGAGTTACTTAAGAAAAGAATAAAAGGAAAATTATGGAGACAATTCCACCTTTCAGTAGCTTTCTTTCTTTCTTTTCAATTTCATTCACTTTCGTTTATGTATACATGCATGAGCCTGTTGGTCTGTATGTGCATCTCTGTCCATGCCCACAGAGGCCAGAAGAGGAAGTCAGGAGTCAGATCCCCTGGAATTAGAGCTTTAGGCAATTGGCAAGGCACCCAGTTTGGATATTGGAAACCAAACGCCAGTCCTTTGCAAGAGAAGCAAGTATTCTGAACTGCAGAACCATCTCTCCAGCCCCTCTGCAGCTAGCTTCAGAAAGTGACCACAGTAGAACTACAGACAGAAGCAAAGCTGTGCATCAAGCTTGCCTGCTCTGAGCTATGAGTAAAGCCCAAGTTCACCAGCTGTCCCAGGCAAAGGTGAAGAGAACTCTGGGCAGTACAAAGAAGAGAAGAGAAGTAGGTCTCCTCAGGAAGTCAATGCACGGCTATAACTGAAACTGTCTATGAAGGACCTTGAATGAGGAATGCAGGACAAAAATTAAAAATTAAATTCCAAGATATATCCAGTCAGGCAAAGCAAAAGTCTTTTCCAAAAGGTGTTTAGCTATTATGGAACCCACATCTAGTCCCAGGTAAAGTCTGATTCTGCAAGCTGAGTAGAGAAAGGTGGGGTGCAGAGGATTTTAATTTTAAAGAAGTTTTCCAAGGCACTTCTTTAAAAGTGACGTGTCCATACTTGGGAGGCAGAGGCAGGAGGATCTTCGTGAGTTCAAGGCCAGCCTGGTCTACAGAGCAAGTTCCAGGACAGCTGGGGCTACAAGGAGACTTTGTCTCGAAAAGACAAAAAAAAAAAGTGACATGTCCATTGAGACAGTCAGAGCCACCACGCTGCTCACAGGGCTTTCCCAAACACCCTGACTTCCATATACACTTCTCACTTCTCTTTCTTCATGTGCCATAGGCTCGGCCAAAGGCTACAGTAACAGAGATCAGACATTCTTTGAACTATGCAAGCCATCCTGTAAGATACCAAAGTTAGACATGCTCTCTAGATAGAAATGTTTAGCACATTGGAGAAAAAAAGTTCCTTGGCTGTCCTAAGTCAACCCCACAGTATTGTAAGATAAATGTCAAGCAATATAATACAAATAGTTAGTGAGCTACAAAAAAAATAACATAAATTACTTGTTATCAAATAGAAAAAGTAAGTGTTTGTACTCAAAGACAATACTGAGAAAATGTTCTTCATGACATACTTGAAATTGGCAACAATTTTAAAAAGTTACATTACACACATTGTTGCTAAGCTGCAGTGAAATGTCACTGCCAAAGTTTTGAAGAATGAACTGACATCCACTTCAGAAAATCAGGTTGCAATACATATCAAAGCCATAAGAATGGGGTCCCTGCACACTGGTAGCATTGCAAAAAAGACAAATCTATGGACAAAGTTCTAGAAGGTCTTATAGAATGCAGTGCAGGTGGAGATTGAGTTTATGCCAGAAACAGGCTTTTCAATATTTTGGAGAGGTGTGTGTGTGTGGACCACTTGTCATTCAGGCAAGCTTCCACAAATCATTTCCCTGCTCTGGCCAGAGTTCATTTGGTTACAAGTATTATAACCATATAAACCTCCATGGGGGGAGATTAGTAAAGTAAATAGAAGCATGTCCAAATCCAAACACAGGAAAGACAACTGGGCTTTGGAAAGAAGTCAACCATGAGCTATGCGCCATCAAGAACCACAATGTCAACTGAGTGTCTTCTACATACTCAGGAGCCTGTCCCTACCTTTGTTCCACTTGTGCTTTTATGCTCCACTGTGGTCACGTGTGACTTCTCTGAGACTCTCACCCAAAAAAGCACCCTTAATCCCATCTTATGGTATATCAACTGAGCTCTCTCACAACTCCCTGCATCTCAATTCCAAATAAACAGTGTTTGATCGTGGTTTATTTTTCTGGCATTATAAAATACAAAAGCAATACATCTTCAGAAGAAGCCATCCAAATTCTGAATTTGAATCTTTTCTTGGGCTAGTGAAATGTGATTCAATCCTCTCTTATGATGCTGGACAATAGCAGGAACCACAGCTCCTAGTCAGCCCATGATCATAAAAGGAAAGAATACATGCTGCATTATATGGCTCTGGGTGGCTAAACCATAATAATCCACAAGACATGTGTACCCCTAAGAGCAGCTGTGAGTGTCCCAGATGCCCAGCCTAAGCTATGGGAAGGCCACATGGGAAAGCTTCCAAATCCTTGCAAGACCTCGCAAAGAATCAGGTACGTAGTCCACAGAGAATAGCAGTGACTTCGGGGTTACTCTTTGACCAAGGATTCTGCTTATGAGATCTTGTCCAGGTATCCTTTTCCAAGGGCTAACATAGCAGGTACCAGAAAACATCAGCTGCATGGCATGTGTCTCAGAGTCAGGAAGCCAGAAGTCACAGATGTAGCTATGATGAGGTTACACTGCCTCTGATTATACTCTAGCCCACGTCTCTCTCCTAGCCTCATGTCACCATTTCATCTGTGGCAACACCACCAGTTTCACATATGTGTGTGCATCCAAATGCCCCCTTCTCATCAATTCAGAGCGTACCCCGCATACACATGAACTCATCATAACTTTATCAGCAATAACTCTTTCCACATAGGGATATGTACTGGACTTCAAAATATAAATGTTAAGCAGTTATAATTCAACCCATTATGCCTAAATTCCTCTTACTGGAACTTTCCCTGGAAAATCCCCCCCAAAAAAATTTTACACATGGAAAGGCTTATTAAGCCATGGTTGATAACAACCACCTAGAATACACTGGCATATCAGAGACTCTCTAAGACAGTAGAGAACAGCTTGTAAGAAGCTAGGGTCGGGCTGGAGAGATGGCCTAGCGGTCAAGAGCACCGACTGCTCTTGCAGAGGACCCGGGTTTGATCCCCAGCTCCCACATGGTGGCTGAGAACCGTCTGTAACTCCAATTCCAGGAGAACTCCAGTTCCAGGGGAATCCGAGACCCTCTTCTGACCTCCGTGGCATTGCACGACACGGGTGCACAAACCTGCATGCAGACAGTACATTCATACACATACAAAAAATAAATAAAATTAAAAAAAAAAAAAGAAGCTGGGGTCTCAGCCAGGCATGGTGGCGCACGCCTTTAATCCTAGCACTTGGGAGGCAGAGGCAGGCAGATCTTTGTGAGTTCAAGGCCAGCCTGGTCTACAGAGCAAGTTCCAGGACAGCTGGGGCTACAGGGAGACCCTGTCTCAAAAAGACCCCCCCGCCAAAAAAAAAAAAAAAAGCTAAGGTCTCAATTCTCACTTCTTCCATGCATTTCAAACTTGGATCTGCCATTCTTAGCTGAACAAGCTATTTAAAAGTTCTTGTTTCTGTTTCCGTTTCCATATGGAAATAGAATCCTACAGGCTCCTGGAACCCTGTTCATATGAACCTACAGCAATGATGTCAACATACACTAGAGCCATGCAAACTCAAGCAGACAAAAACCCAGCATGGAACTGTGGAAATGGATAGCAGACCCCAATATTATTCAAAGAATTACTGGCAGTTGATTATTGCTGGGTGATAAAGAGCTGATCTTATTGAAGGGAGGAACTCTACATAGGCTGAGTAGACCTCAGTAGATGAACTTGCACTGAAGAACATCTAGGCATACCAACTTGACCTGATAGGCCTCAACACAAATGGCAGAATGTATGAAATCCAGTGGACAGGGGACTATGGGCTATGGGGAAGGTGATGTTGATTAAGATGTTCTGTATGAAATACACAAAAATTAAATAAAAATTTTTAAATGACCAAAATTTAAAGTACAGCAGTCAGGGAATACTCAGGAAAAGGCCAGAGTGCCCTTGGATGCTACTTGAGTATAGCATATGTAGGGCTGAGACCTATATCTACAGTGCCAGTCCCAGGCCAGTATGAAACAGCTTAATTACCTAGAAACCTGTAAGCCAGCCAGACTCAGAGATATTCTATGGAAAAGCTTTATTTCTACATTTTGATATTCTCCATTGGGATAAACTCCGAGTTAGTTATATGAGAAAACAGGTACTAGAATATTCTTTTTGCAAATAGCTCCAGATAGTCCCAAGTTTAACTATACACATTATGATTATAAAAACTGATGAGACTTGCCAGGTAGAATCTTAAAAATCCTTTGGAGAAAATGACATAATTAATACGCCAACAGTTTAAGTTTCAATATGCACTCTAAGCATTTCTAAATTTGTTTTATCACCTTGTTAAATTCCCCTTATAGCTTTGTTTATGCTGCTTGTGTTACAATGAAGTCTCCTGAAAACTAGAGTGGAGACAAACGTCAGTCTAGATGCTACTGACTCCTAATAACAATTCCAATCAGTGCTTTTCCCAACTCTCTTCCAAAGTCATTTCCCTAAGCAGCACACTTCTGATGAAGCCAGAATACAGACTTCACACCATGCTGCTGGAGAGAAAAAATGATTAAGTTTGAGGGGCTTTGCAACCCTTCACAACCGGAAATACAGTCCGATCTCCCTGCATCCTGATGGCCCATTTGCAGCATCCTTGAGCAACTGTTCTCAGCCCCGCTCACATCAGAATTCCCTGAGGTGTACAAGGCAACACAAAAGTCACATTTAATTTAGTATGGAGTGAAGTCTTATTCTTGGTAGTGGTGGTGTTTTGCTTTTTCCCAAAATTCTCAAATGACCTTAATGTGCAAGCAGGGTTGAGAACCACTCCTCTAATATGGTCCCTTCTCGCCACTAAGGGTCAAGCCTAATAAGTATTATTTGATATTCTCTCTCGGAGATTCTCTCTCAGAGCTCTGTGCATCGGCTCAGGCAGAAGTGGTTCATGATGTTAACTATGACATGCTCTAAGCGATTTACTAAATGAACACAGTAAGACAGCTGGGAATCAAGAAAAAAGGGCAGGTCAGGGCTCAAGTTGAAGTTTCCCCAGATAACATCACGGCAGGGCCAACCACAGGAGGTAGGGACTGGATCCTGCAGGACTAGGCTCACTCCACCCCTCACCTTCTTAAGTTTTCATTGAAGACCTCCGTGGTGAAGACAATTGATAGCAACCTTCCTTGTTGGGTATGAACAGTTATATGTACCAAGTTTGTTTCTGCTTCTCTGAAAGGACTACAGTAAAAGCAGCAGAGCCCTCTCTTGCTGCCCTCTATGGTTGGGGGGGGGGTGGTCTACAGTTCCACCAGGCTTCTTAAATTCCTACAGAAGGGAATTCCTGCATACTGACCCAACTGTCAAAACTGTCGTCCAGGCTTTCTCTCCAAAATATAGAACTGACTGGATCCCTAACATAACTGCATTTTGATTATGAACCTTCAGTGCCCAGCACAACTCAAGATAACTGGGAGTGAGTGTCTGTTATAGGGCACCACATCACTGAGGACATTTTTCATTATCTTTTAATTAATTTTTAGGTTAGCATATAAAGTAGTGAATTCACTGTGCCATCTTCATACATATGTGCCATTATACTTTGTTTTAGACTGCTCCCGTTTCCCTCCCCCTTCCCCACCCCTCCCCCATTTCCTCTCTGCACCTCTGACTGTATCCTATCCTTACCCCAAATAATCTTCCCTCCTGCTCTCTTAGAACATGTTTTGCATTACCCTCTCATCTTACCCTTTCTAGTGTCATGGCTACAGATGCACATATCAATACCCACATTTATGTAATTGTAAACTTAGGTTCTACATATAGGATAAAACATGTGGTATTTGTGTTTACCCTTCTGAGTCTGGCCTTGTTTCATTTAACATGATGATTTCCAGTTACAGCTATTTTCCTGCAAATGTCATGATTTCATTCTTTTTTAAACATTTGTATAAAATTCCATTCTGTATGAGTACCACATTTTTTTTAATCCATTCACTGAGGACATCAATGCTGGTACCATATCCTGGCAATTATAAATAGTGCAACAATAAACATGGCTATGCAAGTGCCATTATGGTATGTTAACTTTTAGTACTTCAGGTATATACCCAAGAATTGTATAACTGATTCATATGGTAGTTCTATTTTTCTTTCTTCTTTTTTCTTTCTTTCTCTTTCTTTTCTTTTCTTTTTTATTTCTCTTTGGATAGGGTGTCCCTGTAGCCCCAGCTGGCCTGGAACTCTCTTATGTATATAGACCAAGCTGGCCTTGATCTCAGAGTCCATCTGTCTCTGCCTTCCAAGTGTTGGAATTAAAAGCATGTGCCACCATGCCTAGCCATAGTAGTTCTATTTTTAGCTTTTTGAAGATCTTCCATGCTGGCTTTCTTAATGACTATAATGATTCATCTTTTCAACCTGATTGGATTGAGAAGCAAGCAGGAGATTAGTAGAGCACACCTCCGACTGTGTCTGTGAGGGGGTTTCCGGACAGAATTAACTAAAGAGGAAAGATGCATCCTGGATGTGGGTAGCACCACTCCATAGGCTGGAGACCCGGGTCCAATAAAAGTGGGAAAAGGAGGAAATCAGCCAGCTCAAGCATCTGATCTCTGCGCCTCCTGGCCGCCTTGAGGTGAGCTATGTTCCACACTACATGTTCCATCCCGCCATGATGTTGACCTCATCATGAACACAGAAGCAATGGAGCCAAGATGCTGCAGAATGAAACTTCTGACTATAAACCCAAATAAATCCTTCCTCTTTTAAATGGTTTTTGTTAGGTACTGTGTCCTAGCAAGAAAAATCTAACTAACATGCCCAGGCTCTGAAAATCTCTGAAATTCAGAATCAAGTTCTGGCCCCCTTCTAACAAGTACATAGAACTTCAACATGATTTTTTTTAATTTTTTCCTCTACATATAATTTCTCCATTTGCCATAGTTTCTTCATCTATTACTTTTAATCTCTAAGCATAAGTAGAAATTTCCTCTATGATCTATATGCTGGAATTCAACCTAAATGTGTTAGGTGAAATGACTACAAGTAATCCATTTGCAATTTTCGCTTTGCAACAATTTCCTCCTCCACCTCAGAGTGGTGATCCTCTGTGCTTCATAGCTCTACAATATGGGATATATAGATGGTACTGTATCCAGAGGAGCTGAAACTTACATTAAAAAAATTCTGTGCAAACTTCCAGAAAATCTGAACGAGCATGGTGTTACTACACCGATGCCATAGAAGCAAATACGCAGGAGTCAAAATCACAGAGCTTACTGGAAAAGCCTAGTGAAAACCCTGAAGAAGAATAGTTAGGACTTCATATTTCTGCTTTTTCAATGGATAAACCCTGAATTTTACTATATAAAGTGGTTGGTTCTTTAATACTAAAATAATAATGATAAATGGTTAAGACAGAAAAAAAGATAGCAAGCATTAATACAGCTCACAGATGCCAAACTATATGCTGAGCTTAATTACTCACAGGGACTGATTTAAAAACCCTGTTCATGAACATGGCTCCCTGACTACTGGATTCTAATCTTGGTGAGAGATTATGTCTCTCCCAGTTCTTAGTCACCTCCCTTGACGTTTCAGCAGAACCAGGTATGCTGACCATCACATGTCCCTCCTCAAATGTCCCCCTATGCTTGGCTTCCAGCAGATCACCAATCTTTGACCATCCAACCTAGACTCCTTTGCTACTTACAAGGTATCTCCCCAGCCCCCTTAACTCCAAAATGCTCCAGGCGCTGGTTCTCTACCTCATGTCACAACTTAAGTATAAACACCCCCCTAAACACACACACACACACACACACACACACACACACACACACAAAGGCACATGGTATCTCTCTAACCCTCTTGTCTTCAGGTTATTATAATGCAATATTTGAGGTGGTGGTTAAACAAAAAAAGGGTCATTACATCTCATGGTTCTGATTTCCCAGCCCAAGGTCACATGGCCCTATTGCTTTGGGCCTCTGGTATGCACATCACAGTGGGAGCATCTTGTAGGACAAACTGCTCACCTTGTGAGCCAGGAAGCAAAGAAAAACTGGGATCCCATAAAGATCTCCAAGAACCTTCCACTAGCTCCCATCTACTAAAGAGCCCACAAATTCTGAACCCTCCCATCCTGGGTACCAAGCCTTTGAAACCTGAACCTCTGGGGAACACTCATTCCAATTACAGCCCTAAGAGTCCTCACTGACCTCTGGGTTCATTTATCTAACTTCCTTCTCCACGTCTTCGCTTGGATGTTGTATGAGTTACTTTTCTGTTACTGTGATAAAACAACCAAAGGCAATTTATAGAAGGAAGAGTTTATTTGGCTTACAGTTTCAGAGGGATAAGAGTCCATCTTAGAGGGAAGGTATGGAGAGGCAGCTGGAGCTGAAACCTGATGGCTCACATCTATTTTAAATTTTTTTATTTTATTTTATTATTTTTGTATGTGTATGAATGCACTGTCTGCATGTAGGTCTGTGCACCATGTCATGCAATGCTGCAGAGGTCAGAAGAGGGTGTCGGATTCCCCTGGAACTGGAGTTCTCCTGGAATCGGTTCTTAGCCGCCATATGGGTGCTGGGGATCGAACCCGGGTCCTCTGCAAGAGCAGTCGGTTCTCTTAACCACTAGGCTATCTCTCCAGCCCGGCTCACATCTTCAAGCAGGCACAGGAAACAGAGAGATGTAGTATAAAAGTACTAAATCCTCATGTGTTGTTGGGGTAGAGATTTCTATTAGATGTCTGTGGTGGTTTGAATGAGAAATGTTCCTCCATAGCCTCCAAGTGTTTGAATATTTGGCCTCAGATGGTGGCAGTTTGAGGAGGCTTGGGAGCCACAGCCTTGCTGGAAGAAGCATGTCCCCTGGGGTAGGCAAGGACACTCCTTCAGAAGGAGGATTACTGGATCTCTTGGTAGGTCTCCTTTTGATTTTTATATCAGTTATGCTCCTCACCATAAGGCTCTGAACTCATTCCTACTTCCTACATCTTTCTGTTTCCTGTGCCTGCTTGAAGATGTGAACCAGGCTGGAGAGATAGCCTAGCAGTTAAGAGCACCGACTGCTCTTGCAGAGGACCCGGGTTTGATCTGTCTACCCACTCATCTTCTGAGAACCATTTATATCATTTCCATATCTTGTTTCCATGTGTAATATTGTTCTACACTGAACATGGAAATATAGTTATCTCTTCATTATTTCATCTCCTGTGTCTGTGTACATATATCTCTGTAAATACACACATACACACACACACACACACACACACACACGCATGCACACACACACACACACTCACACACACACACACACCCTCTAGAAGTAGGATTACTGGATCCCTTGGCAGGTCTCCTCTTGATATTTTTATCAGCCATGCTCCTTACCATATGACTGTACTAACTTACATCCCTACTCATGCACGAAGGCTCCCTTTTCTCCACAGTTTTGTCAACACCTGTTAGTTTATACCATTTCATGGTTTTGATTTGAAATTGATAACCAGAGACACTGAGCGCCTCATCTACTGGTAATTATTTGCATTTCTTTGGCAAGGAGGATCTATTTATATCCTTTGCCCTTTTTAAATGAGGTTATTTGCATTTTCTATTGTGTTCTATTGAACTATTACATACCTCAGGCATTAATCTCATCATAATTTGCAAATATTTTCACTATCTATAGTGTCTTATACAGGGTTATAACCCTGCCTCGAGGTGACAGGCTAGTACTTAAAAGTTTTCCCATGAAGAGAATAATATATTTATAAATGGAAATTTTTTTGGAAACATCTTTTTTGATGACTTAACCACAGAAAGACACAGACACTCTGGTAGCCAAAACCTTCTCAGAATCATTCTGTAAGCTGGATCTTTTTCCTGTTTCTCAATCTAAGTTTTATAGTTCAGTATATGATTTTGTTAAGGAAATAGGATTCATAAGAGATTAAAAAAAAAAAAAACACCACAGTAAACCCAAATGGTACAGTGAGCTCTGGGATAGAATGAGAAGAGAAATCTAACGATTTACGGGTGACTCCTACTCCTGTGCCCTAGCTGGTACTGTGGGCCACGCTTGGACAATAAGCCTCAAGCAGGTCACATTTTCTTGTCTACTTTATAGCACAGGAATTTTTTAGTCTTATATACAGCCCCTTGTCTATTTCTGCTTTTTCTACCCATGGTTTTGGTATTTTATTTAAAAAAAATAATCCTGGGACACACTGAGCGATTTGCATGATGCTCTCCACCTCTCCCTGAGCTGGCCTGGTGATGCTGGTGGTGAAGGCTCTGAACCCCAAGGCAGAGGTGGCCCAGGCACAGGTGGCACTGGTGGTGAACATCAGTGTGGCTCAGGGCCTGCAGAACGTGCTGAGGAGCAACTTGAGGCCTAAAGGCACCTTGTTTCTGGTGCTGGAGACATCAGGCTTACACGATGGCAACATACTGCTTTGTGAAATGCAAATTCAACCCCCAACAGCCTCTTCAATAGCAAAAGTGACCACATCCCAGTAGGACATAACTGGGGATGGTACTACTTCCAACATCCTTATCATGGGGAAGCTGCTGAAACAGGCAGACCACTACATCTCTGAGAGTCTTCATTCCAGAATAATAAGTGAAGGTTTTCAAGCTGCAAATGAAAAGGACCTCCAGTTTTTGGAACAAATTAAAGCAGAGAGATGGACAAACACTTATCAATGTGGCCAGAACATTTCTATAAACTTGAGGATATCTTTTTTTTTTTTTTTTTTGGTCTTTTGGAGACAGGGTCTCTCTATAGCCCCAGCTGTCCTGGAACTCACTATGTGGACCAGGCTGGCCTTGAACTCACAGAGATCCGCCTGCCTCTGCCTCCTAAGTGCTGGGATTACAGGTAGAGAGATGGACAAACACTTATCCATATGGCCAGAACATTTCTATAAACTTGCAGATGTCTTAACAGATGCTGTAGTGGACTCCATTTTGGCCATTAAGAAAAATCATGATTACAGTATTTTTTTATTACACTGTGTACACACATAAAGCAAGTCCTTTTTCCCACTGAACAAGGTGTCTCAGCTGCACTAATACAAAATTATCTGTTATATGGGCACGTTGTCTACTTTGTTCCTTAACTGTTCTTGAAAAATTGTGATGGTTTAACTTTCCTGATCTGGGCATGGCAGCATATGCCTGTAATCCCAGCATGTGGGAAGTAAGTTAGGAAGACAAGTTTGAAGGCAACTTGGGCTACTGAGAACCTGTCTCAAAAGAAAAATAACAATGTTTTCTTTTTTTTAAATTAATTTATTTATATTTTTTATCAAATCTAGACCTGTGTCCCCCCATCCCCCACCCCACCAGAGCTCGTGCATTCTGCCAAACATGCTTTTCATCTCTTCCTCAGTCTTTCTCAATATTCTCCATGTGGAAGTTGACTGTTTTGAGCAGAAGTTCACTGTTTCAGTCAGTACTTTGATGCAGTCCTTTCTGTTGTTGTTGTTGTTGTTGTTGTTGTTTCCAATATGCATCACTCCCAACTGCTTTGGACAAAAGCTCAAGGGGCCATGCACAAGAAATACAACTAGGTAATTGGCACTAGCATCCACAGATGAGGGATACCATTCATTGAAACAAGGTTTTCTTATGAATGTATTTTGAATTAGCAGTTCCCTTTTAAACATTTAAGTTTTATGCTAATGTAAATCAAAATTGGGTAATTTATGTTTTTAAGAACATCTCTAATAAATACTTATTAAATTTTTTAAATGACTGAAGTTGATAAGGTTTAATACTTAATAAATTTTTTTAAATGACTGAAGTTGAGAAGGTTTTCCTTGCATTTTCTTTTGGAGTTTAACACTTCTGAGTCTTTTTTTTTTTAATTAATTTTATTTATTTCTTTATGTGTATGAATGTACTGTCTGCATGCAAGTGTGTGTACCTGTGTCGTGCAATGCCGCGGAGGTCAGAAGAGGGTGTCGGATTCCCCTGGAACTGGAGTTCTCCTGGAATTGGAGTTTCAGACGGTTCTCGGCTGCCATGTGGGTGCTGGGGATCGAACCCGGGTCCTCTGTAAGAGCAGTCGGTGCTCTTAACTGCTAGGCCATCTCTCTGAGTCTTATATCTAAGACTTGATCCACTTGTAATTGATTTTTCATGCAACATCAAACAGGTGTACAGTTAAATTCCTTTGCATGTTGGTGGTTTTCCCAACACCATTTGCTGAAGAGACTTCCTTCCCTGTGTTCTTAGCACCCATGTTGAAGATGAGTTCACTACAAATATGAGGATTTATCCCAGGTCCTCTACTCTGACTCACTGATCTGTTTGCTTCATGTCATTACCATACTGTTATGGTTATAAAATAATTTGAAGTCAGAAATCATCCAGTATTCAGTTTTGATCTTACTCAAGATTTCTTAGGCTACTTGAGATCTTTTGTGTTTCAATTTGAATTTTGGGATAGTTTCATCCATTTTCATAAAGAAAATATTATTTTGATAAGAATTAAATATTCTGGTAGCTGCTGACTATGAATCTTGCTTTAGATCTTGTGGCCATTTTAACAATATCACCTTTCCAGTCCATGCACATAAAATATCCTTTACTTTCATTATAAATATTTTTCAATATCTTATGTCTAGTATGTCTTTACCCTAAATCTTAGAGAAAATATTTCCATTTTTATGTTACTCCCATTAAGTACAATGTTAGTTTTAGATTTTTTGTATATGGCCTTTATTGATTTGGGTTAAGTTTCTTCTATACCTGTTCTGTACAGTTTTCTTCATGAAACAACTCTGAATTTTCTCATTTTCTCTGCATCTGTTGAGACAAGCATGTGGTTTTGTTTTATCCCATTCCTGGATAGTATCATGTTGATTGATTGACTGACTGACTGATTGATTGATTGACTGACTGACTGACTGACTGACTGACTGACTGACTGATAGATTGACTGTGTGTGGACTACCAGGGATAATCCTACTTGGCCACTCTACATAATCCTTACTATATGCTGTTGAATCCAGTTTACTAGCACTTTACTGAGGGGTTCTGCATTTATGTTCACTGAAGATTATGATCTGCAGTTCTAGGAATCATGGTGAAGCTGACCTCACAAAATGAGACTGAATGTTCCTTCTTCTGTTTTTTTTTTTTAAAAGAGTTTTAAAAAGGTTGGTATTACTTCTTCAAATTCATAATTCTTAGAAGATGATAGTTCTTGTAGCTGCCAGTCATCAGCCCACATATTTCCTATGTTTAGAAGCATGCCTGGTAATCACTGATGTCTAAATTTCTGTTGATAACTTTCCGGATCAAATAATCTGTGTGTGGCATCTTAGTCTGCCTCTGCCTCATAAGAATTCAAGGTTTTCAGGGAACTATGTAACAACAAATCCACAAATCCCATAACCTAGAAACAGACTGACAAGTCTGAACCGAACCCAGAATGGACAGCAGGTCTAAGGAGCCATTGAGGCGCATGTAAATCCAGGTGATGTAATATTGCCTCACCTGTTATCTCAGAATATGGGCTTTACTGGGCCCTGGATTCTGTGCAGGGGATTGCTGGCAATGTGGCTGGCTGTTCTCCTATCTTCCCCACTTAATAAATGGTAACCTATCCTTCCAGCTTAACCAGCCACAGCCTTTGGAGGCCCTTCGACTCCTACAGTTCTCATGTGCCCTACAGTTCTCTCTGGTTCCTCTTACCAACCCCATTATCGGCCCAGTTGAAGCACCAACACCTCTCATCTGATCACTTCAATTACCTCTTCATCGGTTCTTTCTGCTCCAGCCCATGACCCATATAGAAGATAGTCATCCTGTAAAATTCAGATCATCTCACCCTGAATCAAAACCTTTCAGAAACCTCCCGATTTGACCTACATTTCTAAAAGACCTCAAGGTGGCACGATATAACAAGAGCTGCCCTCTCCTCCAACTTTTGCCCCATTACACTTCTAACTTCTTCTTCCCCTGGGATTCTCCAGCTATGCCCTACCTCAGGGCCTTTGTACTTGCTGTTTCCTCTCTCTGGGTCATTCTTCTCTCCCAGATGTGCATATGACTAAATATGTCTTTTTCAGTTGTTTGCCTAGGTCACATTTCTCAGCAAGGTCTTCCTTAATAAAATGTGCCGGCCCTCACCCCCAAACCCCAACATACCATATCCCCTTATATTTTCTTTTCTCCTGGGGGCCTTTTACTCACAGGAGCCTTTCAGGAAAAGCCTGCTTATTCCTGCTCCACCTCAGTGTGTAATACAGCACCCGTCTTCTCTGTGCACAAAATAAGTTCCACAAAATGGGTGTCTTTTACTTTGCCTCATGCATAGTAGGTGTTCAATAAACTTGATTCACTGCAGAAATCCATGAATAAGCAATCAGTATCTGTGAGGGAGCAGATCTAGGATAAGACTGGTGACCTTTCTTTAAACAATTTTTAGCATAAAACATATAAGAACATACTGAAAATATTAAAGGACAGGGAGATAATTATAAACAACCCATAACCACCACCCAGCTTAGTAGAATATCCTAATGTTTTTCCAGTCAACTTACTGTGCCTCTCTCAAAGCCAATTAACTAAAATGCAAAATGGAATTTAAAACGGCCGAAAGACTTTATTTACCTAAAGGAGAGCCCCGTTTTCCTCAACCTGCCCTGGCTCTTCCACATACCACAAAACCTCTTCTTTCCTTTTTCTCATGCAATAGCACACTACAGGGTCCAAGGCAAACTGCAGAACCTCACCATAATGCCACTATGTTGAGGACCATGGCATTTAAGTAAAACTGCCTTGCATATTAACATAACTATCTCCTCTCAGTCAAACTCTCTAGGACCAAACTCCCCACAAAAATGATCACTATATCAAGGCTCTGAGCAAATCTGATTTCATTGTTCTCAAGCATTTCTGAAGCCTCTGAGCAAAAAATTACGACAGTCACTCCCAGCTCCTCTTCTCTCTCTCTCTCTCTTCGATTTTTATTAACAAAACCGTGCTACCCATGCACAGCAAATTCAAAGTGGGGGAAAAAACAATCTATTTAGAAACAATTCTGACCTAACTACAGTGTCATCTCCCATATAGATCTCCCTAGCTCTGAATTAGGGGAGACATCTGTGTTAAAATGGTATCTTTCTTACTTAGAATGCACCTGCTCAAGCTGATTAAGCCTCAACTGAAGTCCTAATCCTCCACTTCTGAGATCACCCGGATTCTAACAAAATGAGTTACCACTTCTGAGAGACCTAAAACAAAACAACAAAATCAGGACCTGTAAAAAAAAAGGGGGGGGGGTGGAGAAAGAGGGACAAGATAGGAGAGGGGAGAACAAGTTCTAGGAAATATTTCCTTCTGGAAGTCGCAGAAATGTTAAGTCACAAGCCACAGATAATTAACACTCCGTCCAGGAAGCTGGCCTCCTGGAGCTCAAGCCGCCTCCTCCTCCTCCTCCTCCAGAAGGGCTCCCCATCAGTTTGTTTTACTAAAGGCCAATCTTTGTTGATGGTTTTTATAAAGGCCATCAGTTAAGGTTGACCACCATAACAGCAAGTATTACAGGCAATCTGCCCGCACCAATTTCACACCATCATAACCTCTCCATTAATAATCATAAAAGGCGAAGACTATATAACTTTGGTCAGATTCATCATTGTACTGAGCTTTCATAATGTATTAATTTCCAGACATAATTCCAAATGGTTTTAATGTGAAAGCAAAGTGTCACTGCAGAGCCCCACTTATTTTCCCATTCACAAAGACACACCACAACATGGTACAACCACTCTACTATTAAAACACAGCCAAGGGCCAGCACCCACATCCTACTGCGTGAGGCCACATCTTACATAGAAAGCCAAGCATAATAAGGTATGATCTGCTCTGCATAATATTATGGTGATGCTGCACCATAAATACTGCTCATCTGTTCAACGTATCAGGATAATAAAAAAGAAACCTTAAACCTTTCACTCTAGTTAAAACCTGTATTTTGAGTACTAAAATTCTGCCATAACATGACAACCTGACCTCATATTTTTTAAGGCCACAAGAATATAGACCATGTGGGTGAGAATTTGCAAACCAAGGGCCCAGAGAGGTGGCTCCATCAATAAAGTACCTGCCTCAAAAGCACAAGGCCCTAAGCCGGACATGGTGGCACGTGCCTTTAATCCTAGCACTCAGGAGGCAGAGGCAGGCAGATCTTTGTGAGTTCAAGGCCAGCCTTGTCTACAGAGTGAGTTCCAGGACAGCTGGGGCTACAGGGAGACCCTGTCTCGAAAAGACCAAAACAAACAAACAAACAAAAAAGCACAAGGCCCTGAGTGCATTGCAACAATCGCTAATCCCACATAAAAGATCAGACCTGTCTGGGAGGGTACGGAGTGGTAGTATGCAGGATGGAGATGATCAAAATATTTTGTCCACATACATGAAATTCTCAAATAATAAATGTTTTTTTTTTTTTTATTTTTAAGCCAGGAATGGTCACAGGTACCTACCACTGGGCTGGAGGCACACACAAGTTCATCTCCACAGGCTGCTGGTCAGTCAGTCTAGACAACTGGTGAGTACCAGGCACGGGGCAGACCCTACCTCCAAACAGAAAGTGGTGAGTGACTAAGGAGACACCTGACAACAGCCTCTACACATATTCACACATATATACATATACTACATGCATGTACACACAAAGAATTTTTAAATTGGTTGTTCCTAACAACACAAAAGGTGGCATTGCCAAAGTTTTTATTTAAAAAAACAAAACAAAAACTAAAGGACTAAGGACCTAGCTCAGACAGTAAAATACTTGAATTGCAAGTATGAGGACCTGGCTTCAATCTCCAGCACATGGTAAAAGGCCAGGTAAGGTGGCGCACACCTATAACCCAAGCACAGGGAAAGCGGACATGGGATGATCCTGGGGGCTCAATGGCCACCCAGTCTAGCCTACTGTGTGAGCTCCACGCCAATTGAGACTGCCTCAAAAAGGGCAGATTATATTTCTGAGGAAGACACCCAAAGTCGCTCTTTGGCCTACACACACACACACACACACACACACACACACACACGTATACATATACATATATACAAGAAAATTAAATCTACTAAATATAGGTAAGCAAAATATCACTGTGGTAATAAACTGGATGTTAAATACACATCTAATATATATATATATATATTGAAATTTAAAATATTCCCCAGAACAGAGCCCTCGGAGAATATGCAAAGAAATATCTTGGTTACATTGAGCCATTGGGAGGAAAATTAGTTTATTTCATTCCCATTGGCAAACTCAGTTAGGCAGGTACATGAGCCTGC
The DNA here is from genome assembly GCA_009823505.1 of Rhizomys pruinosus. Lineage (NCBI taxonomy): Eukaryota > Metazoa > Chordata > Mammalia > Rodentia > Spalacidae > Rhizomys > Rhizomys pruinosus. The sequence goes on from VZQC01014684.1 coordinate 108,357, forward strand.
AATATAGCTTCACAGGCACACACCTGTGTCCTCGTATCTGCGCGTGATGCATCTATGAGAGGGCAGGGTACAAGCAGCTCAGCAGAACTCTATAGGCTCCTGCAGGCATGGATATCACAGCATGAAGTTTTTATGAGCTTTCAAGGAGAAAAAAAAATGCCTAACAAAAAGTTGATAAGACCTGTCAGCTCCCAGAAAGTGGCATATACACACCCCAGGGCTCACACTTGCCACATCCCTGATTCAAGGGTGGCACAGGCATAATCTAGCACCCAGCTGGTCCCTGCTGTGTTTAGGGCTGGAAGGCTCAGGAGCAGGAACCCCATCAAGCCCAGACACAAAGCTAACCACTAATGGTACTCTTGGAAAAGTTGTTCTTATGTAAGGCTCGACTCCTACAGATCAACATCTCAAGAAGCAACAACCAAAGAGATTACACATGTGCTAGTCTCTTTCTCGCCTGCAAATTTCTTGCATGAGTCTCACCCTCTGTATCATCCTTCACAGGGGTACAGCCCCGCCATGGGGGTGCTAGGCCAGCAGGGGAGCCTTGCTTTGAAAAGAACACTGTATTTGACATGGTACTTCTGTTAGATCACATCCTTTTACAGGCGTAGACACAGACACCTTGGAAGGTTTCTATGTTCTCTCACCTCATATCACCAAATAACCAGCAGCTCAGCAAAATTAAGTCAGAAAAAACTCTTTCTCCTTTTATAAAATGTGTATTGAGGAGTCTCAGACTGCTAACCGAAATAAAAAGCTCCACACTCCTAATGGGAATGGCACTTTTTAATAGCCATCTTGCTATTTGAGGATACACTCAAAAATGATCATGGTAGACATCAAAAGTGGCATCTCGTTAATCATAGGGCTTTTGAACCAGTATGTCTGTCATCCCTCAGGAGAGAGGAATTCTTAGTTCTATAATGAGACTATAGTCCTCCAAAAGTTAGGTTGGAATGAGAATATAAATTTGGAAGGAAGTATGTACACACACACACACACACACACACACACACACACACACCTTGGTATGCTGAACATATATAACATAAATATTCATGAACAATGTAAGCAGAGCCAAGGGACCAGAATCCTTCAGGGAGCTGTCATTTCCTGAAGATGAGGGGAAATTGTACAACACAAACACTTGAAAGTCAAACACTCAAATTCAAAGCTATCCCCTCTCTAATGGAAAGACACGGTAGCAATGACCTGAATTCACTAAAACTCCCATTTCTTCACCCTGAGGTGGGACAACCCCATCCTCCCACAGACCTGCTGAGGAGGGAGGAAACGAGGTGCACAGGCCCTGCCACGTTACTGGGCAGTAAACATCTTTCTCACACATCAAAGGGAGCCAGGCCAGTGCATCCGCAACCCTGGCCCTTCGCAGAACCCCCAGCAGGCCTTTAACATGCACAGACTTGCAGAATCTGGGTCTCTCAGCCAAACCTTGACACAACCAAAGGCCATAGGTGACACAAATACACTCAAAGAGAATACCTAAACCACTGCCACACCACTCGGTCCCTATCCAACTCCAGCTGCCAAGAATAAAGGCTAAATATTTGGTTTAGCATGTTTCTGGTGTTCTAAGCACTGTCTTCCTGTTTTTATTAGTTTGTCTTGGAGTTTTATTCCATTAGTGGTTGTTACCCTTTCCACATCTGTATCACAGGGTAATCTCCATCCAGACACGCTGTGGGAGGGGTAGACTGTAGGAAGAAGACGAACAAGCTTGCAAGAGAACTAGGAAGAGCCAAGGCTACAAGAACAGCTATCCACTGGGAGTCAGACTGTGCCAAAGCTCCAGGGCTTAAATAACCACCTCTTTATCTACTTGACAACTGTGTAAGCCAAGGGTTCTGCCCAGCCTCAGCAATTAGCTTTTTTGTCTTCTTTTATTCTTTATTCAGTGCTTAGTGTGTTATATTAGTGCACGTGTGGAGGTCAGACGACAACATTCAGGAGTTGCTTCTCTCCTCTTACCATGGTGTTTGGGGATTGAACTTGGGTCTTCAGGCTTGCATGGCCAGCATTTTTACCTACTGAGCCACCTCGCCAGCCCCTTCACGACAGACTGAATGTTCTCCTTTCAATCCACATGTGAATGTACATTTTTAAGGGCTCAGTCACTTTGGTAAAAACCATTTTTTCATGGCTTTATATGTTTTTACAGCATGTTATTACACAGATTATTGAGCATTGCAATTCAGCAACCAATTGTGGAAAAGAGCTGCCAGCCAGCAATGCTGTCAAGGAAATTAATTAGTCTGGGGAAAGAAGGGGGGGCAGTGCTTACCAACTATTTACACAGGCAGTCTCAGTCCTCTGGTCCAGAGTTTTGCAAGCATATTTAAATGTCTGTTTGTTGGAACATGGAATGTGCAGTAGCCATGCTCTGTGCTGAGTTCCTCCTTCACACAGAGGCCAGTGCCAGTCACCCACTGGGACCTTGAGAAGGTACAGCATGGCTTCCTATGAGCCCTACAGAATCCAGGAAAGAACACCTTTACCCTGGCAGGGGCTGTCCTGTGAATCTCAGCCTCTTTACCAGCACTCTCAGGAGGTCCCTGGAAAGAGTCGCTGGAAGACAACCAAAATCTAAACATCTGCCTGTCCCAAATGTCCACCGAGCCTCACTGCTCAGATTCCAGGAAGTTGAGCCTAGTAGCTGGCCACTGATCAGACAGAACACCAGACCTAGAAAAAAAAAAATAGAAGAGCATCTCTCTTTGAATCTGACTCTGAGTTGCTCATCTTGGCATGGGGCTATGGACTACATGTGGAAAAGTCGTGCTCTGCACCTGCCCATGCTCCAGAAAGCCCAGCAAGAGGAACCCAGCCTGGCATTCTTGTACCAATCCTTCAGGGACCAGATTCCCTTTCTGGCCTACCACTGCCTTTACGCCGCAAGCTTGCTCTGCTCTCGGCATGTACGTATTCAACAGCCATGTGCTGCACCTGAGAGGCCACTGCTGTGGCTATGAAGAGAGTAAGATGAGGGGCTCCGCTCTCAAGCAGCCCAAGTCTGGCGAGGCAAGATGGCATCACACCCATGATGTAAGCACATTAGTGGATCTATGGTTATACCCCTCCCTTGTTGGGGCAAACGAAGGGGAAGGCCGGGAGACAGCACCAGGCCTTTAACATAGGAGCTACTGAGCTCACCACCCCTTCTCTGATTTATCTAGATTTCAATATTTTAATCTTTTTTGTGTATTTCTTTGTATTTTTGAACAGGGTCTCTCTTTAGTCCCAGCTGGCCTGGAGCTCATTCTGTAAACCAGGCTGGCCTTGAACTCACAGAGATCCGCCTGCCTCTACCTCCCAAGTGCTGGGATTAAAGGAGTGCACCACCACACCAGGCATTAAAGACTTTTTTTTTTAGCCGCCATGTGGGTGCTGGGAATCGAACCTGGGTCCTCTGCAAGAGCAGTCAGTGCTCTTAACCACTGAGCCATCTCTCCAGCCCCATCAATATTTTAATCTTTAATAAAACCACCCAGAGGAGCAAGGCCAGATTTTTAATCATCTGGGCATTCAGGAACCCAAGTTTAATCATGGATACGACAGCCACCAGGTTAAATGTAGCCCCCACAGAATAAATGACGAGAGACAAGGTAGAAAGGGTTTTTCAGAGATTAGATTTCTCCTCAGAATGCCTCAGAAGCCTCACCTTCTTCCTCATCTGCAAATGGCAAGGAATTAGTGTCCTGAGAGGTTCCAAGGCTAAAGGAACTGCCATATAAAAACCTGAGGAAATCTGTGCTCACTGGGACCTTCATCTTGGCTCAGCAGTCTCAGAAAGCTCAGGGCCAGAGGTTACCATTGCTACAGCAACATCAAGACCTCACCCACACAAGGCCTCCACCCACAGGAGCTGATTCCAGCCAAAGAGCCACAGGGCCAGAGTCTTCTGGAAAAAAGCTTTCCAAGTATACTTTCAGGAGCACAGGGGCTGGCAGGCATAAGACTAAGATAGTGTTTGAGATTCCAACTGGGCCAAAAAGAATTTACTGTTCTAAACTGGGCAAAACTACAAGCCTCAAAAAAGCATAATATCTCCACAAAGCAAGAGCAGAAAATGAAATTCCAAAGAGATACTTCCCAAAAAATTTGCTACCATCATACTTTCTCCCTAAACTTTGGACCCAGTATAAACAAAGACAAAAAGTTCCTTAAGCTAATGACTAAAAGAATATTCATTGCAAACATTGTTTAATTACCTTAGGAAATACAAATCCTTTTAAAAATACACTTGATTAGAAAGTTATGAAGCCATAAATAAGCTGCTGGTTAATTTTATAGCAGGATTTTTAAATTACATAGGCACAAAGAATTACCTACAAACATGGAAAAACCCACCTGCCAATTACTATGCCTTTCAAATATTATTAGGCTTATACAGAAAAATAGAGGATAACCCTAAGATCTCTAAGGGAACTGGGAGAGGCTTTGGGGGAGGGGATCATTTCCATTACTAGAACTTGGCTATGAACTATTATTTCCATGAGGCTTTTTTAGTGAGTATATCTGATAGGCCAAATCATTTAATCACATACAACTTCCTCCTTGCCTTTCAAATGCTTTAAATGGTCAGCTCGCCATGGACAGCATGATTTCCAATTAAGCCTGTCAGGTGATGACTGGCTCCTCCCAGACCGTTTCCCCCAGGGCTTCTTCCTCCTCCTCCTCCTCCTCCCCACAAGAGCTTCCTTCTACTCCCAATGATCCTCCCGTCCCCCTTACTCTCCTTCCCTCAGGACTCTGGCCTTCTTTCCCATGGCCACCTTTGATCTACACCATGTTTCACCTATGCATCATGTACTACACATACTTGCATCCGGATCAAGCCACACCACGGACACTGTCCTAACCTCTAGGCTGCTTCAGGCACTCGCTGGATCTCTCATTTCAGGCACCTCTTCCTCCCTTCTTTGCCAGCCACTAACTTCCACACTGCTATGCAAGCAGCAAAGTCCAATAAATATCTCTGATCTGACAAAGAGAAGCGATAGATTTTTCGCACCATCTCTATCCCCAAGACAGGTTCACAGCAGCTACCTGGAGTACCAAACCTCACTTCCTCTAAGGAGCTCTTCACCAACACCTGTTACATAAAACACTCTGACAACAACACCCACCCTCGTTCTGCAAGACCCTCCACTCATCCAGTCATACCTCCAGTCTTCCCTTTCTACCTGTCCTCAAAAGTGCAAGCCAGGGGCAGGACTGACAGCTCAGCGGTTAAGAGCACTGACCACCCACATGGCAGCTAACAACCATTTGTAACTCTAGCTCCAGGAGGTCCAATGCCCTCCCCTGACCTCTGCCGGCATTGTAGTCACATGGTGCATTTACAAACATGCAGGGAAAACACTCATACACATAAACAAATTTTTTAATGCAATCCAATGAGCAAAGAGAAGAAATAGGGGTTCCCCAAAACAGGAACTGAGCCCAAGCACCTTCCTGTACACCCCCGGCTTACCACCCCAGCACTGAACACAGCAGAAGGTACTACTGCCACCTGGGAGTTGATATAAAAATAAGCCATGAGGGGCTGAAGAGATGGCCTCGCGGTTAAGAGCGCCGACCACTTTTACAGAGGACCCAGGTTCGATCCCCAGCACCCACATGGCGGCTGAGAACCGTCTAAAACTCCAATTCAAGGAGAACTCCAGTTCAGGGGAATCCAACACCCTCTTCTGACCTCCGTGACATTGCACGACACGGGTGCACAAACCTGCACGCAGGCAGTACATTGATACACATACAGAAAAAAAAAAAATTAAAAAAAAAAAAGCCATGAACAAAAACTCATTCAACTCAACTCCTCACCTCTGCAATATCTTAAACAAATAACAGTTTGAACAATCACAAACTTAAAGTTCCCCTCAAAATTCAAATTATTGTGTCCGGCTAAGACTTTAGTTAATGCTTCCAGGAGTCACTCATATAACAAGATTAGAAGCAAACGTCTGAATACCTATGAAATTTAAATTTAACAAAGCAGTGGCACTTCTGTTCTATAATCTGTTAGTTCTCATCCAATCTAACAAAAGCAAGAACAACGAAAAGCATCAGTCATTAAATGTACATCTTTAAACATCCTTAAATGTCAAAATAAATGTCTAAAACCACAGGTAAAGTATGTTATCCATTCACAACAGCTCCTGACTGATGACAGAGTGAACACCCAGTTTCTCTGCAGGATTCCCACCTATCATTATGACTCACTCAGTAAACCTGTATTTATCATTTAGGAAAATCTGTGTTTCACTTTCCTCTTAATTACTACCCCAAAATCTCTAAGGGACACCAGGAGAGGTTTAGATGGAATCACCAGGATGACTAGAGAGTGGCTATGACAATTCTGATACAGTCTTTGTCACCACTTTAAAAAAAAAAACTGCACTAATTTCCCAACCCCAGTGTAACTTTCTGATGAGAAAAGGACAGGACTGGGTGAGCACAGAAGCCAGCAGCTTCCTTGGTTGGAGAGAGGTAACCATCCTTGGCAAGCCACGTTTCATTCAAAGAACAAAACAGCTCCTAAAAATACACACTTAAGTGTTTGGTTTCCCCTAGAACAAGGCTATCAGGCAGTAATTTCAAACCTTCTCTACAGGAACTAGCAATCTCACTAAGTTAACTAGGAGAAGGGCATGGGAGAATTTATTGGCTGCTGGTGAGAGGAGATGGACACACAAATTAGAACATTTTCCATATAAAGGCATTTCATTGTACAAAGAAAAACCTGAGTAACAATAGTCCTTGCTTTTATTTAATTCTTTTTTATATTTTATTGAGGTTTTGTTCATTTCATACATCCCTTCTCAGTTCAATCCAGACTCATTCCCCCTCCATGCCCCCCACCCCTCCCAAGTTCATGCAGTCTGCCATACATGTCCTATTTCCCTTTCAGAGTCTTTTCAAAGTTTTTCAATGCAGAGGATTATTTGGGGGGGGGGGAACTCTACTGCCTCAGTCAGTTCCCTGTCCCAGTTCTTTTGTTGTTGTTATTGTTCCCTCCAATATGTATTGTTTCACCATATGCATTTATATATATCACACATGTACTAAAATCATGTCCTCTGAAAATAAACTATATTTAATTCTAATAATGGCAGCTGACTTAATACAAAGGCATTCTGAAGGAGATTCCAAAGGAACCACCTTCTCTCTTTAACTTGAAGCCTTCATTAGCCTTCCTGTTTGAAGTGACATCCAAAGTGGCAGGAGACATTCTGCTTTGGGCTAAAATTATTTATCCCCATGTATGGGGCAGTGTTGAGCATCCATAAAGATGGATGTGTCCAGGGTTCCAACCTCAAGATGAAGAGCTATAGGCAATCAATGGATGCTGAGGGATGGAGAATCAGTTTTCTCCTGGGACTAGCCTGAGAGACTATCTAATCCAAAGTGGGCAGCCTTAAATACAGGAACCCATGAGCACCAATGAATGGACTCAATGCATTATGTGTGTGTTTATCAATATATGTATGCATATGTAACAACAATAAAGAAGAGAACAAGCAGTTGAGAGGAAGAAAGAGAACATGGAAGGGGCTGGAAAGGCACTGGGAATGATGGAAATAACGCAAAGACAATATTCATGTATAAAAAATTCTAAAAAAGTAAAAAAAATAATTTTAAACGCTAGGGAAGAAAAAATTTATAAGGTAAGTAAACAATTTACAAGCTTCAGGCAGTTCTTAAAAGCTGTAAGATTAACAAGTCCCCTCCATAAGTTTATATGAAGCAGTAAAACTACTGGGAGAAGAGTCTCTGACCTGTCCAGTTGTCTATAAAGTATGTAGGGTGCTCCAGGGAGGCAGTTTTCATGAGTCAGCACCCATGTTGTACCAACTTTAAATAGACATAGCTGCCTTTCAGTCACCCATACTCCTGTACGTAATTCCAATAAACTCACTGATTTATTAAGTTTGAAAAAAATAAAAGATGACTCAAAGATAAAGGTCATTGCCACATCTCCAGACAGCTCCTCTGGGCCACCATGTGGTTGGGAGTAGAGGCTAAGTATGCGGGTTCTCTGTCCCAACTCACCTGATCCCACCTCAGAACATCTGGGACACAGGCCATCGTCCTCCAGGTGTGCAGAGGTTGAAAATTACCTGTGCCATAGTCACCTCCCACTACAAAATGCTGAATCACTCTAGCACTACAGGAAGGTCAGATCTCCCCCCAGCACCCCAAATGGACCCCAATGGTAATGCCAGGAACAAAAGCCAGAGTCTCCACCTCTGTGAGAATGCACCTTCCAAGTTCCCTACAACTGACTTTCAAACAAGCGTAGGGAACAGCCCACCGATAGCTTAAGGCCAGAGCTGTCAGCCTCTGTTTAAAAGAAAAAAACATCAGCACATTAATAAAGGGTAACATCTAGCACTTGGGAGGCAGAGGCAGGCGGATCTTTGTGAGTTCAAGGCCAGCCTGGTCTACAATGTGAGTTCCAGGACAGCTGGGGCTACAGGGAGACCCTGTCTCGAAAAGACCAAAAAAAAAAAATAATAATAAAAAAAAAATAAAGGGTAACATCTAGTGTACTCTGAAATAATTTTGGAAGCAAATAAGTCCACTTCAAGGGCAGGGCAACTCTAACATCCTGAATGGTACAAAAGGACCTTGATTACCTAGGGAGACTAGTGGGCGGGCACACAAATCTTCTCAATAAAAGAGTGATTTCCACAAATCAGAAGCTGTTGGTCTAGGATATAAACTTAATAGTCTTGTGACGCTGAATCTAAGGAGAATAACTCCAGGCAGCAAGTGAACTCCACACCGAAGCTTTTCTTCTTGAACATGAAAATCCTGCCACTGATCCAAGGATTTGCAGAGAAGAGCCAAGAGAGAAGATCCAGTTCCTCAATTATAGGCTCCAGAAGCCAGAACCAAAAACTACCCTTTAAAATTTCACCAAGAACAGTAACTTCTAGTGTTAAGATGTATCCCTCTATTTTAGAGGTGATTCAACAGACAGCTACATCACACCACTGTGCCAAGGACAGTCCTAGCTCAGACAGCTAAGGCTGACAGGAACTGGAAAAGGCAGAACCCTCCCATTTATTAGAGATGATGGGCAGAAATATGCCAAATAATTTTAAGTGGTGAATAAATGTGAAGCATATAGGTAAACAGTATTTTTCTGAGCTTAGGTCAGTATAACCTGAAAGGAAAAACATCCATGAATAAATATAATGGCAAGAATTTCTGTTAAGAATGAACATATGCACAGATCTTAAATGTCTACATGCACACAAATATACACATACACGCACACCTATGTGAAGCGATAGCTTATCAATTTTAATCATGTCACAGTGTATGCATATCTCAGAACACTATGTTGAATATGTTGTACACACTCTTATCAAATAGATCTTGAGACTTATGGTCATATTGGCAAATAAGAAAATACAAGAACCAGCTGGGCATGCTGCCACATGTCTTTATTATTAATTTTTTTTTTATTTATTTTTGTATGTGTATGAATGTACTGTCTGCATGCAAGTTTGTGCACCCGTGTCGTGCAATGCCGCGGAGGTCAGAAGAGGGTCTCGGATTCCCCTGGAGCTGGAGTTCTCTTGGAACTGGAGTTTCAGACAGTTCTTGGTCGCCATGTGGGTGCTGGGGATCTAACCCGGGTCCTCTGCAAGAGCAGTTGGTGCTCTTAACCGCTAGGCCATCTCTCCAGCCCCCAGCTGCCACATGTCTTTAATCCTGGTACTTGGGAGGCAGAGGCAGGCGGTTCTCTGTGAGTTCAAGGCCAGCCTGGTCTACATGGTGAGTTCTAGGACAACTAAGGCTACAGGGTCTCAAAAATACCAAAAAGAAAAAAAATGCAAGAACCAATTACCAAGTTTATGAAAAGAAAAACATCACTGAAAACTTCTATAATAAATCACACATTGATAAAAATATAAAATTTACCAACACCATTTGCTGAAGATGTTGTAGATGAATGGTATCCCTCATCTGTGGATGCTAGTACCAAGTACCTAGTTGTAAGACAAATTGAGCAACGTTAATGTTATATTCCTCCTGATCTAAAGATAACTGTTTTCTTGCAATGTGGATCCCTACACAGGTTGTTGAGCTGACCTAACATTTATTTTCAGACCTTGGGTTTTTGGAGGGTATATGTGTGCATCTTTTTTTTTTTGAATGTGTATGAATGTACTGTCTGCATGTAGGTTTGTGCACCCGTGACATGCAACGCCTCGGAGGTTCAGAAGAGGGTCTCGGATTCCCCTGGAGCTGGAGTTCTCCTGGAATTGGAATTACAGACGGTTTTCAACCGCCATGTGGGTGCTTGGGATCGAACCCAGGTCCTTTGCAAGAGCAGTCGGAGCTCTTAACCTCTAGGCTATCTCTCCAGCCCCCCCCCCTTTTTTTACATCTTTTAGAATATTATGGGATTAAAATGGAGAGATGCAAATCAAGAAATATGCTATGGAAATAACATACAGTTTGTTCCCAGAGGATACAATCTTAATATAGGTGTAATAGGCTGGTGCAACTTGGCCTTTCTGGGTGCTTAACGACCATATTTAACACCCATACCAATTCGGCCGAAGGACTGAAGGGCTAACTTTGTTCCTTGCCCTCAGAGGTCAACCGAGTCTTAGGGGACTATGCATGGGGCACCTCTTGAAGTGTCCTTCAGACGTGGGTCCCCAGTCTTCCTGTGCAGGGAGGTCTTGGAGAGCCCCTGACGGGACCTCAGCCAGCGCCCAGTCTACAGAGAGGAGAAGCTGCTCGTGTTCAGAGAAGGAGGCCTGGTCTAGCAAGGCCTGATTCTGTCCTGGAGTGGATGGAGCTGGTGAGTGAAAAGCTGACAGGAGCAAGGCGCCCCCACCCTCCTCCCCCCCAAAAAAAAACCCGAGAGACCCCGTGAGGACCAGATCCTCCACTGACCTCAAGAAAACAAAAACCTTGGTTAATTCTGGGTAACTGTGTAGCCTTAAGCATCCAAAAGGAACAGTACAACCAGATAATAAATAATCAGTAAGAAGAGAAAAAAAAAAAATAGAATGAATTAAAAATAAAGAGACAAAAAAGAAAAAAAAGAGAAAGTACTGTTGTTTGGCCTGTCTTCAGTTCTTACTAGCAAGTGCATCAACTCTGGGCTGCCACTGCTTTTTGGCACTCTTCAAAGACATGAGACACAGCTTTGTAACCTTCCAATATGGACTGAGGACTCCATGTTCTCCTCAAGAATCCTCCAAACCTCAATGCCAGATGGGGACTACTGAGATACCCAGCTTGTGGACTAAACAGCTAAGGGGATGTCAGCCTCTCAGAATATAGACTGCCATGTTAGACTACCTGGGCTATATCATGGAGGCCAGTGCAGGGGGATCGAGACAGGGAGTTATGCTTACTGGACTTCATTTGGAGGCCCATGGGAGGGAAAGACCCCCACGTGGAGCAAAGTGCAGGATTGAAGTTGTTTGTGGATTGCCAAGGAGGAACTTTCGAGCCCTTCCTTAAGGAAAACATGACATCTTTTAGAGAAAAAAAAAAAAAAACCTCGGGCCTGGAGAGATGCCTAGTGGTTAAGACGCCGACCGCTCTTACAGAGGACCCGGGTTCGATCCCCAGCACCCACATGGCGGCCAAGAAACCTCTGAAACTCCAATTCCAGGAGAACTCCAGTTCCAGGGGAATCCGAGGACCCTCTTCTGACCTCCGCGGCATTGCATGACCACAGGTGCACAAACCTGATGCAGACAGTAATTCATTACACGTACAGAAATAAATTAAATTAAATTTAAAAAATTAAAAAAAAAAAAGAAAAAAAAAACCCTTCCATTCAAGTGATATGTGTAGGTATGTTGTATATATATGTGTATATATATATATATATTTATTATATATATATAATATAACTATGATATATATATATATGTATATATACTGTAGCAATACAAGTTGGAGAGAACAACAACAAAAGAACTGGAAAAAAAACAACTCTGGGAAGACTCAGAAAAAGATATAGGACATGCATGGCAGAGTGCAGGGACTCTGGTGGGGGGGGCATGGAAAGGGAAGCAACTCTAGATTCGACTGAGGAATGATGTATGACCTATGGAAAAGGTTTAATAATAAAAAATTATTTATATTAAAATATGTATAATTTAAAATTTTTATATAAAGAACAACAATAAGGGGTAAGAACTTGAAAAAAAAAGTCTGGTTTTATTACAGGTGAGAATACGCCAGCTAATCACCAGCCTAGCAGGGAGCCAGGGCAAGAGAGGACGCTGCAGACAGAACAGCCAGCATCCCCACAACACTTCCACTTGTCCTGAGTATAGCTTGGGACCACTACTAACATTTCAAAGGCAGCTATCAACATCACCAGAAGCTAAGACGAATTCTTTAAACATGTCCTCCTGTTACACATGTGACTTTAATGAGTAACCAAAAATTACCCTCCCAAAAGCCAGTATCCTGATGCCAACCAGAAAATAACTGGTTTATAGTCAAATTCCTTCCTCTCTGGATACCCAATTAACAAAAGACTTAAAAGCTAGTATCTTTAAATCTTAGTGCCTAACAAAAGTCCTTCAAGCAGACAATCTTCTGTGAAGTGCACAGAGAACCATTCCCTGCCTAAATAATAGCTCGTTAGCACAAGCATCTATTTTCTCAAGGAGCATTCACTGACACCAGCCAACCACAGCCTCCACTCAGCTATTCATCCATTCACCCATCATGCATTGTGTACCACATCACACCAGGCTCTGGGATGCAGAGACAGCCAAACAAGTAGGATGTCACAGAATCCAGTGCTCCTCAATGGTCTCCTCAGGTCTGCTCCTCTCCCATTCCTCCTCCTCAATCTCTTCCCCTATTCTCCTCCTCATCCTCCTCACGTGGATGACATTCAACAGGTCACTTTGCTATAGGGTAATGAGTGGACCTATTTCATTAACCACTGACTGATTTCAAAGATTACTGTGAAAATTAAATGAGTAATAAACACATGTAAAACATTCAGAATGGGTCAGGCTTGGTGATACATGCTTGTAATCTCAGCCCTTCACAGGCTGAGATAGGAGGATCATAAGTTCAAGGTCAGTATGGCATAAAGCAAGATCTAGGCTAGCCAGAGATATGTAGTAAGCTCCTGCCTTAAAAAAAAAAATTTAAAAAAACTAGCCAGGTGTGGTGGTGCACACCTTTAATCCTAGCACTTGGGAGGCAGAGGCAGGCAGATCTTTGTGAGTTCAAGGCCAGCCTGGTCTACAGAGTGATTTCCAGGACAGCTGGGGCTACAGGGAGACCCTGTCTTGAAAAGACAAAAAAAAAAAAAAAAAAAAACTAATAAACCAAAAAAATTCATAATGGTATCTTGACACACATTCTTCCCTGACTACAGTTCTGTATGGTCTGTTATTAACATTATTCGTGACATGTCATGTCCCTGCTACAGGGATTAGAGTTGATATGACATTGTTCCCATCCCAAGGATCTCACAGTCTAGTGGGAAAGATCAACTCTTACCTATGCAGCAAGAAGAAATGTGTAAAAAATGGGAAGGAGGAAACACTGAAGCAGTATGAGAGAGGTATGTAAACTGTACTCTACAATTAACTCAGTCCACAGCATGACAGGAAGAGAGTACAGTTCAAGCCTCTCAAATAGAATGACTTTTGCTATCTACAACTTTAAAACTTAGAAGAAAGAAATCAAGATATCTAGCTTTATGAAGCATGTGTAATTTTATTCCGTCTACCTCTTCTCACATATGTTCACATCTTCAATAGTTCTCAGAGATGATTGACACCCACAGCAAAAGCCCCAAAGCACTACAAGATGTCCAATCATTAAAAAAATAGCTTGTTCAGCACAGAATAATAAGACAGGAAAATGCATGGTTACATTACAGAGAAGGAAAAAGAAGGCAAGCAACCAAGGTAAGAACAAAAAGAGCTTCAGAATTAATCTTTAATGACTCATAAGAGTCGGTAACTAAAAAGAGCTTTCCTTCCAAAATATTCTGTTTAGGTAGAAGATATTATAGTAAAATACCTTAATAAAGTGATTTGCCATGGGGGAGGGAGTCATGTTCTTTGAAGATTCTGATGACCAAGCTGGGCGGGGTGGGGGGTGGGGGGGACAAGGGAGAATTTGAATAAGGAGAGACAGGTGACCTAGTATACAAAAAGTGATGACTCAGAAATCATTTTTAAAAGAATACAAAACAGTATGATTTGGGCAAGTTATAAAATCACCAGGCCATTACTAGTGGAAAGGGTGGACCAACTCTCCAATAACTAGCCCTACTCCTGAGAGGAGTAACTCATAACCAGCTTTCCTCCCCCCAGGGGAGTCACTCCCCACAATCAGCTTCACTCTGATTTGCCAAATTCTTGGTGCTGCCTACATGTAAGCCAAGTACCTCCCAAGAGGAATGTTTTCAATTTCAGAAGTGAAAACCCAAATGATAAGGAAATTCTGACCAAATCAGGAGCCTTCAAAGTGCTTGTTTCCACCATGTGTCTTGTCCTCTACCACAGAGAAAAAGATACATCATGGCTAGGCCCTACCCACCATGGTGGAAGAAAGGCCCTCCTGAAAGCTCTTATGGGCGCTTTGGGGAAGATCTCCTTGCCAGTCAATAAAGAAGCAGGTTATCTTATTAGACTGGCTTGACTAATGCCTGCTGAACAAATAACCAAGAAATAAAGTGCTACATGTAATTTGCCAAGGCTACATTAAAAGTAAATAATTCAAAACACCGTTAGGTCAAACAGAAGGGGTTCTAGTAAGTGACAAGTTGGTTTCATCTCATTCTCATTCTCCCTGAAGCTCACAGTTTTAAGCCATGCTTGCTCTGACTTAATAAGGTGCTTAAACTCACTAGTCTGCTAAGGCCCAAGAGAACACAAATGTCATCCCAGCCAACAGTGTGGGTGACAAAGCAGATCCTGTGTTTGTGTTGCATGTAGGAGCCAGACTTGTTTCTGGGGAACCAAGGGATCCATAAGAACTAGCTAAGAAGCTGGAGACATGGCTCAGCAGTCAAGAGCACTTGATGCTGTTACAGAGGACCTGGGTTCTGGTCCTAGCACCCACATGGCCATTGTCTATGACTCCAGTTCCAAGTGATCTAATACCTTCTTCTGGCCTCCGAGGGTACCAGGTACTCATGAGGTACACATAAGTATCTGCAGGCAAAACACTCATACCCATTAAATAAAAAGAAGAATTGTAAGATTATTTAACCTTTATACTTTGGGGTAATACAAATGAGAGGGAACAACAACGACAAAAAGGCTGGATCAAAGAACTGACTAAAACAGTTAACTTCTGCCCAAACAATAAACCTCTGCAAAGAAAATTTTTAAAAAGACTGAGAAAAAGATGCAAGACATGTATGGCAGAATGCATGAACTGGGGTGGGGTAGGGGATATGGAAAAGGGAGTGTGTCTAAATTGAACTGAGAAATGATGTACGAAACACACAAAACACCAATAAAATATTTTATTTAAAAAAATAAAAAAAGATTTAACCTATATACACAGAATAGATTTCATACAACTGCATACCCAATGATTTAGTGAAGTTCAGCTGGCTCAGATTGCCTGAACACTATTTGAAATGTGCAGCTTTTCAGAATATAAGTCTCAGTGACAGTACAGCAACACAAGACTTGAAACGCCAATGCTAACTCGATTTGTTTCTTTCCCTTACACTGCTGAGGCGCTGGCCCTCCTTGCACTTGAGAAGGCCAATCTATCTGTGTACAGAAATGCCTGAAAAGACAAGGGTAAAGATCAGAAGCCTAAGATGTAATGGCATTTCAGACAAATACAGAACAGCACAAAATCACCAACCAGGAGAGGATGCCACACTTGACTTCTCAGCAGATTAGAAAAGTACCTAACCAAGTTCTAAGGCCAAGACCCAAAGAGCCACATCTGATGGGATTTAGTTAATACATACTCAACCACCCAAGAGAAATTGGGTACACCTGGGAGCTAAAAACACTGCTAAATGACAAAGTTTGGAACATTAAAATTAAAATTTCATTTTCCACATGATGGCCTATGAAATTAGTAGGGGAACCAAGTGTATCAGGATCTCTCTGTCTTTCCTTCTACACACCCATCTTCCCCCACCCAACCCCCAATATCATCAGAAAGCATTTGGGCTGAAAGGTTCAGTGGAAATAAGTACCATAATCAAAATTATATCGACTGTGTCTGAGCGGGGAATTGATGGGCTAGCAAAAGACTACAGGCCTAGGATACTAATTTCTACACGGTCTCTCAGACACGTGTCTAGTTAGAAATTCTACTCATTAAATAAGCAGGAATGTTCTGTATTGAGAGTGGCTGGAGAAGCCACTGGGGATTTCTCACAGGTTCTATACAGTTCCGTGTGGCACTGGTGTGCAGGGACTGCTAACCACCGTCCTGAACTTAAGTTTTGCTTTTAACATATGATATTTTCTCCTGACTGTGGTGATGCAGATAGCTACTATCCAGTCTTTCCCAGGAATTCTGAATCAGGCAAGAGAGCACAAAGAAAAGTAGATAAGCACATTCCCAGAACTATTGCAGCAGTCCCCTGCTTCACCTTGTGTTTTCTGTTATGCTTTAGCCTGAAATAACACTGGCAGATAGGAAGCCATGGATGAAATATAGAGCACATAGAAGACAGCAAGAACCTTAAAACAGGGGCTGGAAAGATGGCTCAGTGGTTAAGAGCACTTGCTGCTCTTGCAGAGCTGGTTCCCAGCACACACTGGCAGCTCATAACCATCTGTAACTCCAGTTCCAGGGGATCTAATACAGTCTTCTGACCTCCAAGGGCACTTCATGACACTGGTACACTTATTTACATGCAGGAAATATACTCATACACATGAAGTAAAAAGAATAATTAAAAAAGAACCTTTGAACAAAATGATGCACAGCAGTATAGGTGTCAACCTGAAGAAGTACAGGAGCAGAACCCCAGTCACTAGGAAGAGAAGTGAGCCCAGGCCGCTTCACCTGCATTTCAGCTATATCCAGCAGGCTCCTAGGTTACTGTAAACTGAAATGTTTATGCTATCCCCAACCCCCAGAATGGAATTTTTGTTGGGTAATTTGCATATATGAATTCTTGAATTCTTTTTTTGTTTGTTTGTTTTGGGGGTTTTTGTTTTTGTTTTTGTCTTTTCAAGGCAGGGTCTCCCTGTGGCCCCAGCTGTCCTGGAACTCACTCTGTATACCAGGCTGGCCTTGAACTCACAAAGATCCGCCTGCCTCTGCCTCCCAAGTGCTAGGATTAAAGGCATGTGCCACCACGCCAGGCTGAGTTCTTGAATTCTTTAAAGTTCCATCAAACATCTACAGATTTACCCCCCTGTGAAGCTGAGGCGGCCTCTGGAGCACCTTCCTCACTTTCTTACCCCAGTGTTTATATGAACTGAACCTGACTTCAGAGCATCACCTGCCTGCCTTCTTGCTGCCTTTTCACCCCCAAACCTTCAGTGTGAAACTCAGGTAAAGTACAAGGTCATCTCACCTACTCACCACACACTCACATCACCCATCTGTCTTACAACCTGGTCATTTACATGTTCATAGAGTCCTTCAGGACAGTAATTAATAACTGATCATTCCAAGCAGGTTCCAAAACCAAAAGAAAGATGATATCTTGGGCTTCAAAGATGACCCAGCAGTTAAGAGCATGGGCTGCTCTTGCAGAGGACCTGGGTTCAAATCCCAGCACCCACATGGCAGCTAACAATCATCCATAACTCCAGTTCCAGGGGATCTAATACCTTCTGACCTCCCATGGGCATTGCAGGACATGGGTGCACTTACATACCTGTAGACACAATATACTTATACACACAAAACAAAAATAAAACATTTTTTAAAAGATGGTATCTTGCTGGGTGTGGTGGTGCATCCCTTTAATCCCAGCACTTGGGAATCAGAAACAGGTGGATTTCTAGGAGTTCAAGGCCAGCCTGGTCTACATAGCAAGTTCTAGGCCAGCTGGGGCTACAGGGAGACCCTGTCTCCAAAAGACAAAAAAAGATAGCACCTTAACAGAACAGCTAACAAATCACACACCATAAACCTCTGCTGTTAGTATCTCATAAAAATGACCTACCTGTGGAATTAACAGCCATACTATGTCACATATCTATCCATTCGTGAGGGAACGGGCCTGCCTAGCTACGAGCAAAATGTTCTGATGGCACAATCCAGCAGGGGAAGAGACTTCTGGGTCTCTGTTTGCTCCTGGCTATGGTAGTGATAGTACCTACACTCTTCATAAACCAGCCTTTCCATCCTCAGTAATAAAAGTGTCACTGTGCACTGCTTCCCTGATGCCAGACATCAGACATGAAACCGCGTTCTTTCTTATGATGACCCTCAGCAATAAGAAAATGGTCTCTCAGTATTAATAACCCAGCTGAAGTCATGTGGCCTAAGTCACTGAATCAGGATGGGATCCTCACTCCACAACAGAGGAAGAAACACTAGCCACTTGCTCTGAAGGGATGCAGGAAAGGAGGCTTTGGGGACAGTCACAGAATGTATGACTGTGACCAGAAGTGAAAGGAATGTCTTTTATCCACAAAACAAAAACAAACAAACAAACAAAAAATCTTCTCTTCTAAGGTGTGTATCTGTGTGTGTCTGTGTCCATGTGTGTATCTGTGTATCTGTGTGTGTGTCTGTGTGTGTCTGTGTTTGTGTGTGTGTCTGTGTCCGTATGTCTATAGGCAAGCCACATGGTTATGGACCCTTCCTGCTTGTGACACAAGTACCACAATCAGGGTTCTTTCTCTGTTATTTCCATATCTTTCCTCATGGGGTAAAACTGAAAAACAAAAAAGAATGAACAAAACAACCCCTGAACTCATGTACTATATCCACTAACTCTGAGTAAATGGATAGCTATGTCACCGGCTTTCAAATATTAGCAAGCTATAAATATCTGTCATGTCCTGGAATACCTCAGACCAGAGGTACAAGGTAAAAACTGAGGCTTCCCTCACTAGGAAAATCCACTCAAGCAAGTCAGACTCTTGCAGTGTGTGTTACCATGGTAGCATCATGCTTCCCACCTACAAGGAGGGCAGTCTCAGACCACATGCCCCCAGGCTCTCCTCAGGTAAATGTGTCCCTACAACTTAGTATGGAAATGAGCACTTGGAAGACAAGGCCCTCCTCTCCTCCCAGTCTTTCCCTAAGGTAAGGATCATGTCACAGGGAAAAGCAACATGCACACTCAGGGAAGATGTTCTCCAGAATAGATCTAAATTATTTCATATGTATTTGCCTGGAGTATCTGAATACCAGCAGTGACCTGCCTCCTCTTTCCCCTCCCCGTCATCACTCACTATTAGGAGAGCTTTCTTGGATTATTACTTCCAACTCTGGGGTATGTCAATAGGCTGTATCTGCAGTTCTCACCACACGGGCTCCATGATGCCTCCTCACATACAAATCTCTTCTTGTTCGAAGCCTCCAGTGGCTCCTGGTGTGCTTAGCATGAACTCCAAAGAGACCTGCTCAGCTGTGACTTCTCTCCCAATCACCTGCTGCCTGCTCTCCTTTCCTTGGTGCCCAAGAGGGCCACAGACCTTCCAGGTGCTTTCTGGAATCAGGTCCCTAGCAACCTGCCTCACCCCTGTCCTTTCCTTCCTCTGGCATCAACTCCTGCTCATCTTTCAGGTTTCAGCTCAAGCATCCCTTCCCCAGTCAGGTAGTCCCTAGCATTCACGCTCATGGAATTATACAGTCAGGTAACACACTCCCTCACAGCCTGCTGCCCCTGTTGCCACCTTTGTCACCAGTTAATTAATAATCGTGCACTTATGTCTAGCTCCCCCAGTGGATAAACAGCTCCATAATTTCAAATATCTCTCTGTCCAGGATGATGCCCCAAGGGCTACATGCATATTGGTAAACTGACTAATGTTTTACTGTCATGGCTCTTACTGAGGTACCAAGCCCAAAAGTAGACTAAATAATAAATATGCTGAGATTCATGTACTTCTTTTTAAAACTTATGTAATTTCTGTGATTAATAAAATATAAAGTCCATGAAAAGCTTGGCGGAATTCATGGTTGCTTCTTGCTATTTATTCTCTTAGCCAAGAAAAACCTGAAACTCATCCATTATATTACTACCATGTGGAGAAGACACCAAATGATATTAAAGGCAGTCCTCCCACCCAGACACCATTTAACAGAATACTTTAAAGACATCCCATAATTGCGTCCATGGTCAATATGGGAGACTGGTTCCAACTTCTGTCAGTAAAGTAAATCCCTTAGTGCAGCAGAATATATATAACCAGCTCGCACATGCTGAGTTGAAAAGCCCTTTAACCACAAAGTCCTTTCTGGCCATTCCAAGAATCTCTGAAAGTTTCATATTCTAATGCACAGAAAACGCAGATTTAATAACATAAAGCATCAGTTCCTTCAAAGGCATTCTGAGTAAATCCTCCCTGATTTTACTTTGTTCAAATTTACCAAGAAAATACAGCCATAACACTTCAGCTGTGAGCAACAAACTTTCCTCAATGGGAGAGAAGTCAAGATATTTAAACCTCGTAATTCACAATAGACAAAATAAATGCATACATAGTCACCCTTCAGCCAAAAGTGTTACTGTTTCCAGAGACGTTATTATTTTTTAATTCATTCAACACACAATTACTGAGCTTCTGCTAATGTATTAGAGGTAGATGCCAGGCATCCTGGGACAAAACTCCTGCTCCCATGGGTTTACCCACCAACAGCTGCCAAATGATACTTTATTGAAATCATCACAAGGTGCTCTGAGGAAGAGACAAAGAAGAATGAATGCCTTCGAGGCAAATCACAGAAATGGCAAAGAGCATGGCCCTCTAATCCGGAGCATCTATCAGAAATGCACATCTAGCAGTGTGCTACCCCTCAGCACACAAGACCCCATATCTATGGGCTTCTTGATAAGTAGATGCAAGGATTTTTGTTGGTTGGTTTCTTTAAAAAAATAAAAATAAAAAAATAAAGTCACCCATCAGCTCTGACTCTCAGGTATTTGATACTAAGCACAAACATGGATGGGCCTGTAGTTCAGGGCTAAGTTCTTGCCCAGGACTTATAAGACTGTAGGTTTTATCTCCACACAACAAGAAAACTAAATTAAATTTTCAGAAATCTAAGCTGGGTGTGCTGGCTCATGCCTTTAATCCCAGCAATTCAAGAGACAAAGGCAGATGAATCTCTGTGAGTTTAAGGCCAGCCTGGTCTACATAGCAAGTTACAGACCAGCTGGGGCTACAGGGAGATCCTGTATCAAAACAAAATTGAGAAATCTATCAATGCCACATTAAACTACAGTTTTTAAGACACCAAAAGCCCACAGGGCTGACTTAACCATAAGCAACTTTGTAAGTTTATACAAAGAACATAAATAAAATAAAATATGAAATTGATAAAACACTGTGACATTTCTAAGCTAAGCATCTTCAAAACAACTTTAACAAGATTGTCAAAAAAACTGGCACTTCAATAATTTTCTAGGAGCCAGAATTTTTCTGCTTTAAAAAAAAAACAATGTAATAAATTGCTATTAAAAAATCTTTGAAAAATGAATTTCCCAAGCTAGACAATAACTTTAAAATAGAAATGAATTCCTCATTTTAGGAGTTACACTTACGCTTTTTAATTCTTTATGCCCAAGGCCTTCCTACAGTTATCCCAAGTGCCTTGTCATAACACAACCTAAGACAAACAAAAAGTGTTTTCCCCACTTATACAAATAAAATGGGAATAAACTGACTAGACATGGCCTCAGATTCTAACTAGACAGCACCTAAATTATGCAGTAATAAAATAACAAGACAGCTCAACTCTTAACTTCAATTTCACAAAATTTTTAAAGTAATGAATTTTTAAATTTAATACTCACAAATATTGACTTGGCATTCAATATTGGTCACTATGCTAAGATTACATTAGGTGGGGCATATCATCAGAATGCTATCATTATGTAAGTTGAAGGGTCTGTGAGCCCACACTTAGGGTAGCAGAGCTAGATGTCAAATCCTGTTATTTCCATGAAAGAGTGTTTTTAACCTGCCATTCCTGGGCCCTCTAGAGTGGCAATTTAAAATGTATAGTCTTTCTGGGGCTGGAGAGATGGCCTAGCAGTTAAGAGCGCTTGCAGAGGAACGGGGTTCAATCCCCAGCACCCACATGGTGGCTGAGAGCCGTCCTTAACTCCAGTTCCAGGGGAATCTGACACCCTGATCAGACTTCTGAGATATTGCACGACATGGATGCACAAACCTACATGCAGACAGTACATTCATACACATAAAAAAAAAGTGTGGTGTTTCTAAGGAAAAAGGTAAGAAAGTCTTCATTAACTTCTTCAAGAAGCCACAATTCCACAAAAGAACCAGCTCGCAACCCTATCACTAACATATGCACAGAACTCAAGTTCCCTCTTCACCTTTATCACATCTCTACTGCTTGAAGGAGTGGAGATTTCACTTCTGGACAATTTCTAGCATCCCTTGATAAAGATTAGACTAAGTTACACCATAAATGGCAACACTTATCTATTGACATTCAATTGTGAGCTTTCACAAATAGTGACCAAAGTTACTCCTCCTACTCTGAAATAGAACAACCTCCCTGCCTTGCCTGCAAAATAAAGCTATCATTATATCCACCTTAGGGAAAGCAAAACACTGTCACCTGGAGATGAGTCAATAAATCAGCTTCATAAATCAGGTTAAAAAGTGAGAACACACACACACACACACACACACACACACACAAACATGCACATGCCATGCACTCTCTTAGCTAAGCAGAACCATTAGCTTAGACTCCCAGCTAGCTACCCAGAGACAACACGCTCCCAGGTAGGAACACTGCTACAATAGAGGATCTGGCTTTCTCTCGGGAGCACCGACCATGGGTGTGGCACTCAACATATTCCTGGAATGACTAGACTCAATCTGGAACTTTGGGTCCATCCAAAGTTCCAGATCAGAAATAGGAGTATTTACGTAGAAACAAACTTTATTTTGAAATTCTCACTTTTGATTACAGAACTGAACTACTAAAGAATGAAATGTACTCTAACTTCCACAACCAGAAGCTGAATAGTTCTTTCTAGAAAGTAGGTCTCCAGACACCTGCCTGGGATCCCAGCAACCCCCCACAGACATTCAGGAATGGATCATAGCTACCGCCAGAGGCTTAGCCAGCCACCAGCCAGGGCTCCTTCCATCTATGCCAGGCTGGGACTTGCCCCCAATATAGCCTTGTGCCAGATCCGGCCTAGGCTTCCCGGCCTTCAGGGACCCGGGGGAGGGGGGGGCGGCTATTGCTTGGACACTGGCCTCCAACCTCCGATTGCTGCTTTTAGGGACAAAGGCAACTGTTTCCTAGCGTTAACCCCAGCGGAATTGGGGGGGGGGGGGAATGCCACTCTGGCGCTGCGAAATTAATTTCACAAGGAGACTATGCTGGGATCATGTTTTATTTATGGCCCTGCCTGATCAAGATAATTTCTCCCACAAGAAATGTCCAAAGCAAACAATCTTAAAGACTTGAACAATCTTTGCTTCCTCCCATGACTTCCAAAGCAGGGACCGGAGCCAGGAAGCAACCCACAAGTTGTGGTTTACATCCTTCCAGGTCTGACAAAGTCCTCTGAACAGAGGGGACGCATCCCATAGGTTTGGACGCAGTGGAACAGGTCCGAAAGGGAGCAGTAGGCGTCTGCGCACCGGCCTTGCGTGGGAGATCCCGCTGTCGAAAATGGAAGGTGCAGCGACCCACTGGAGGGCGACCCAGGGGACCCGCGCCTCTGAGACCCAGCTGTGCAACTCAGCGGCCACTGCTCCCACATCTCCTGCTCCACCAGGACCTTCAGGGGTTTAGAAACGCCCACTTCAGAGAATGGGACGAGTTGGGGGGGGGGGGGAAGAAGGCAAGCATCCAGATCACACCCATACGCTGTTAACCCAAATAAACAGATATGCAGAGGGCCACTCTGTGACGTTTCAAAAGCACCCCAAGGAGCAGCCCCGGTAGACACGCACAGGGGGACAACAAGAAGTCAGGGCGACTCGTGGTGGGTCACTGTCCCAGGCTGGGGACAGAACTCCCCTAAGACACCGCGCACAGGATGGGGATCCCGAGTGTCCCCGCATTGGGCACCCCGAGGGGAGGGATGGGACCCGCGGGATGGGATAGGCGGGGCCCACCTCCTCGTCCTGCTCCTCCTGGGACGCGCTCCTGCCTCGCGGCGCGGGCAGCGCGGCTCCTCCGGCGGGCGGCAGCGGCAGGGCAGGGACTCCACGCTCCAACGCCGCGCGCGCGGGAGCCCACGCGGCTGGCAGCCGGGTTCCCAAGGCGCCGCCCGGCGGCGGCTGCGGCTGCGGCTGCGGCTGCGGCTGCGGCTGCGACCTGCGGGAGAAGCGCCGGGGATCCCCTTCCTCCGACAGAGTTTCTGAGCCCGAGGACGACTCTGCCGAGGAAGCGCCCTCGGAGGACGCGGCGGCCGCGGGAGGGACGATGGTCCGGGCGCCGTGGGCGCTGCAGCCGCGGGGCACCGACTCGGGCGCCTCGGAAACTTTCTCCCCCATGTCGCTGTCCAGGCGGTGGGGCGCGCTGGGCGCCTCCGGGGAAGCCGGGGCTGCGGGTCCCGCTCGGTGGAGCTGCGGCTCCCGGGCTGCGGGGAGCGCGGCCGGCGACTACATGGCCGTGGCGGGGCCGCACGAGCGCGTCGCCAAGTTCGCGGCCGCCCGGGCGGGGATGGCGACCCGGACTCCTGCGCGCAAGGCCATGCCTGCCGGGATCGCACTCAGCCTGTCTCCCGCGCTCCGCCCGAGCCGCCGGGACTGCGGCTTCTCGGGCTAAACCTGCCTCCGGGACAGAGCGGAGTTGATGGGCAGCCTGCCCAGCCAATGGCAGCGCAGGCGCGCGGGTGGGCGGGGGCTGCGGCGCCTAGGGCAGCGCGGGCGTCAGGTAGGGAGGCGGGATCCGATCCCTTGCCGCCGCGTAGGAGGGAGCGCTGGGAGCGCGGGGCAGTCACCGCGCAGGTCCCCGCACAGCCTGCCGACGGGAAGCTCTCAGTCACCACCCGGGCTACAACTCGGAACTTAGCCGGGAGAGGCCAGCGGTCGGTGAGACGCCGGAGGACAAAGCTGAGTGGACGAGACCTTGCAGAAGAACTGGACTTTGTCTTCAAAAAGTGGAATGGGGAAAGCTGAGCAGAATGAGGGCTTCGGAGTGAAAAAGACACACGGGAGCAGTTGTGCGCGCGCGCACGATCCCACCAGCGTGCCGAAGGGAAAGTTGGTGGTGGGGCGAGGGGGCCCAAACGGAGCTGATCTCCAATCCCTTCTTGTTTGGTTAAACTTCTTGTGCCTCAGTTTCCTCAATTCTAAGTGGAAGCCTCAACTGTGATCTTCTCTGGCAGCTAGTCAGTACAGCGCTATTATTGGACAGACGCAGTGGTTTCCAAAGATGATTTTCTGTTTTCTGCTTAAACTAAAAAGTTAAGTCAAAGACACGAACCTATTGAGAGGGAAGAAAATACTAAATGACGTCCCTGTGTTTAATTAGGACCAAGCTTGGTTAGAATGGTCCTAACTACTGTCTGCTGGACAGTTCGCATTTCAGACCTGCTCTCTCTAGCCCTGGTTGGCAAAGAAGCAACATGCAGGACTTGGGGCTTCATTTTCCTGCCCTTAGGAACAAGGAGAGAGAACTTGCACCAATAGAATCACCTTCAGGGCCTCTCTGGGGCTGGAGAATGTGCCTCTGGAGTGACTTGTTTCTGCTGGAAAGCCAGGGCCGAGTTCAGCAGAAGAAATAAATGTGTTCTCGCTTGCCTTCAGTTCCTGTCCCATTCTGAGCTGCACACCGTGACCCGAGGTATAAATTCAAACAGCTTCCATTCCGCAGACGTTGATTGAGATGTGTGCCCCTTGCTTGTAGGGAATACAAAGATGAATACGGCAGGTGCCCTGCCCTTGAGGAGCTTATGGTCAGGGGAGAGATTGATACTCATAATATCGCTCCATTATTCATTTTTTTTAAAGCTCTGGTAAGTGCTGCAGGAGGCAGTGCTCCATGGGGGAAGAGGAGACGAATTACAGCAAAACTGTAGCAGATCCTCAAGCTCAGGAATCCTCAGGAATTTTTAATTTCTCACTGTCAGAATGGGTTTGCCAAGAGTCCTTAAGAATTCAAGGACTCAAGTCGAAAGCCTCTTGGGCTAATTAGGCCTTTTATGCTAGGCGGTATTTACAAGTGCTATATCAGAAAAGGTTCTTGTCTTATGGGACAGCTAGCTTTTGTCCTGGCCTCTTTCCTCGGGCCTATGCAGGAGAAGGCAGTAGGATATGACCCTCTGGCCTTAGACAGCTGTCAGGCTTGCATTGTGACACTTCATAATGACCCACAGGGATGGGGCTGGGAAGACCTGCTGAGGCAAAAGGACATTCAAGCGACTTAGCTAAGTGGTGAGAGAGAAGCTGAAGAGCCAGCACAGTGGGGCGGTCTGTATCCACCCCTGGGCTTCACAATGATTTCCCTCCTCAGAGCACTTGTCTTTATCCGAGCCCCTATGTGGTTGATTCAGCTCCGGGAAGTGAAATAGATTTAAGCAAGCCATTCACATCAAAGAAGAGGCAGGATTGCCTCTCAGTATGGAAAGATGCTGCAGGAACCTGGGTTGAATCCTGACAGACAGAACAGCAGTTTCTGTCGCTGGAGCTGGCTGGCCTGAATCCTGAGGATGGCCCCACCCAATTCTGTCACAGGGACAGTTTGTTAGTTCCACTTCAGGGATAAAGAAAGCCAAAGAGCCAGTCAAAGGTCACACAGCAAGCCAGCAGTGGATACACTGCTATCCACTTCCAAGTCTCTTTCTTTCAAGTCCCAATATAATGCCACTCGGAACAGACAGTTTTTGAGTCAAGTATACACACATGTGCAAACTAGGTTATAAATAGCTATAGGGGCAAGGTGTGGTGGTGCATACCTTTAATCCCAGCACTCAGAGGCAGAGGCAGGCATATCTCTGTGAATTCAAGGCCAGCCTGGTCTACATAGTGAGCTCTAGGCCAGCTGGGACTAAAGGGACACCCTGCCTGGAAAAGACCCCCCAAAAAAAAGCTGTATGGAAGGGACATTGTTGTCTTGATTCATTATGTAAAAAAATAAAGCATCCTTTGTTTACATTTGTTACCCACGTTTATGACACTATGTGCCAGGCAAGCTTTTAAAGACTTTGCAAAAGCTATCATACTCCTATTACTGGTCCAACGAGGTAGCAACTATTATTTTTCTTATATCACATTGTGAAATAATGAAACCTATGGAACAGAGAAGTTAAGTAGTTTGCCTGATGTCACACCACTAACAGGCATCAGAGTCAGGAGTCAAACCTGAGTTGAATCTTTAACCTTTGCAGTTCAAAGTCAGGAACTTAGTATTCTTTTTAAACTTGTCAAGTGTTAACCCCAAATAAGAAATAGATTTTACATTGCAAGTCAGGGTTCACATATGTATGTACATACAAATGTAAATAAAATTTCATGAGTTAATAACCTTTCTGTAAGCAGTGGAGCCTGAAATCTTACTGTATTTTTCTGAAAATAAGCATGCCATCTGTGATTCACTAAGTAGATTTCATGTTTCTCTTTAAAAACTTCCAGTTTCAAACTATACTTGATCATCTCCACATCTGCCTGAAAGGGAACTGTGACTACTATTCAGGCTAAGACTTTCCAGATCACAACTGGTCAAACTCAATGCGTGGCTATAAATAGAAGATGGTCAGAAACTCAGAAATTATCCCAATTAAACACATGTGTAAATCCTGAGATATGGCTAAGCTACCCAGCCCAAATTGGTTTGTACTTGTCTAGGTCCTACAGTTCAACTTTCCTGTCTTATTAATTAAATTATAAATACCTTCTTCCTTGTCTGGCCAAGTCTCCTTCAAGAGAATTCCTCATAAATGTCCCTAATGTTGGGGATTTGGGGACCAGAGATGAGAGCCAAGGCATCATGTCCCACCACCTCCCATTTCCACTTCAAGTGGAAGCTGGGGTGGGGGACATTTTCATCACTCCTGGGGGCTACAGCATAGCTGCACATGAAGAATCACTCACAGCCAAAGAGGGACAGGCCAGCTGAATCTTTTCTTCCCAAGGGCTTGATTCAGGACAGGTTCCTTGCACACTCCTTTGTGATTGGGGTTTGAACTCTTTCCTCAGATTCTATGTTGGTTTCTGAAGTGAGGAGAGCCATAACCTCTAAACTGTGTGTGACCTCTGTTAGTCTCCACTGTGTGGGTGGGGCCAGGTGAGATTGTCAACCCCCTCCATCCCTTCCCAATGTCTGTCTCTCTCTCTCTCTCTCTCTCTCTCTCTCTCTCTCTCTCTCCCTCTCTCTGTGTGTGTGTGTGTGTGTGTGTGTGTGTGTGTGTGTGTGTGTGTGCGTGTGTATTTGAGACAGGGTCTCCTGTAGCCTTGGCTGGCCTGGAACTCACTATATAGTGTAGGCTAGCCCTGAACTCACAGAGATCCACCTGCCTCTGCCTCTGCCTCTGCCTCTGCCTCTGCACCCCCAATCAATGCCTTTCTTACAAACATTAGGTTTAGGGCTCAATACAAGTAAAATCATTTTTTTTTCTTTTTTCACAAGAAATGAGAACATCATAAACTCAGAATGAAACTTTTTACAAAATCACAGTTAATATGCTCCTAACTACTTAATGTACTATAAACTGTTAAATATCAGATTGTCTTTGGTTTATGAAGATGATGTTATTATCTACCTTTGGTGGGTTAGTTGTTTTTTTTTGCTGGTATGAAAGGCATGCACCACCGTGCCTGGCTGGTGAGTTAGTTTTATCAATGTTGGACTTTGCCTTCTCCAGCAGGGCTAAAACCAGTACAATATTGAGACAGAGTAAGCACTGACCAGAATGTGGCTGTTAAGGCAGTCTAGATTTTTTTTTTCTGATTTATACCTAAACATATGACATGGCTCAAATAGGGCATTTTCTGAGAAACCAGTCGGGGGAAAGCCCTCATCTCCTCTTCACCTTTTGTTTGTGTCTGAAGTGCTAGGGAAGCAAGAGTTACAGCACAAGGTTCCAGTTTCAAAGTAAGTAAAAGAAATTTAAAATAGTGAAATAGCCAGGGAGGAAGGATAATAATATGAACTGCAGCTGTCAAAGTCTCTAACCCAGAGGTTGAGAAGGGTAGAAAGCAGAATTCTGTCAGCCAATAGAAACACATCTTTGCTGAACCAAGGGCAATGTCCATAATCTGATCTATTTCTCACAGTGCTGTAAGTGAAGAATGTTGTATCTCATCACCAGGGAAACAGGATGCTGGTCTATAGCCCTACACAAAGGTATGGAAAGGTATGTTTCTTTAAGTACTATGCCATGTGAATAAACGTATCTGAAAACTAAAGGGTTGCTGAAAATTATCCTAATTTGGAAATCAAAGAGCTACTATGGGGCAAATTGCAAGGCTCTGTAGAAAGTACTTGGGATGAAATTGAGTAACTGCAGTGGAGATCTCTCTGGACATCATCTTATTCTGCTGGATATCAACCACCTTGAGAAGATCAAGGCAGCCTAGCTGCTGGCCAGGACTATGCATGAACTAATAACAGCTGGAAAAACTGAGCTAATACACACAGAGAAAAAAATGGGAGACAGTGTTCTCCAGAGGATTCTGTTCAAACAAAATTCAGCATGTGACCTATTTCCCATAGAAGACGCCCACTTTTTGGATTAGCCTTTCAAAGATGGATATTCACATCTGGGATTTTATTGTGTTTTCAGCATGAAAATGTTCTTTTATTATCACTCTGCATTTTTCAAAAAGATTTATTCGAGACTCTTTGGCTGTTGAGGAAATGGAAGACAAGCAAGCACATTCATTCATTTTTATTCATTGTAGCAGTTTGCTTTCATAGTCAAACACTTCCATTTTCCATTCCCCCTCTTAAATCAATCTCTTTGACTTCATCTACACTGTGTAGCAAGATCTGCCACAAACCCTAACCAATTAGAAAAGAAAATGATGTCCATAGTAAACAGTGGCCTTCCTCCAGCTACATGCCACTTGCAAACCTAGGAGTGATTGTTGAGGAGTTGTATACTTGAAGACCTGTGTTCTGGTCCCTTTCCTTTCAAAGACGATGGTCTGCCAAAAGGTCAGCATGTTAAAAATGCAGAATCTAGGTTCCTGCCCCAAACCTGATGAACCACGGACTCACAAGGCTTTTTTTTTTTCTAGTAGACATAAGAAAATTAGAAAGCACTACTCTGGTCCACTGGTTTTCACCATAGCTGTACATTGGTCTCATCTTGGGGAACTTTACAAAATCCTCAGGCTGAGTACCACCACAGAGATTTTCTCACTTGGTTGGCCTGGTGGGCTATGACATCAAGATTTACCAAGCTCCCTATGTGGGAAGTGGTTGATTTTAGGACTGAGGAAGAGAAATATAAGGGGAGCTTGGAACAACTCTTGGTGTCACAATAATAGCTCAAAGAAAGATGAGACCTTGTCAGAAGAAGGCAGTACCAGCTTAAAGGAGCTCTTAGTGGCTAAATTTGGGAGTACTTGCACTTCAAACAATGATGGTATTGGGCTTTAAATCAAAGGATAAAACAAATAAGAGTCCAAACTCATAAATAAATAATGAACTATAAAGTAACTGGACAGGCTGGAGATGTAGCTCAGTTCATATGGTGCCTGCCTACCACTTATGAAACCTTGAGTTTGAGCCTCAGACCCACATAATCCAAGCACTGTGGTACATGCCTGTGATTCCTAAATTGGGAACATAGAAGGTAGATTCAGGAGGATCAATAGTTCAAGGTCATCCTTAGCTACATAGCAAGTTCAAGGCCAGCCTGGAATACATAAGACCTATGTAAAAAAAAATTAAAAACAAGTATCAGGAAGAGCACAAACAGTTCTTCTGACTGTTATAACCATGCTCCTTCTAAGATAAATGCTGCCTGCTAACCTGTCAGGCTAGTAGTGGATTACCTTTCTCTAGCCCACCCGTTAGCACCCAACACCTTCACTAGACAGGGAACTATCAATTCCACTGTTGGACCTCTCATTCTGACGCTTGCTTAGCTCTCCTCAGTCATCCAGACCTCTCAGACTGACATTTGGTCAGCTCTCCTCAGTCATTTCTGCAGGCTCGGATACTGGACTCCACAGGCTGACACTGGATAGGTTCTTCTCAGCCACTGCTAGCACTCAGCACTCAAACTTAAGCCTGATGGGCTATCACACACCTTGTCATATGATAATGTAGATCCCTTTATTGTATCCAGCACCTCCCTTATATAGATAGAATGATGTCATTCTCAGGGCCCATTCCCAGACCCCCTGTATCATGCTCTGTAAACATCAGGAGCTCCATACCAGGAACTTGTCTTCACAAGGTGTATCACAAGCCATTCTCACCTAGGGGGCAGTGGCAAGTGTGAATGACAGGCAGGCAATTTAAGACAGTGCAACCACAGGTGGCCTTCCTCTACCTACACCTGACAATAGAAGTGTAATAAACGATGTTGTAAAAAAAGAGTAATATGAGAAATAACACAGCAATAATACTTAGAGTATGGCAAGACCCTTTTGGGGGATCAGCTAAACAGAACAGGCAGAAGTTTGAGGTCAATAGGATTAACATAGACTCAAAGTACTTCTGCAAGATACTCATCAATACAAAACCAAAGATAGTACCTTCACCATGGAGAAGCACAGCAAACACCAACTTAACCATGTAAGTATCATTAATCATACCCAAATCCATAGGTAGGATCATTAATTAACAACCCAAATCCATAGGTAGGATATAGAACATCATTTTATACCGTGCATAACAAAAAATGCATCAGCTCAATTTATCATGTGAATACACAAAAACCCAAACAGAGCAGCATTATACAGAATTACTGGTCAGTATTCTTCAGAAATATCCAAGCCATGGAAGAGAAGGATATGATGAGAAACTGTTACACAAACTAAGAAGCTACAGCAAAATGTATTTGAGATCCTGGAACAATAAAAAAGGAGATCCAGGAAGAAATTAGTGAAATTTGATGTAAATATGAATTTAGTTAATGATACTGAGTCAGTTTTAATTTCATGTTCTTGATACTTGGTTACAATGATGTTATTAGAAGAATCAGAGTTAGTGATATTAGAGAATGCCACATTTTAGAACTTTTGGTAAAGTCTAAAATTAGTTGAAAATACACAAATCAAAGACAAAAGTCCCAAGAAGGGTCTAATGGTAGCCAAAATTGACAACTACCATTCCAGAAAGTCCTTGCTTGGGGCAGGAATAATGATACAAGTAGCAACATCAATGCTTCCACCCAACATCTATCTACCCAAGAGCATCTCAATGGCAGGTACCATGGGACCCATACTTCCAGAACATCAATGTAATAATAGACATCTTTAGAACTGGGCTCTAGCTATTGTGCTTTCTTTAGCACATCTATGTTAGACTTTTTGTTGCCATGACAAATACCTGAGCAAAACAACTGTAAAGAAAAAGGGTTTATTTTAGTTCATGGTTTCAGAGGCTTCAGTCTGGGGTTGGTGGGCTTTATTGCTTATGGGCCTGTGGCAGCACAGAACAGCATGGAAGAAAGAGAGTATGCCACAGCTACGTTCTTTAGTTCAGAGAAGCTGGAAAGCAAAGGCAGAGGGGCAAGAAGGATCCATTTTCCCCAATGATGCCCCACAATAGTTCCACCACCTGCTAATAATCTATTCCAATTTAAACCCATCATTGGATTAATCCGTTAATGAAGGACAAGGCCCTCATGATCCAATCACTTCCCCAAAGTCTTTTTTGCCTCCAAACTTTTATTGGGAACCAAACTTTCAACCTAGGGAGAGAAGTTACCACATCCAAACTATAACAGCATCCCAATTTATTCTTAAGCAATTACCTGTGGTATCACTGCCGAGATTTGTGGCAGGGCCCATGTGGAAAATACGCACAGGAAAGTACACCACGTATACACAGGTTGAGGTCCGAATGCAGAGAGATTTTATTCCAACATGTGTGCTTAAATATCCATCATGACTCAATTCTCAGAGCCAATCCTAAATCTTTTCGTCACTACATTCCACCCCATGGGTGTGGCCAAGGAGGTACCATTGGCTTAGGAATGCTACCCATCTTAACTAAGTTTTCCACATCTCACCCTTTTATTTTTTTATTTTTTCTGAGAGGCAGGGGAGCCCATGGGTGAGGCTAACAACCCAAAGGAACCTGAGTTTTGAATAGCCAGCTGCTCAAGCCTGTTTTGAGTGCTAGGCAGTGGGGGACAGGTCAGACCTGAAACTTTATTTTCACACTAAGGCCAATTAATATCCAAAAATCCCAAACATGAAGTAAGCTGATTGTCAAGCATAAGCAATGAATGTAAGTAACAGTCATGTAAAACCAATTAGCAAGTGTTTACATCCAAATTTTGAAACAACCCAAAGTTCCCATAGTCCAATTGGAGAAGCTTGTATGCACAAGCATGTTGATTTATTTAATCAAGAGTCCAGTCTATATTGCTATAGTCTCACAATTTACCCCAATCTCTCTGCAGCCCTTACATTCTACCACGCCTCCTCTTCTGCAAGTTGTTCCCTAGGCTTTGGGAAAGGGGCACAAGTGGGTGAGAAGCAAAACCGTCTATTTTCTCTGGAGATGTCATTTTGAACTCTAGTCTGTTCAGGTTGTTTCCCTTCATGGGTCGACAGCTTATCCAGGGAGACCTTTTTTTTTTTTTTTTTTTTTTTTGGTCTTTTTGAGACAGGGTCTCCTTGTAGCCCCCAGGTGTCCTGAAACTCACTCTGTAGACCAGGCTGGGCTTGAACTCAACAAGCATCTGCCTGCCTCTGCCTCCCGAGTGCTAGATTAAAGGTGTGTGCCACCACGCCCAGCCAGGGATACCTTTTTAATCATACTAACAAAGCCAAACATTATAGACATGATACAAGCTTAAACATATTAGTATGGCAATCTAAGCCGTCGCGCCCATATAGACAGATGTTTGGATGTTATTCTAATCCCACAAACTGTGTGTTTGCTCTACAAACGGATGACAGCTCTTACTGTGGCTTATAATCATCATCTCCTAACCACTAAGGACATAACTTGTGGCAATCAAGCTATTGAATTATTCCTCCAAGGAGAGAGCTAATAGCCAATTAGATTTGGGATATATAGACACATGGCTGCCACTGTTACACAGTGTCTCCAGGCAGTTGAGGTGTAGCTGATATTGACAGAGGAGTCTTGCTTGACTCAGGAGACCAATATTTTGCTGTATTGCTTTAGTGGCCTTTGGTAATGCTCTCTGGCATTTCAGAGGCCAACTGTACATTAGCAAGTGATTTCTCAAAACATTTTTTCATGCTCACACCAGGTCTTCGACAATAGGGACTTACCGCCTTTCTCCTTGCAGATATCCCATTTTTATAGGCAAAAGCCTTTATAATTTTGGGGGCTTGGATTCCCTAGCCAACATCTCCTTGGCAGAATAATCCATTGCTGATATCAGAGCTCTCCTGTATTAATATATTTTGCTTAATTACACAGCTTATAAAGACTTTTCTATTATATTTGGCTCTAAATAGAGAATTATCCTTTCACAGTTCCTATGTCTATCAGTCAATTAAAGAAGGTAGTTATACCTGTTTTTATAAGAAATTTCCACTATAACAGTTGGCTCTAATTTACAGTTAGGGAATGACTTCAGTACCATCATGTTTTTCTTTTTCCTATAAAGGGGAGAGGTAGGAAGGTTTCTCAGCATCTGGAAGGTAAACTTCATTAGGGCCCATTATAAACAGTTATCCCAAATAGAATTCAGAGATATGCTCTGTGACTCAGGCAATCTGAGGTTCCTTTTTCTTTAATGTTCAGATGGGTCAGCCTCTCTGCTGGCATTTCCCAGTCCATCCTGCACAGCCAAAAGTTGTAAGTTTTCAGCCATTTAGGTTGGTGTTTTAACCTGTGGGAACATACAAATCTCCTCCCATTGTTAGTTTCAAGACCTCAAAATTGAAAATTTATCAAAAGGTTTGGAATACAGAAGGAAAATTATACCACCTCCCTCTTTTTGTTTTTGAAATTTTTATGTTTTGACCTATAGATGCCTAAGTTGTATTACACATACCCACAAACAGGAACCAAGGTATAAGTTTTTATCAAATTCACCCAAACTGTTTTTCATTGATTATATGCTACTTATTTGGGAAGTGAACTTAAACTTAATTTCTTTAAATTATCTTCCAAGTAAAGGAAAAATGTTACAAGGTGATACTGTATAACACAGAAAAATATAGAGACCATTTGTGTACCTTAACCCCAAAGTTATTGTTATTCAATACCGATTACAAATAAAACAATTAACATTTTATATTCCCAATTACTTTAAATGCATTACCATTTTTACAAAGACCTTCAACCAAATTTAACTAATCTAAATATTTTACTAAGTCTTAAAATATCCAATAGTATGTAGACAAAGCTTGGACAAAGTTGAATACCTGCCAAATAAATTTTACCCAATATATACTTTGTTCTTTAAAACTATATGACTAGACTATGACTTCAGAGAAATCAAGTCCATTAACTTATATGGTTTAACTTGTATTTCTGTATAAATTGCTACTGAAATACCTCTGTATAAATATATGTTTTTTAAGTATACCATTTTAAACTTCAAACCTTACAAAGTGAATTTCAATAACTATCTTCCTCCAAGCTCTTGGCCTTCTCCAGGCCTGGCATGAAAACCTGCTTTAAAGATTTTTCAATATCTAGCTCTTAATAAAATTTTCTTTTACAGTTCTTATGCCCATCAGTTAATTAAAGACAGGCTAGATATGCCCCATGAGATGTTGTTACCATCATAACCATCTTGATTTTTTTTGTGTGGGAGCTTCTAGGAAGCAAGCTTCCTTTGTCACGAACAGGTGCAATGCAGACCTGCTAAGGCAACAGGGACACAGTCCCCACTTTGTGGACAGTGTGGGGAACTGCCCCATTACGTAGAGGTCAGTTGGTCACTTCTGTGACCCGACCAGAGAAGTAACTTCCTACTCAGGTCCTTAGCCTGGGACAATGAGACACATTTTCCACTCTTGGTTGTAACTTTCCACCCGCCCAAGTCCAGGACAGGAATTTCACACCAGCTTCCAAGTTGGTGGTCCACAAAGGGAGCATTTTTCCAAACCAAGTGGTCACCCAAATGAAATGCAGTCCTCAACACCAGCTACCAACTGGTCACCTGAATGAAATGCAGGCTTGTCTTAGCCTGTATGCGCAAAAATTAAAAAAAAATGGCGGCCATGAATTCCGCAATGAAGTTAATTGGAATTCAATTTTTTTTATTTTTAAAATTTTTAAATTTTTATTCTTTTTATTTTTTTATTACCAAATACCCCAAAACTTATTAACACTTTAATACAATGAAAACCTGGTTGCATCTTTGTTTTAGACGTTGAAAGGGCGTAACCAGTAGGTGGCAGTGTAGATCCATTATTTTAGCCCATAACCTTTGTTGAAATTGAATTGTTTCAGCTGTTTAATATAAATTTGCATCTTGAGAAGGAAGGGCCACGTTCCAACTCAGAGGCAATGTTTTTACTGGTATCATGGCTGTTAACATCAAAATATACTTAGAATACAAGTACACACATCCATACACACGTGTGCATGCACATACATACATACATACATACATACATACGAAAGATTTGTTAGGTTGACCTGTAAGAGAAGAAAGCCATATTGTTGATGTCCAATGAAAAACATGAAATTTTTATAATTTGTTATAGGGTTATTTTTACATAATTAGAATAAATGTCTTAGTAATGTATGAAACAGCTGAGATCCATATGCCACCTCTTAGGCCCATTTCCAACCATTTGCCTTTAATGAATTATACCTAAAGTTTGCTATTCTTTCCCTATCCT
Organism: Rhizomys pruinosus; assembly: GCA_009823505.1. Classification (NCBI taxonomy): domain Eukaryota; kingdom Metazoa; phylum Chordata; class Mammalia; order Rodentia; family Spalacidae; genus Rhizomys; species Rhizomys pruinosus. The sequence continues at coordinate 145,436 of VZQC01014684.1, forward strand.
GTCCCTTCTGGTTAATTACTCCTAAGCTGTCCCTCTGCTAAGCCTAACTATCCCTATGCTATTTACAAATCTAAAGATTGAGGATTCCCAAAAGAAGATAGGCCAAAGTTGTTTGTAGTCTTGGAATGATCCATCTTGTCTTATTATTAAGGACTTTGGAAGAATAATAATAATTATCCACAATCACAACAATTATAACCATTATTAATTATTATTAATTATCAATAATTATCATTAACCATTATTAGTCACAACAATCATTAATAATTATTATGAATAATAATTGTCAATAATAATAGACAACAACAATGAACAATTTACCATTAGACTGAATTTCTATCAATTGTTATTAATAATTATATCTAATAACAATAACTATAACTATTAATAACAATTACTAATAATAATTAACAACAATCTATATTAAACTGAATAATATGCATACTATAAACCCAATTAAAAATTGTTAACACTAAGGGGTATAAAACAAACATTTTCTATGAATTGAATCTATTTTTGTTTATAGACAGCTAAATAGATTTAAACCTGTAGGATTATAATGAATTAAAAGCAGGAACTTGCATTCACTCACACATACACACAGCTTGAAGATGGGCTTAAAGAAACATAAAACAGTTTTATTCAAAAAAATTTCTCATTTAAATTGAACCAAAATATCAATTTACGTTGTTAAAGAGACTTTTACCAATGGTCCTTTAAAAAAGACAATTTATCAGAGCAAGTTTGTTTTGTTAGAACTTCAAGGCCTGTAAATTTTCCTAGAAATCCATCTATCTTGTTTCCCAAATGCTGAAATCAAAAGGACGTTACCTAAAATCAAAATTTAAAGGGCATGATTTAGATATCACGTGCTCAGTGCGGCAGCTGGTATGCATGCACAGCAGGCAGGCTTATGGTGCCAGGCCAGAGCTTAGACCATGTGTGATCAAAAATTCTGTGAGAAGAGATTTTTAAGGTGAAACACATTTAAAAAGAGCAAGATAAAATTAAATCAACCAATTAATTTTAACTGTGCACATATATTTACTCAAAGGATATCTACGGTACCCAGGGGTTAAGTAAAAATATTACACTTAAGTTAAACATGCTGAGATGGATTTGAATTACTGATAGCTAAATCCCAAACTTGGATCTACAAATAGCTGGTAGGTTTTAGGTAAGAAGAGTTAGATTTAGAGAAAACCCACAAGAAGACAAGAGAGCAACACACTTTTGTCCAAAAACAGATTTTGTATACAAAATTTAAGAGAAAAATGGCCAAGGCTTGAAATTATCTGGAAGAGGATGCTCTTGGAAGAGGGCGGTTCTGTGAAAGGCCTTAATTTGCAACAGAAAGAAGTGGGCTCAGGTAGAGAAGAGCTACCAGGAGAAAATTTACATATGAACAAGTTAAGATTGGAACCGAACTTGAGAAGCTGGTTCCTCACAGCCGGAGTCTTTCTTTGGGGGTGGAATTTAAAACCAGAAAGTTTTTCAGACCTGTAGAATTATGAAAAATGGTTTTAAGGTCAAGCATAACTGCTAAGCCTTAATATTAAATTCAGCCTTGAGGTCACTGGCTTTTATAGCCTGCAGGAGTGACCATGCCAGGAGACACATGCCTGGAAGGCATTGGGTGATCCCTCTGAACCAAATCAGAATCAGTCTGCTCTCCTCCACATGTACAAAGCCACATGCCCTCAGACCACCGTCCCATCCACCGAAAGCAGCAGGAAAGATGGCTCCACCACAACAGAAAGATATCAGGAGATCTCTCTCTCTCTCACAAAGAGAAGAAAAAGGCAAGATTTAGGGGTAAATGCATACCTAAGTTGTCAAGGTTTCCTTCTGCCCCATGTTCGGATGCCATTTGTGGTATTGCCGCAGAGATTTGTGGCGGGACCCACTTAATCCTGGGACGGCCCATGTGAAAAATATGTGCAGGAAAGCACACCACATGTACACAGGTTGAGGTCTGAATGCAGAGAGAGATTTTATTCCAACATGTCTGCTTAAATATCCATCATGACTCAATTCTCAGGGCCAAATCCTAAATCTTTTCCTCACTACACTCCATCCCATGGGTGTGGCCAAGGAGGTACCATTGGCTTAGGAATGCTACCCATCTTAACTTTTTTTGGTGGATGGGACAGTGGTCTGAGGGCATGTGACTTTGTACATGTGGAGGAGAGCAGCCTGATTCTGATTTGGTTCAGAGGGAGCACCCAACGCCTTCCAGGTATGTGCTTCCTGGCATGGTCACTCCTGCAGGCTATAAGGAGCAGTCATGTCCTTGATAATCCAGAAATGAGCTATTCTTGACTTTGAATCTTGAGAAGTGTAACTCATGACATTTTGTAAAAACTATCAATTCACTCTCCTTAAGTACTTCTAGACCTACTGTGGTTTCAGTACTTTTCCAAGGCTTTTCATCCAATGAAACTTCCTCATGATTAAATTAGCTACAGTCAATTGTGCTAACAAGTGAGAAATCCTAAAAATGGTGTACTAAGCCAAATCCACTGGTTGGGAATAAGATATGTACAGGTAATTCAGATGTATTGCTGTTCTCAATCAGGGTGTTGAGTCTACCAAATGTTAGAAAACAGTACTTCAGGTATGTGAAGGGATCCTTCTTCCTGGAGGTTAAAATACTATGAAAAACAGTCTACTGGCAGAAGAAAAGGCTTTTTCTAGTCCTGGCAGAATTCTTCCAGTTCTGTTGGAATTCTCTGTCTTCCTACTCAGTTATGGAAGTCCTGAGGGCCAGACTATAGCAGATCTGACTCATCTAGCATCTCATGTGGGCTAAGCCCCAGCATGATGCCTGGCACACACTAGCACACAATGAATACTTATTGAGTGAATTTATGATACTCTTGCCACCATGTGATCTTTAACAGTTTTGTTGAAAGTCTATGTTTATTGAAAAGAGTTAAGTCAATCTAAGACTTTTAGGTATGTCATAGGTTGATGAAAAGGACCCAAAATATTTTAGTGGGGGAAATTTTCTGTTTATGCAGTAAGGTGACCTCCAGTTCAAGTCACTGTTGTTCTGTCATACTAATGGATGTTTCCTCCTGCTATTTGCAGTCTTTAAACAGCCTTCTAACCATGGTATACATGTGGTAAGAATAGAATGGGACTCTGAGGAGCTATGAAACTAAAACTATAAAAACTCCCTGCAGAAACTGAGATGTCACCAAAGTTAGGGTGCAGAGGGGGCTATGGCCTTCTGGAATGCCTAATGTTTATGTAAAATCCATACATATATAGGAATATTAGGACTTTCACTTAATCATCAATGCTAGGGACTGGGGCAGGCAGGAAGATAAATTGGTAGAAATACTTTAGCATTGTGGGAGTCAGAGTTCGCTGGAAGAACTAAAGGGACAGGTTCTGGTATGAGCTTGCAGAAACCAGCCCCGGTACCTCAGTGCAGAGCTGACAAGACCAGGAACTGCTACCGCTGATGATTCCAGAACCACTCTGCCTCTCCACCATCTGTGCCTACAGAATGGAGGCCCTGCACCCCGTCTGCTCCTGCACATAATCACTTCTATCTCCATCTCCCCATGTGCATCTGATTAGCAGAGCTAAGTCAGACGACTGTACCCTGGAGGCAAAGGAAGCTGAGAAATGTGGGGGCTTCCCATTCTATCTTGGGCAGACAGATTCACACCATGGGAGACCATCACGGTGCAACAGTGTCAAAAGATTTGGTGAATGGGGCAAACCAGAAGAATTTAGACTTTACAAAGCTCCAGGCCTTGATTCATTGGGTCAGTCTGCCCCAGCATAGTGTCTTTAGCCATCAGGTAGATGCAGGCCTGAGAATCAGCTAGGGAGAATCTGCTCCTGACAGCTCACGAAATATCTCATAAAGGGAAAGGAGTGATCATATACTGTGCATAATCCGCATGCCAGACGCTGAGCTTAAATACTCTGTATACATTATGTATTCGATCTCCTCAGTAACCCCAATCCAAGGGTACAAGTCTCATTTTACAGATAAATAAACCACAGCTTAGAACTTACATAGTTTTTCTCAAAGTCACACAATAAGGTAGGGTAGGATTTCATCCATGTTCTGTGGCAAGCCAGTGTTCTTCCTGTTATACTATGTTTTTGACTAAGAAATTCATGGAACTATTGTGGGGATCCTGGCTTCAGGGGCCATGGAAATGTGGATGTATTTTCTGGGGAGACTTAAAGCTTTGTCAGATCTCAAAAGAGACAGAGAGTCCTCCAAATTGTAATGAACCACTGTGCTTCCAAATTGGCAGCAGAGCAACTGATGATCACAAAACTGGGGCACAGGTACACTTCAGCTAATATTTTTTTTTTGTCTTTTCCAGACAGGGTCTCCCTGTAGCCCCAGCTGTCCCGGAATTCAGGCTGTAGACCAGGCTGGCCTTGAACTCACAAAGATCCGCCTGCCTCTGCCTCCCAAGTGCTAGGATTAAACGCTTGTGCCACCAAGCTTGTCTAGCTAATATCTTTTTATTGTGCTAAAAAAGCAACCATACAACAACATGAGTCTTACTCGCTTAACAAAAGCTTAGCGTCTGGTATATTAATACTAAGAATTGTGCAGTAGTAATGACCGAAACTTTACCTGCCTTGAACTCCATCTTCCTCTCCTCCTAGCCAGTGGCAAACAGCATATTACTTTCTGCATCTATGAGTTTGACTGTTCAACTAAATTTGTGGATTTTTACCTTAGCACTTATTTTCTTTCGTGCTATCATTTTACAATATAAAAGCCAAATTTAAAATGTGGGCTAGGAGCCCCATCTCTTAGTGAAGAATTCTTCTATGTGCAGGAACGAGCAAGGGTTAAGCCTGAAGAGAAATGTTCTTTCTGAAGGATGAGGAAAGGGCTGAACGAACAGGGAACATATTTTTCATTTAACTACTGAAGTCTTAGCTGTACATCACAGACCTGGCATCTATTTGTGACTTTGCCACCAACTCCATTTATCAGGCCTCCATCACCTGTGCGATGGGGGTAATAGAAAACCTGCCATCATTTCCTCCATCGAAATGTTATGAGATTGTTTTGAAAGTACTTTCATTTCCTCAATAGAAAGGCATTATAGATCTATATATATTCCTGTTATGACTTCTTTGGGGGTAGAAAAAAAGCACCTCAGAGAAGACTTGGCTTCCAACTTCCAGGCCTGAGTGATTTCTGAGCCTCACAGGTATCCATACATGGGATAATCTTTATGAAGACTTGTTTCTTTTCCCCCCACTTCTGCTGGGCTTGTTCCCTTCATCTCATTTGCTGTGGGTTCTTTTTTTAAAACTCCAGCATAAATAAGCCTCTCAAATCGTGTTAGCTTGTTGAAACGTTGCTTTAGATGGTTCATTATTTATGTTTAGCTGTCAACAAGCAGAATAGTTTACTGAACACAAAAGCTTTACTCTAGAAAGAAAGTAAGGATTTTTTTAAAAATAGAAAGATGCAAGGAAGCTCAGGAGAGCCAGTTCTACTCAGTCAAAATAGCAGATGCCATCAAAGGAGAGGAGAACTTCTAAGTGTAGCATTTTATGAATAGAGTCAACCATCTGAGTGCAAAATGTCCCCTTCTTTGCCGTCTAGTCCCCGAGCAATCAGTTTTCAAAATGGCATTTTAGAAAGGTAATGAATATCTACTAACACTAGGTGTCAACTTAATTTTAAAGCAATGGAATAGACCATAAATAAAAACTGTGAGTGATTTCCCTACCTCTGCCATCTCAGATCCATAGAAATATAGATTATCAAGAGGCCAAGCCAAAGCATCTTCAATAAGGTGAAAGAAAGAGTAGGAAATATTCTTGATGTTATTCTTACATATTTTCTTTTTTTTACATATTGTTTTCTTACGTGATTATTATATAGAAAAATAAAGAGATTTAAAATTATAGTGATATCAAATATATGGGTCCAACAGATTATATTTATTGAGAGACAGGAGAAATTTTGCAAACAACTTCCCCTTGAGGTTCTCTTCCAGACATTGTTTTCTTCATTTCTAACTAGACTCTGACATAGAATATTGCTTAGATGAAGATTGATTGTCACTGTTGAATTAGATGCTTAAGATAGCAACAGGGGCTTCTCCTTGGAAGATGAAGAATTCTTCCAATCTCGACAAGCATAGGAATGCTGAGCTGCCCCAGAGGAGGTAGATAACCCTCCAGTTGGCAAGAGTCTCCCAGACTGGTCAATCTTCCACTCTCGCTGGTTTTCCTTCATAGAACTCCCTATTCCTTTCTTTCCACCTCCCTGATTCAGGCAGGGCCCAGACACCTCCCAGACTACTGTACAGCCTTAAAAATGGGTTCACTGCTTATATTCTAACTCTTCAGTTTCTGCTGAACATGCAGGCTAGGTTAATCTAGAAATACTGCTTTGATCATGCTGTTCTTCAGCATGTCAAGAGCCACCCACAGCTAGTAAGGCAGACGCTAGGCTGGGATATAGCTCAGTGGTAGAGCACGTGTCTAGTATATGGGTATTGGGTTCCATCCTTAGCACCAAAGAGGAGAAAGACCTAAATGCTTTGCTGGCACTCCAACATTGTTTCCCAGGCTGCCTGCTACAAAACTTAAGTCCCTGCCAAGTGGGTTATTCATTGTTTTGACTCGGCTCCAGCCCTCTCTCCCATAAATGTTTCTGTACCCAGAATCCTGTTTAGTTCCATTTCTCTGCCCATTAAAATCTCACAGCTATCCAAAGTCTACATATTTGAAAGAACTTAACCAAAATCTATTTCCAATTCTTTGGCACTCCTCACATTGAAAGGTGGGGTGTCAATCCCCTCTTCTTAGAGCTTGGCAGGCCATCAGGACTTCCTTTTGACCAGCAGAATGCAGCAGGAGGGATGGTATATAAATTCCAAAGTTCTGCCAGACATGGCCATGTAGCTTCTATCTGCTTTTCTTGGAATGCTTGCTCTGGAAGAAGGTAGGCATCGTAGAAGTCCAGATACCAGAGACTACCGTGCTGGACAGACCACAGACATGCAATCTGGTGGCAGCCCTGTTAAGGAAGGGGACACCTGAGTGATAACTGCAGCCCCATCAAGCCCTTCCTCAAATCCTGACTCCTGAAAACAAGCAAAATGAATGACTTTTTTGGTTATTAGGTTTGAGAATAATTCGTTATGCAGTACATTCTATACATTCTCTCCTTGACCTCTAAATCCAAGATTGTCTCTCATTCTTCTAAATTCCAAAGCAATTCTTCTCTACTCTCATTCTTTCAAAAGACATTAACTGAAGCATATATTATACTAAGGAACAGACACTGTGCTGGATGCTGGGGAAGTGACAGGTTTTAAGAACAACTAATCTTTTGTCTTAGTTCATTTTCTGTAGCTATAATTGAATGCTGAAACGGAGTGATTTATAAAGAAGTTCATGTTGGCTTACACTTCAGGGAGGTAGGAAAGCTCAATATTGGGCAGCCACATCTAGTGAAGGTCTTGTTTTATGTCAACTCATGCCAAAACACAGAAGGCAAGTTGGCACTTGTAAGAGAAACAGGAACCTACCTTCTGAATAGCTAAAATATCACAACAAGAAAAGCATCAGCCATTCTGAAGGGCTCTGCCCCCATGACCCAAACACCCTCTATGAGACCCCACCTCTCAATTCTGCCACCTTAGGGATCAAAGCCTCCACAGGAATTTCTATAGAAATAAACCATATGCAAACCATAGCACCTTGTTGTCAAGATCTTTCCAGTCTGCTGTAGATAAACAACCTACCCTGGGAAATTATAGTGTTTGACTCATGATGTCCACAACACATATCTGAGTACTGGTTGTGATAGGTACTGTGATAAAACAGAATGAATTGAAAATAATGATTTGATAGTTTGTAGGACATTAGTGAAGAACTACCCTAGAGCAGCTAACTATGTGCGTCTTCGGTTCTAGACAGAAGGTCTGTAGACTTCAATGTGGACAGTACCTTGATGATAATGAAAGCCATGTGTGCCAGAGACCCCTGGGGACTAGACCAGGGAAGGCAGACACAATCCTTGACACAAATGCTAAGATATAGGAAACTTCTCTCGCTACAAGCAGCTACAGTGCAGTTCTGCTAAGGGAAGCGGAGCACAGTGGCTGCCTGCAGTCACTATGGGGAACTGACCCCTTGGCACAGAGGTCAGTTGGTCACTTATGTAACCCAACCTAAGAGTTGTTTCCAACTCAGGTCCTTAGCCTGGGAAGCAGAACACTTCCCGTCTGGCTGTGTTATCCCATCTGCCCAAAGACTGCTGGTCTTTGGACAGGAATTTCAGGCTGATGGCTGATCTTCAGTCTACACCCACTCACAATCCACTCCATTAAGTTGGTGACCTGATTGGTCTCTGCCCAACCCTACACTACCATACAACCTTACACTAGCTTACCAGGTTGGTGGTCTGATAGACCCCCATCCAACCCACTAGCCACCAACACTTGAAATCCAGGCCTGCTTTAGCCTGTATATGCACAAAATAATGGACTGGGAATTCTGTATAATGATGGTAATAAAGAATTCGATTTATTGCCTGTTGCAAGTCACTTTTATAAGCAAAATGATGTCATTTCCCAGAGCCAATCACAGACCCCCAGTTTCTATACTGTTGCTCTGCCTATCATCATATGTCTGGGCCATGTTGCTCCCTCATGGGGTGGGGTCAGAGGAATCCCATGACTCCCACATTGTGCCCTGAGGGATGCTAGCTGAGAATTAGCCCCTAATTCAAACTGGATCTTCCCACACTAAGATGAACAAAACTTGCAGTGTAAAGCAAGAATACTCTTCAGTGGGAAGAAGGTCCAGAGAAAAAGGAAGAAACCAAAGTCAATGTTTCAAGGAGAGGAGAAGATTCAGCAATGCCTTTAGAGGCCAGACAGGATCATGTCTGAAAGGCATGTTTAGACATTTCTGACATCCTTTTATTGGAACCCTAGACTTTCATTTTAAAATAATTTTAATTAATAAGTTCTGGCTAACGTTATTTGTTCTTGATGGCAAGAGATTGATTATGTTGCAAATCTGAATTCCTCATAGTTACAAAGCAGAGGTATGAACTGAAACTATTTCTTATTAACTGAAAATAAGTAATTTGGCCTCTGTTCCTGCTGATCAATTAAATCCTACCAGTGTGCATGTAATTCAGTTCCTCCCTTTCAAAGCACGTGTTTTTTAGGAACATCCCTCAGGAAGCATGTTCAAATCCGAGGTCTTTTCATTCATTCCTCTCTGTCTTCCCTTCTATGGAGATGTTCTAGCAGTACTGATGTATGGTCCTCACATGAGATCAGTCTCCCCACTGGACTCTGCTCAGGGGTAGTTCATTCCTCCATACCTTGAGTGGCAGCCTTTGTTATTGCTGAATCCACTATAAGCCTCTGAGATCTCATCGTAGCACACAGCTGTTGACGTGAACTAGCTGAGCCATTTCTTTTTTAAAAATTCATACTTGCGGGGCTGGAGAGATGGCCTAGCAGTTAAGAGTGCCGACCGCTCTTGCAGAGAACCCGGGTTCGATCCCCAGCACCCCACATGGCAGCTGAGAAACCGTCTTTGACTCCAGTTCCAGGGGAATCCAACGCCCTCTTCTGACCTCCAAGGCATTGCATGACACGGGTGCACAGACCTGCATGCAGACAGTACATTCACACACATACAAAAATAAATAAATAAATAAATATAAAAAATTATAAAAAATATTTAAAAACATTCATACTTGCACCTTGCCCTTCTTGTTCTCTTCCTAGATGATCATTTATTCTCCCACCATGGTGGGAAGAATCCTGGGAACCTGAGCATTTCCCTCAGTCATTGCTAGTCTACCCCCCAGAGGTCACCTTAGACGCAGGCCTTCTTTAGTATTCCTGGTATAACCTCTCTAAACATATCAGTTCAAGGCATAGAACTTCATACATGAAATACAGTTTTCAAAAACTTGCCTCAAACCTATTCTTGCTTAAGAGTCTGGCTCTTGGACTGGAGAGATGGCTCAGCAGTTAGGAGCACTGACTGCTCTTGCAGAGGACCTAGGTTCAATTCCCAGCACCCAAATGGCAGCTAAGAACCATCTTTAGTGCCATGCGTGGTGATGCATGCCTTTAATTCCAGCACTCAGGAGTCACAGGCAGGCAGATCTCTGTGAGCTCAAGGCCAGCCTGGTCTACATAGTGAGCTCCAGGCCAGCTGGGACTAAAGGGAGACCCTGTCTCACAAAGACTGCCCCCCCCCCAAAAAAAGAGTCTGGCTCTTAAGAATCAAAAAAGTTTTGACTTCTATTTTCTCTGCTATAGACATTGAAAACTTTCTTGAATGTGAAAGTTGTTTTATTCTAAACTACACTGATTATTTCTTGGTCAAAAACGCCACTGGTTGGTATAATGTATAGAAAACAGGACAACAAAGACTTTTTTCTGACAAAAAAATACATTGGATAATGTTCAAAATGTTATGTAACTTCAAGAGATCAAATCATATCAATCAAAATGTTTACTGATGACATTTTGTTAAGACAAAGACAACTTTGAAAGACATGTTTTAGTTGACTTGTCATTTGGTCAGTTTGCATTTTGAAGGTCAATCCTTAAAGAACTCTGTATGCTATTACTAAAACTTAGACTGTAAACATTTAAAGTATAAACAGTATTAGCTGTCATGATGTCATTGGGAGTTAGGGCTTTGCTGTCCCCAGAAATGATGCTCCACAGGTGCACACAAACACACACACTATGTAATTAAAAGGAAAGAAAAGAAGGATGAGTCTGACTGATCCAAAGAGAAGATGAAGTGTTCATGTCTATGAGGAAAGAAAAGAGGATGCGTATTCATGGATTCAAAACAGGGCTAAGGCTAGGTATGTAGCTCAGTGGCAGAGCACTGGCCTAGCATGTGGTAACACCCCAGTCTCATATACACCAGGAAAAAAAAAACAGAGCTAGAAATATTGGTTGTATGGTTGGCAGCATTAATTTTTATACTATTATAGTGAGTGGAAGAATTCAAAATCAGTTGCTTAATATCTGGCTGAGTTCCTTCCTGAAGAATCAATGTGTAGTTTTTGACTACCAAAAACTGTGTGTGGAGCCCTATAAGGAAGTTAGACTGTGTGGATAAGGAAAGAGCTGATGACTTTCTATGCACAGATAATCAAGGTGGATTATACGAAAAGGAAGTGTTTGTGCTAATGCCACCTCCAGGATATACTCAGATCTCTTTGGGATGTGTTAAAGTTTTGATCTACCTCACATGGCACCGAGTGGGTAGATGTGTGGCATACCACACTGAAAAGCCTGCCCCTGCACTTGTCGAGAACAATGGGAAATGTCTTCTCTTCCTTTCATCAGCCACCCTGCATTCATTCTCTAACTGATTCCAGAATCAAAAGCATAACACAATGTTATAGGAACTTGTATGCTAGGCATTAGGTAAATATGTTTGCTAGTGATTTGGAACACTTTCTCTTTTCATCAGTTTTGGAGATTCAGAAAGTGAGTTGGTTTATTTAAGAAAAGCAGTTCTTCCTATTCAAGTGCCTTTTGTTGTCTAGAGTATCATTGGAGACCTTTTTGCTTTCAATCAGGCATAACCTAAAATTTACCAAAATGAAATTAAGCATAATGTTTTTACTTGAAAATTCACATTTCCCGATAATTTTTTTCTAATAAATTACAGAGTTAGAAATGTCAGGCTTGTCTCACATAAAGAAGTCCTAATGTTATCTGCCTCAAATGGTCATTTTCTTAGTGTCCCTTCTGAAATGAAAGCATCCTGGGCTGTCAGCTTCACAATAATCCACAAGGGAATGGAGATTTGAAGGTTCTAGGCAAAGTAAGATTGGCTATGTGCTAGTGATAATTGCTGAAGCTGAGTGATGGATGTGGAAGTTCATTACTCCATCCTGTGTTCGTAATTAAATGAAATATATGCATGAAGATGTTCTCAGTGGCAGAAGATATTTATAACAGCAAAAAGGGTAAAAACAACTGGGATTGTCAATACTAGGAGAATGACTTTAAAAAAATAGAAATGATGGCATATTCAAAAGGTAAGTTATCATGTGGCCACTAAAAAAAATCACATTTTCAATGAATATTTAATGCCCTGAAATAATGCCTACAATTTGCTAAGTGAAAAACCTTCATGGAAATCCATAAGTACAGTATAATATCAATTTTTAAAGTAAATTAATATACCATGATTAGAATAAAATTCTCTAGGTTGGGCCAAGTACAACTTCTATCTTTATAATAAAGAGAAATTCATTTTTAAAGTATGTATGTAAATGCTCATTATAGTATTTGTTATAATAAAAATAAAAATTGTTTGGAAATTGGTCAAATTCATGTGATATATTTCGTTACTTTGAAGAATATCTAATTTATCTAGAGAATGTTTGTAAAATGATGTGCCAAATATTGTGCCCAACTCCAAACTCTATAGAAAGTAGCCCATTTTTATTTTTTAAAGACTCAGATTTATTTATAAGGAAATTTCAATTTTTAAGTATAGGACTAATAATTGAGGTAGCAGGTAATTATGTAGGTTGGAACTATCTCTTGGGGCAGGATTAAATCGCAGATAAAAACTTACATCACTCCCACTAAGTTCTAAGTTCTTTTCTAAATTATGTAAGCCCAATCAAATTAGCCTACTGATCTGGGATATGAAACAAAATCTTTCTTGGTCATTATGGTAGATTAAAAAAAAAAAAAAAGCCAAGCAAGACCAGGTTAGTCCCTGTCTATAGTCCTAGGCTAAAGCTTCTTGGCTTTATTTTGATAACCAACTCTAAATTTTAAATACCTCAGTTCCTTATTTAGCACAGTGACTGCTCCTCCCAAATGAGGCAACTACCCCACCTAGTCTCCAGGATTAACAGAAGAGTCCACAGACAGCAGCTTAGCAGACACAGACTCTCCTCTGCTCAGAACTGGGTAATGCCCTCAAGAGGTCATGTCACCTGGCTGTGTATGAAAGAACAGACCCACATGGGTCAGTGGACTCATCATAAACCACTACCTGTCAGGAGTGGGGCATTTAACATTCCACTCAGATGACTCCAGTGCAGAATCTTCCAGTATCAGAGCCTGATTTTCACCCACACTCTCAGCTGACATGCCCAGTAAAGAACTTTCCATTCTTGTTCATCACAAGGTGACAGAAAATAAATAATGGAGTTGTGGTACAGAACTGTAGGTAAGATGTTTCCAAAAATTAATTTCAAAGTTTTTTCTAATTTCCCAATGGTTGTTTTGTTTAAATGTTTTATCATTCATCCGTAATAGAAAGATTCTTCTATTAGTGTTTTTTAGAAACAAATAGAATTTGAAAGTTTACATGATTTTCTAGTCTCCTGAGGGGATGTGTGTGTGTGTGTGTGTGTGTGTGTGTGTGTTTGCCATGTAGGACTCTCTAGGTGTGAAACTACTAAGGTCAGTTCACTGATAATGACCATTCCTTCCAGTCACAGCATGCTCGTAAACTTGCTCTGCAAATGATGAAAACCAACTGGCAGTTCTCTACCTCACTTCTAGCTTATTCTCCGTTCCAATGCACAAAGCCAGCAGCTCCAGTTGCTCTTCTTACTAGTTTCAATAAAGCACTAATACAGTAATTTATGAGGAAAACGCAATTTTTAAAAGTGGAATCATGCTGGAGAGATAGCCTAGTGGTTAAGAGCACCGACTGCTCTTGCAGAGAACCCCAGTTTGATCCCCAGCACCCACATGGTGGCTGAGAACTGTCTGTAACTCCAATTCTAGGAGAACTCCAGTTCCAGGGGAATCTGATACCCTCTTCTGACCTCCGTGGCACTGCACGACATGGGTGCACAAACCTACATGCAGACAGTACAGTCATACACATAAATATAAAAAAATAATTAAAAAATGGAATCACTAAATATTATGCTATAGTTTAAAAAGATGAGAGACTACTTTTTACTCCTAAATGCTTAGGTACAGATTATCTTAGGCTTAATTTTCTACTTTGGATAGATACCGTTAATTATAATTTCTGGGTTTATTTTGCTATTTATACCTACACTGAACATTTGTAAAGGTGCTAAAGACAACAAGAGGATTCTTTTAACTTTAAAATAAAAAGTCAAAGAACAAAGAAAATGATTGGGTGGAATAAAGAGAAGTATATCTCAGGAGGAATAGAGAAAAGGCATTTAGATAAAAGATCACTGGTCTGACTCATTGACAGTCTGAGTTGTTCTACACAGAGGTCACCAACTCAAAGCCCCAATAACACTCAGTCTGAGGGACAGTGCTCTGCCTTCCCCTCAGTCAAGGAACAGCAGCCCTGCCTGCATCCACACAGATCCGGCCTCCGCATCCAGCTAAAATCGTCTCCAGAGATGGGTCCCTTAAGTCAACTGGAGGTCTGCTCAAATCTGCCCACATGAACTTGGCATGTCCTTGGACCCTCTGGAGAGCTTGGTCCCTCAGGACAGCTGGAATGGCACTTGGTACACAGAGTCAAGCACCCTCATGAACATCTATGGCTTCTCTCCAAAGTTCCAGCGTGATGCCTATCTCCGAATTAACTCCTGCACTTTCGAATTATAATGATCTCATGATCAAAATCTGTGACACTGGGAGAAAGGAAAGATTGTGGATGTGCAGGTGTGTGGCAGTTCAGCCTCTTCACTCAGAAGTGGTCTTCTGTGTCACTCTCCTCAAGACCTATTAAATGTATCATTAATACTTTCTTCAAACATGGATCAAAAAGCCCTGAAATTAAACAAAAATCACTTATTTGACCCTACAATTTTTTTAGAAAACTATTTTAGGATATAAGCAGTACATAAATATTTTCATACAAAGATATTCATTAAGAGCTGGGAAATGGTTCCGTCGATAAAGTGACTATAAGCATGCACAAGGACCTGAGTTTGGATCCCCAGCACCCATATAAAAGCTGGGACTAGTGGAAAGTGTCTGTAACCTGAGCACCGGGGTTGGGTGGGAAGAGGAGACAAGGGCACCACTGGAACTCATTGACCAGCCAGTCTTAACTGATTGATGACTTCCTGGCTGTGTCTCAAAAAAAAGAAAAAAGGTCGGGGCTGGAGAGATGGCTCAGTGGTTAAGAGCACGGACTGCTCTTGCAGAGGACCCGGGTTTGATTCCTAGCACCCACGTTGTGGCTAAGAACCGTCTTTAACTCCAGTACCAGGGGAATCTGACGCCCTCTTCTGACCTCCGCGACATTGCACGACACGGGTGCACAGACCTACATGCAGACAGTACATTTACACATAAAATAATAAATTAAAAAGCTTAAAAAAGGTCAAGAAACAATTGAATAATCTAACATCAAACTCCAGCATCCACACTCACTTATACACATGTGCATCATACTAACACATGCATGTGTGTACATGTACAAAAATCACTACACAATATACATGCAAAATTAAAACTAAAAAAAATGAAAATGTTATTTATTGAGGCCTGGGGAGATGGCTCTGTGATTAAAAGTGAGTACTGCTCTTGCAGAGGACCCAAGTTTGGCTCCCAGTATCCATGTCAGGCAGTTCTTTCAGCTCTAGGGGAATAAGATACCTCTGTCCTCCAAGGGCATGTACACTCAAATGCACATATTCACACATAGACAAGCACACATACATATAATTACAAGTAATAAAAATAAATCTTTTTCAAAAAAAGATAATATTGCTTATAATACCAAAGTATACAAAACTTCCATGGCTTTATTAAATAAATTTTGGTACATGTACACAATGGATTATTGTTCATTTATTCACAATTATAATAGAACAATGTTTATTAATGCCTAGATATTGTCAAATGAAAAAAACTCCAGCTAAAAACCAATGTAGAACATTATGCCACTGAGTTTGAATATATATTCTAGAAGGTCCTACACCAAAGGATTTGCATTATTTATCTTTGGGAGAAGTATTATAATTAAATATCACTCTCTTCTTTACATTTCTCTGTTTGATTTAACAAAACATTAGATAAAGCTGGCTAAAAAATAAAGAATCCATCTATCCCTCCCTTCTAGGACACAAGAAGATTTTTATTAGAATGATAATTCGGATTGCTGAACATTTCATTTTCTGTGCGATATCCCATTTGTGTCTTCGCTGGGATGTATTACAGTCCTGTGTTTAAGTTTAAACCGAGCAGTGGGAGTGCAGATATGACATACTTTATTTTCCAACTTACTGGCTCTGGCAAGTCAGAAAATTATTCCATCTATAAGTAGAATAAAATCAACCCAAATAGCATTAACATCTCATCTCCATGCTGTTGGACTATGCTGTAATCTTCTGACTACAATCTGGCAACCTCATGGATGAATAGTTCGATTCCCCAGAAGATTTTATTCAGGGATTAGAAATATGTGGCCTAGCTACCACCACCACCACCACCACCACCTTCTCTCACAACCACAGCAGACATCATTAATCACACTTTGTCCGTGAAGCCAGATGTGGTCTCAAAATCCTTTCCAACACAGCTGTTCCAGGCAGCACCTATCCATCATTTATTCCAACTCAAGTTGAAATCTATTAGCCATATCAGTTCTGATTATTCTGGCTGAAACATTATTATTTCTTTGACTGGTTCCCAGGCCTATGAAGTCAAAGAACGAGACCACTTTCTTTCATGATCTCTCTTTCCACTAAGATGTTTAGAACATATAAAGACATTCCTAGTATGAGCCAAATGTTTAGGGGCCTAACAGTATGCTTTAAAGCTCTCTAACTTCTAAAGGGAGGGGAGGAGGCAATGGGGAAGACAGTGGGGGTGGAGACACATTGCATTTTTCCTGTCATATGTGGAATCTAGATTTAACATAATAGGTGGTGTATATCACATGAAAGCAGAAGAACTGCTTAGAAGAAGGAAAGGGACCAGTGGGAGGGGAGGAAGGGTGGAGGAGAGCCCTTGAGGGGGTGAATGTGAGCAAAGTACAATGATGTAGACATGTGACAATAACAGAATGAAGCTCATATTCTGTATGCTAGTCGAAAGTCAAGTTAAATTTTAATCAATCAATAAACAATTAAAATGTTCCCCTACCTCCAATCCTGAACTAACTAAGGGTCCATCCTTTCCAAAGAATCATGAGGTGGAAATTTAGATCTCACAATACTTCTGATAACTGCACTTACTTTCTTACTGAAAAATAATAGTAATGACAATAGAATAATAGAATACCAAGTACAGTCACAAATGTTCACAGAAAGTCAACTCCAAATGGAATGTAGGAAACTAAAATGGAGACTGTTGACCTAGAGGCAGAGGACTATTGGAACAACTTTTGTATTCTACATCCAAAGTAAGTCATGGGGACTATGGCAAGCTCCCACATGATCATGGCCTCGGTGAGAAGCACGCATTGCCTTGGCGCAACGATTGATGTAGAGCATCCTCATATTTGATTTCTGAGAAACCTGGTTTTGAACCTATGGGATTGTGGGGGACAAAACAGCTTCATGGAAAATTATTTCCCTAGCCAACGTGACAACATATTCTGGAATGTGGAAGTTCTGATTTATCTCTCTGATGTGGAGAGCTGAAAACTCGAAAAGGACATGCACTATTACCAATCTTGCCTTGAGACCATTCTGCAGAAGTCTCCAGATGCCCAAATCTTTTGCTTGGTACACAAAAGTGGATTTGGTAGAGGAAGATCAATGAGACTTGATCTTTAAAGAATGGGAAGAAAATCAAAGGCATTTGTTTTGTACATTAGAATGCTCTTACTTCCTAGCATCTATCTGGGATGAAACTCTTCTGGCTTGGTCCAGAATTGTTTATCAGCTAATTCCCAATGTTTGGCAGCTGTAAATGAACTAAGGAATTTCCCTGAAATCATTGAACCTGATGAAGTACTTCTGTTTGAGAGAGCTACTTTCCTGGTGATTTCTCATTATCAATGTAAAGAACAATGTGATGCCCAAAGATTTGAAAAAATCAGCAACATTATTAAGTAGTTCAAGCTGAGCTGCAGCAAGCTGGCTGCCTCTTTCCAGACCATGCAAGCGAGGAACTCGAACTTTTCTCCTATAATTGACATACTTATGTCATGGTTGTGATGTCTGACCAATCCCTTCCTTCTGCAGCTACTTTGCTCAACATCCTCAATGCCAGGAAATACTTTGAAAACCTGAAGAGAGTGAATGGACCAAAACATTGTCTTCTTGTGTGCTAAACACTGCCAAAAATTGTTTTGCCCCCCCAAATTGAAATACTGTTTCTCAACATTAATGTATTCATAGCTGTAGGCTTGGAGATATTGTTATGCTTACCACTTCGGTATTTCTTCTCTACTCCCCAGTCTTAACATTTAACCTTGAATGCTATCTATTCAAATAGCCAGTGAGGAGTTAGAAGCTGATGCCCATGAAGTTGGTGTAACATAATGTAGGTGATATATGTAAGTCTTCTGATAACATGATTTAAATGGTGTTCTGAAAACCCATTTCTAATGGTTGTATATGCCAAAGTCTTTCCCAGCATCCTCTTGTATTCCTTATCAAATACCTATGCGTAATTTTGGAGTATTATTGTTTTCTCAGCATGAACTAAAAATATTTCTTAATTTGGCTGGGCATTGTGGCTCATGCCTTTAATCCCAGTATTTGGGGAGGCAGAGCAGGAGGACTGGTACAAGTTTGTCTACATATGGAGGGTGGTCCAGGCCACCCAGGGCTATATGCAGAGGGGCCTTGTTTCAAAAACTAACACACACACACACACACACACACACACACACGCACACACACATACACACACATCCCTTTACTTCAATTGTAAATAAACTTTTGTTGTTAGGAAAAAACAACAAAAACAAAAACAAATTCATGGTTCTTCTAAGTTTGTCTGAGAAAACACTAAGAAATCCCAAAGAGAGAACATCTGCACATGTGTGACAAGCTGGGTCAAGTGTGGAAATCCAGGGAATTGGATAGAATACTCATATTTGCTTGTTCCAATTTCACATCCTAAGAAGCAACCTAGTAAATCTGCTTTTTCTCTTCCCCTCCTTCCCACCACCCCTAATGCTGAAAAAGAAGAAATTCCATTTCATTAGCAAATCAAAACTTTAGAATAGACTCTGAAAGAATAAAACTGATGTGATCACCTGATAACAGGAAACTGCAGCCCAAATCATGCAGAAAAAATATTATCAAGGAGGAAAAAAATGGCTCTACAATGAGAAAATGTTGGAAATGGCAGGGACCAAAATATTTTTAAATAATGTAAGAAAAACTCCCAGATTATGGTTTCAGGTTGCAAGCACCCCCACAATGCTAAGCATCTTGGATGGGCATATTTTAGTGAAATTTTAGACACTAAGGATAAAGAGAAAGAAGAGAGAGATTAGCCCTAAAAGGGTGAGAATCCATTTGGTACCAGACTTAGAAACACTGGATTTTAACAAAGACTAAGGAATTGCTTCATTGTTAAAGATGTTTTTGGTGTGTGTGTATGTATATGTGTCTATGCATGTTTGTGTATGTGAACATATGAGTATGCATGGCATAGCAAGTGTGTAGACAGGTCAGAGGACAACCTCAGGTGTTGGTCCTTGCTTCCACCCTGTTTGAGATGGTCTCTCCATTATTCAGGGCTGTGTATGCCAGGCTAGCTGGCCTGAAGGCTTCTGAGGATACTCCTGCCTCCCACCTCTCTGTAAGAGTACTGGGATTACAAGCAGATACTACTGTGCCTGGCTTTATGTGAATTCTGAAGACTCACAGGCAGGTCCTCGTGCTTCCACAGCAAGTGCTTACCCACTGAACCAACTCCCTGGCCCTTTCTAAAAATTTATAGGGAAAAATATATTGAAGAGAATATTTCATTCTTAGAAGATCCAGTATTCAATTTGGAGGTCAATTTTAAGTGGAAGGAAATCATTGCCTTAAGGAATTTACAAGGGACTAAAGTTAAAAATATCAAAACAGTTGGGAAACCGTTTTAGTTTGAAAGAATTTGATTACTTTTGAAATAATTCCTAAGAGAATATTTAGCAAAGTTCCTTGAGATGCACATTTAAAAGGGGAGAAAGAGAAAGAAAAAGAGAAGAAAAGGAAGAGAAAAGTAAAGAGTTATGTACACATTCTTACTTAACAATACACACCAGTGAAGTTATTGCCTTCCAGTATCTGTCAGTGACATCTATGAATTGAGCAATATTTGAAGCAGTTTCCTCTACTTGGAATTTTGGGTTTCACACTCTGAGCAAATATGGTAGTGTTCCACCCTTTCATAGCAAATATGGTAGTGCTCCACCCTTGCCTCCCTTTCACAGCAAAGGCAAAGGGCAAAGAAACAGATCCACTTCCCTGAAGATTCCTCACTGACACCAGAGGAGAATAGGTGGACTTCCTATGAGGATGTGTGAGGCTCTCACTTATGGAATTATGGGACAGGGGGACAGGGGAGGATGTTGTGTGTCCTGCCCACTGACAGAGCACTGGCTCCCTTATAGTTGCTTATGTTCACTTGGACTCCCTTGCCTCAGTACACAGAGAATGTACAACTCAACCATTCATTTGCAGTATTTTCTTGACCCTGAAATCTGTAAACAGAAGGATAGTCCAAAGGAATCATGAGGTAATCTTCTCATAAAATAATAACAGACAGTTTTGTGTACAAAAAGCTTTCACATAAGTCTTATCCCAGCCTCACAAACAGTCCTATAGGGTAAGAGACATAATAACAGAAAAATAAATTGAGGTTCAGAAAATTAAATAAAACATGCAAGAACATTCAACATTACTCAGTCTGCCTGGTTCAGTAAGAACTTAACTCTCCAGAATATGGTGTTTTAAACTCAGATAAGGGGCTCAGCAGTTAAGAGCACTGGCTGCTCTTCCAGAGGACCTGGGTTCAGTTCCCAGCACTCACGTGGTAGCTAACACCCATCTTTCACTCCAATTCCCAGGGATCTGAAGCCCTCATCCAGTGCCCTCCATAGGCAACTGTCACACATGTGGTGCATTTACATACATGCAGGCAAAACATAAAATAAAATAAAAATCTTAAATACAGAGGGACAGCTTCAAGGGCTGGCAATCACCATGGAGAGGATAAAAGCAGGGATGTGCCAGAGAATGACTTGGGCTTCACTGGAAGGGGCTGCCTTGGCTGGAGTGGACTTGGCCACAGGCTGAGAAGTGGAGCTTAAGTGCTGAGAAGAGGGGCAGCACTTAAGCCCTGGGGTGGCGCGACCCCAGCACAGGAATGGACTGTGTGTGTCGGATGGCTGCTTGGAAGGAGCGCTACAGTTAGAAGAATGAACAAAGAGCAGGTTAGTGGGAAAGAAGGCCTAAGAGCCAGTAGTGGGCAATCATGAGTAATGTGATAGGTCATGATGAGGAATTTGGGCTTTCATCTATGTGTGCTAGAAGGTTCAGAGTTTTTAAAAAATGTCTTTATGAGGGCATATACATATAAAATCCAACAACTTCAAGTGTGTAATTCCGATGATTTTTATAATTTAAGAGTGCAACTATCACAAGTCAATTGGAAAATATATTTATCTTCCCAATAACATATGTCATGTCTCCTTTCCATTGCAACTATAATCTACATTATGTCTCTAAGTTTGCCCTTTCTGGAAATTTCTACAAATGGAAACCTACAACATAGGGCCCTTGCCCTCTGGCTTTTCTGTTGGCATTTCTGAGGTCCTATAGCATGAACCAGTAGTTCCTTTACATTGCTAGGGAGTGTTCCCCCATGTGCCTATGCCACAATTGTGTGTTAATGAACAAGTGGGTGGCCCCTACTTTTGGCTTTTGTGACCAACACTGCTATGAAAGCTGTGGACGAGTCTTATGAGGATATATTTCCATCATTCCTTTTGGATGTGGATATCTAGACATGGAATTGCTGAGTTGGATACTAGCATTATATTTAACATTTCCAGAAATTTCCAAACTATTTCCCCAAGATACTGCCTCATTTTTACAAACCCAACTGCAATGTATGAGGCCTCTCATTTCCTACATTCACACCAACATTTGTTGTTGTCTGCCTTATTTATAACAGCCATTCTACTGATTATCTCACTCTGACTTAATTTCCATTTCCTTAATGACTAATGATGATGAACATATTTTCTATGGGTTTCTTATCAATAGAGGAGCTGTGGTCAGCAGAAAAGTATGATATGGTTTAATGCTTTAAAATCTAATCTCTATGCCAAACTAGTTAGGAGACAATAGCAATAGCACAGCAGGGAGGTGATAGTGTCTTGGATGGGCTATAACTATGGTGGTGGAGAGAAGTTCGAAAAGGGACATAGAGCCAGTGATGTACTGAATAAGGAATGTGGGGCCAGGGAGGAGGTTCATGATCATATGGAAATAATTCCACAGGCTCCTGGGACCCTGCAGAACCTATAGCAATGGTGAGAGCATGCACAAGACCCATGTAAACTCAAACAGACAAAAACCCAGCACAGAATTGTGGAAATGGGCAGCAGGCCCCAATCTTAGTTAAAGAATTACTGGCGGCTGATTACTGTTTGGTGAGGAAGATCTTAAAGGGAGGGACGCTAGATAGGCTGACTAGCCCCTCAGTCGATAAACTAACTTGACTAGATGGACCTTAAAACAAATGACAGAAAACATTAATTCCATTGGGGGTGGTCTATGGGACAGTGCCAATGGGGTAGAGGGTATGAAGATGATTAAGATGTTCTGTATGAAATACACAAAAACGCAATTAAAAATTTATAAAAATTGTGGGGAAAAGAGAAACATTTAGTTGATTATCCAGTTAGGTGTATTGCCACTTCCTGTCATGGAGAAGACTTATTTTATTTATTATTTTTTATGTGTATGAATGTACTGTCTGCGTGTAGGTTTGTGCACCCGTGTCGTGCAATGCCGCGGAGGTCAGAAGAGGGTGTCGGATTCCCCTGGAACTGGGAATTAGCCTCCACGTGGGTTCTAGGTATCGAACCCAGGTCCTCTGTAAGAGCAGTCAGTGCTCTTAACCGCTGGGCCATCTCTCCAGCCCCAGAGAAGACTTATTAAGAGCAAATATCCTGTTGTTAGGGTTCAGTAGTCAATACCCATTTCAATCATTTTTGGCATCTATTAAGCATACAGAATGGGATATTAAATATGTAATTGAATATAAAGGTCTAGAGCTCAGGAGAGGGGTCTCACTGGAAATGGAAATTTAAGTCATCAGCATATGGCTGGTATTAAGCACTGGGATCTAGGGAGATAGTGAGAAAATGAGAGCAGAGCGGGAAACGGAACAGCAAGGCATTCTGGGAGATCCGCTCACGCGAAGAGAGGGAAGGCTGACAGCTGGAAAGTGGGGTTCAGGTGGAGAAAAGCTAAGGGGAGCATCTAGAAACATGGTCAAATCTGGTGAATCCATCCCTGCATGCTGTGATGATGAAGTCACTAGCCACATGCAGCCAAGTGAATGTCCAAAGCTGCCTTATTAAGGTGAAGTGTGTCAAACAGAAAACACACGCATGGCTATTGAAGACCTAACATAAAAAAATTTATCACATTAGCAATTATATTGGTTACATGTTGAAATAGTATTTTGAATACATACCATATTAAATCAAACTATTATTAAAATGTATTTCATCTGTTTTTGTATGCTTCTGGTGTGGTTACTAGAAGCATGAAATTGTATACATGGCTCACATTATATTTGTTTTAGCCAGTGCTGGGATAATGTTGCCTCAGTCTCATCCTAGTGTTCAGAAACTTCACAGTGGTATATTAGGGTCTGCTGGATAAGAACCTATATGAGAATTCCCTGTATATTTGCTACAAATATTTCTTAAGGTTCAGGTTGGCAGAGATCCCATCTATGACTTAGAGTCATAGTGTCTTGGACACTTTTGATGGTGCTTTGTGGAGCTTTGTTGTTTTTTGAGACACTAGCTGGCCTAGAACTCCCTGTGTAGAGCAAGCTGTGGCCTTGAACTCTCAGAGATCCACATGCTTCTGCTTCCTGAGTGCTGGAATTAAAGATGTGCACCACCATGCCAGGCTTGATGTATGTTTACACTGCGTGCACATGTTTAGCAAAAACAATGCCATATGGGTCATTTGATCTTTGCTGAGCCAGGAAACTGCAGCCAAAAGGGAGATATCATTTCCTTGATATTTTTGAGAGTTAAAGTGTGGTCTAATTACTTTCAATAGCTGTGATTAAAAAATATTTGACCAAAACCAACTTGGGGAGGAAAGGGTTTATTTGTCTTACAACTATAGACTATATCATCAAGGGAAGCCAGGGCAAGAATCTGGAGCACAGACCATGGAGGAGTGCTGCTTACAGCTTGCTTCCCTGGCCTATGCTCAGCCTGCTTTCTTATACAATGCAGGAACGCCTGCCCATGGGTGGCAGAACCCACAGTGCACTGGGCCATCCCACGTCACTCAGCAGTCAAGAAGATGCCTCACAGACATGGCCACAGACCAGTCCAATGGAGGAAATTCCCCAACTGAGGTTCCCACAACCCAGGTGAATCAAGAGAACAACTAAAGCTATCCAACACAAGGTGTCCTTGCTGACTTTGAAAAGGATTCAATCAAATAAATGTCTTCTTCCGTCTGGTTAAATACAACTTGATTAAATAAAAGGAAGCTTAATTGCTTAATAAGGTCATCATGAGCTAGAAACGACTTGGGGTTTTTCCTTTATTATCCTTGAGATTCTTCACATACAATGAAAATGAGTTTCATGAAATTCTTTTCCAATTGCAGTAATGGCAAAAGTTTCCCTTTTGGACAAAAGTTTCTCCTTGGTTACAGATCATAGAGGTAAATTGTGCAAGCACAATTAAGTGAAATTTCCTGATGTTTGTCCCTGCTGACAGGGAACAAGGACATTTGAACAAGGTCATTCTCTCAAGGGGATCAAGCCACAGGATTTTAGATTTCTCCTGACAGCTATCTGATTGGAGTTTATACAGACCTTTGCACAAGCTTCTGGGGTCAAAAGCAAGAACTTTCCCAAATGCTTCTGATTAAACTATGGAATCCAGGGCTTTGTAGTAGCTCACTCCTTTAGATCACAGAGGAGCTGAACTTTGCATAAGTTGCTTCTTGAAGCACTAAGTCTTCCTTTCTAAAATGCATTACCCTATATCATACTTCACTGCCAGGACAGAGTGTGTTGAACACACTGTAATCCTTTCTGGGGATCTCAGGAAAGCCGCTCCTTGTTGAAAAACTATTGGAGTTGTCTAGCAACCAGGTCGGTAATGCCACTAACTTCTCAGCTGCTTTAGGGAATGTTAATTAACCTCTCTGGGCTTCACATCCTCATTTGCAAGAGAAGGCATGCAGTTCTTAAATACACGTTAGGGTGCATCAGAGGACTTATTAAAACACAGACTGCCCATCCCCATCCCCTGAGTTTCTAATCCTTATATCTTGGGTAGGAATTTGTATTTCTGATTAGTTGCAAGATGATGCTGACACAGCTGATTTAGGGACCCCTCTGAGAACCCCTGGTAATTTCCTGAACCTCCCATGCTGCTCCTTGGATGTGTTACACAGATGTTTGCTCGAAGGTTGCTTCACCTAGTGAAGAAGTTCCCCAAAGATCTGACAGACTAATAACCCCAAAATCAGTTTTCAAAAAACAAAGTGGTCATCAGAAACTCAGGGCTTCTCTAACTTTGAGAAATGAAAACTACAACTATGTTATTTCATTAGCATTCTGAGATTGTATATAAAAATACATCTTGTAGTTTGGAGAGGAGATAAGTCAGAATTAATTTCTGTTCTCAGTGTACCAATTACTGCTTATCCATCTAACCATTACATTTCAGTAGAAATATAATTTTGGGAACACAGCAGCATAGACTGTTTGATCGGTCCCTGCTCAGAGCTCTCAGATGTTAGAGGTATCCTCCTTGGGTCGCCTCAGCTTTGCATAACTGTGTTTTATTTTCATCTCTGTTGCAACAAAACTAAGAATCAAAAAGATTATTTAAAAGTTTTAAGTGATATTGGTGCTGGAGAGATGGCTCAACAGTTAAGAGCATAAGCTGTTCTTGCAGAGCACCTGGGTTCAGTTCCCACACCCATATAGTGGCTAACTACTATCTGTAACTCCAGTTCCAGTGGACCCAATGCCCTCTTCTGGCTCCCGTGAGTACTGCATGCTTGTGCTGCATTTACATACATGCAGGCCAAACACTCATATACATCAAATAAAAATAAATAAAATAAAATAAAATGTAAAAGTTCTAGATGATAAAATGATTCTTATTAGTTAGATATTATCAGTTGTCATCGACCATTTAATGTGGTTTAGTCTTTTAGTAATAAAGGGTGCATCTTTCTCATGTTTAAGATACTGAGTTTAGTTCCCAGATACTTTAAAATGTCTTAAGGTGTTGTATGAAATTTCCAAGAAAAGTAAATTTTGTGATTGTGCTGGAGACCTGCAAGCTGCCTCTGAAAAAAAGCCACTTTGCTCAGTCTCTGATCTAGGAGGGGCAGTTTTCATTGTGCATACAGTATTCATTGGGAATGTATTTAAATTTAAAACAGCATAGTTCATCCATGATTCTGACTGAATAAAAGCCAGATACCCCACCTTTCAGGTTTCCCTATCGAAACACCTTTCATCAGAGTGTGGCTTCTTAAGTCACCCAGAGAGCAGCCATGCTCCCAGCCAGCCAGCTGGAGACCAGCGTGCCACTAGCCCACCTCATTTGTTTCCACAGTGGCAAGGAAAATCAGAAAATGTCAAGATGCACCCCCTTTGACAATACCTAAAACATAATATTCAATGCTGGCCTTGGCCAGTGCTATTAAGAGTGAAATCCGGCGTACCCTTTCTGCAAAACAGTTTGGCAGAAGTATCAAGATCATTTTCTTTAATTCAGTAATCCCTCTTCTAGGAATCTGCTCCCAGAAAGTGGCTTTTTCAGAGTCGCTGACAAACATTTGTATTCCCAGAGTTACTGGAGCCCTGTTTGTTATTCAGAAAACTAAAAAACATAATAGAGGAAGGTTAAAGAAATAATGGCTCACCAAGACTAATTCTAAATTAGTTTGGAAGAATGTCCAGCAATACAGGAAAATGTTCTTGTTGTAATGTTGAGTGGGAAGAAGCCAGCAAAAACCTATTAAAAACCTTATGAATCCAGCTGGAATGTGCTGGGTCAACCCAGTTATCTGAGACCAGTGGCTGCTGAAGGCCTGTTTCTCATGCTGGTCAGAGCTGGATGAAAAGAACTTGTATGTGATTCAGGAGGGAAAACATAACAATCCCATTGCTTACTAAAGGTCTCTGTGATAGAAAAGCTAGGGAGCTCCAGCTGTGCCCCACTGCGCCCAGCACCCCTGGCTTCTGGTCGCACTGACCATGGCACTGACCTCAGGCCCAGCAGCAGAGGCTTGCTTGGCTAAGCTCCATGAGGTACCAGCTGGCAGGTCCAGCACGATCCCCAGACTTCTCCAGGGATGGGCCTAGCTGCTCTCTCTGGGGCTGGATGAGTATATTTGATTCTTCTTTGGCCTGTGACAAATTACCACGGATGCAGCAGCTGAAAACAGCATGTACTTACTCTCTTCTGGCTCCTGAGGCCAGATGTCCAAAAAGCAGCTTTACCGAGTTAATGGTAGTATCTGCAGGGCTGGTGCCTCCTGGAGGCTCTGGGGAGAATCTATTTTCTTGATTTTTCTCTAACTTCTGAAGGTCACCTTGCACACCTTGCCTCATGACCCCTTCTTCGTGTTAATTCTTGTTTTCTATGCTTACCATGCAACAAAACCTTTATTAACAGTTTTAACAGAGGTTCAGCTATTACTGAACCTTGTAATTTCTAAGCTTAAATTGGGGCAAATGGCTGTAGTGCAGAATAATGTCATTGCTACCCACTGGGAATGCAGACTGAAGAATTAACAGCCACCCCTCAGACGGAGGACGAGATTCAGGGCAGACTCTTTCTGGGTGTTGTAATCAGAGAGGATACGGCCAGCTTCCAGCTGCTTGCCTGTGAAGATCAGCCTCTGCTGGTCAGCGGGGACCTTCCTTGTCCTATATTTTGGCTTTCATGTTCTCAATGGTGAACTCTGATGGTGATGGTCTTGCTGAACAGGTGTTTACAAAGATCTGCATTTTGACCTGTTAAAGAGGGTCAGGACATGCCATACCACCAATTGAATGTCAGCATCACCATACCTAACAAAGCCTGTCGTCACTGAACTCCCTCATGTCATTCTTAATTCTCACCACATCTCCTGCTACTGTAGTTGCATTTCCTGCTGCCTCCTTCTTGATGACACTTGTTACCACATTAGCCCACCTACGTGATCCAGGACAATATCCCTGACTTCTCAATAACTGACGAATGCCCCCCGCCCTCTTCAGCCCATCCTGGACTTTCACTTTTCTCCTCCCACGCTTATCTACAACCCAATTCCTATAATAAATCAAATAATGTATATCTCTTCTCCCTTTCCGTTTGAATATTAGCTTGTCAATATAAAAAATACTCAATAGAGAGAGTCTCTAAAGAATAATAGTGTTTATTTGGAAGTAGCAGATTGGGATGGGAATATACATACATAGAAACTATAAGAACACCTAAAGAGGTTTGAGCAAGGGAAAGATTTTAAAGAAAAAAATTGGGAAGATTACACAGCTATTTTGAAACAATGATCCTTGAGCACAAATATTACTAACAAGAGTATCGTCAGTCTGAGGCAGGACAGATGTGGATAGATGTAGGCAGATGTCCTTGTCAAAGTACTTTCTGATAAGGTTACAACAGTCTTTGAGCAAGGCTGAGGTTCTAAAAGAGTCTTTTCTGATAGTTGTTAATAGGAAATTATATGTTAATAGGCAATTAATTTATTTTAAATTTTTTAAATTATTTTATTTTATGTGAATGAGTGTTTTGCTTGCAAGTATGTAAGTGCACCCATGTGCAATACCCATGGAGACCAGAAGAAAGTGTCAGATCCCCTGGAACTGGAGGTATGGACAGTTGTTAGTTGCCATGTGGGTGCTGAGTCCTTTAGAAGAGCAGCCAATGCTCTTAACTGCTGAGCCAGCCCTAGCCCTTCTTTTATAACCTCTCTCTCGCCTTTATTTACTTTTATGCTGAGGTTGATGTGACTGACTCCCTTTTGACTCTGACAACTTTCACAAACATATAAAATCCTAGTGATATATAAAATTATACTGGTAAGTATTCAAACCACTGAAAGGATTGTATCGGCTTCTTAGTAGTACTAGTCCATGAGCCATAGGAATGCAGTGTAGAGAAGAAGAGGTAGAAGGAAGAAGAAAGGGCTTGGAATGAAGAGGACATGAAGAAAAGAGATCTAGAATATCCGTGGAGAGATCCAGTCAGTCAGGAGTATGATGCATGTAATGGAAAGAAGAGGAAAGGCCATGCATGTCTGCAGATGAGCCTGTAGGCTTGGTATTAGAGTCAAGTAATTTCTTCCTTGAAGCTTCTAGTTTCTCTTTGTGTTGGAAGTAAGTTCACATATTGAAATGTGGAAGAAGTGACTTGGTCTCATATATGAGGAGAAAGAAGAGCACTTGAGACAGTTCCTGTATGTAATGGGTGAGAGCCGGTGAGAGAGGCCTGCGGGTCATCTGCACTGTAGAGAGAGGGGAGGGCCAGCAGCCATCTGTCTGAAACCCAGTCTTCACTCAGCACCTTCTATAGCCTGGGTGCCAGGAAGAGAGGGCAGCTAGTAGTGGTCAGAAAGAAAGATAACAGTGCCAGGAGGTTTAAGATCTGTAGTGTGGTATCTCTTCTGATCCCTGCTCCTCCATGTTTGAGAAAATGAAGTGGGGTGGTGGCTTTAACGGCACATCACCTATCTAGCATGTACAAGGCCCTGAGTTGCAGCACCTGAGAAGCTGCACATGTCCAGTAGATTGTCTTATATCCATGTATACTAAGTAGACTCAGTGGGTTTGAAAATATATGTCAAAGGGCATTGAGAGATGGCTCAGCAGTAAAGAGCACTGGCTGTTCTTGCAGAAGACCCTCAGGTTCAGTTCCCAGAACCCACATGGCAGCTGACAACTGTCCATAACTCCAGTTCCAGGGCATCCAACCTCCTCTCCTGACTTCCTCAGGCATTGCATGGCATCAGTGCACTTACATACATGCAGGCAATACACTCATACACATAAAATTAATAAGTGAATTTAAAAGAAATATATCAAGTTGGGAAGGAATTGCAGTAGAGGGGATGGAAGAGATTTTGGAGGAGTAGATTTGGAGGAAAGGGTGCAATATATATATATATATATTTATTATATAATTATATATGAATTTCCAACAATAAAAAAAGAAAAAGCCAGGCTTTTTGCAGGTAAGCCTATCCTTGGGAAGCAGAAGCAGGTGGCTCGCAGATGAGTCGTGTGCACAGTGTCAAGCATCCTCGATTTTCATTGTCTTCAGTAAGGATACAAATATGGATGCATTGTGTTCCCTGCTTTCATTTTGTAATTCAACCACACCAGCATTCATTCACTATTGTAGGGCAAAGTGTGGTTTCCCCGGGCTCATTATCAGGTGATCAGGCCACAAGAGAACATGGCTCATTGAACTCGTTTGCATTGTAAGCAGTAGCTTTTTGGTTGCAAGGTTAAGTGGAAGTCAGTAGTCCAGATTCTGTCCATTTTGTAAAACTCATTCATTCCTACACAGAGTGCAGCCCATTAAAATGATACCACTCACATCCAGGGTGGATCTTCCAACTTCAATTAACCCAGTTAAGGAAAATCCCTCATAGGTATGACCATAAGCTAACAGAATCCAGACAATTTCTCATTCAGACTTTCTTCCCAGGTGACTCTACATTGTGTACAATCAAAATTAACCATCACAGACATCTTATCTAAAATTCATTATTGGGTTGATAAATGTAGCACACTGGTAAAGCTTTGGCCTACCATGTGTGAGGCTGTGAGCTCCATCTCCAGCACCACATACACCAGAAAAACATTTCTGTGTAAAAACCAGCTAACCAGGCATGGTGGTGCATGCCTTTAATCCCAGTATTCAGGAGGCAAAGGCAGGCAGATCTCTGTGAGTTCAAGGCCAGTCTGTTCTATATAGTGAGTTCCAGGCCAGTTGGGGATACAGGAGACCCTGTCTCAAAAAAACAACAAAACAATAAATTATTTTTATAGACTATATGGACTGACTTATGCCTTTTGTGTGTAAGTGCACTTGTGTGTGTGTGTGATGCCTGTAGAGGACAGAAGAGGGCATCAGATTCCCTGGAATGGGAATTACATATGGTTGTTAGGCTCTCTGTGGGTGCTAGGAACCAAACCCTGGTCCTCTACAAGAATAGCCAGTGCTCTTAACCACTGAGCCATCTCCACAGCCCCCTGGAGTACTGATCTTTAATAAACATTTGCATCTCCTGCCTACTGTGTTGTCTATGGCCTACATTACATTGAATAACGAGTGACTAAAGGTGAGCACCTCTGAGCCCCTCCTGCTCCATTCTACCTGAGAATGTGCCAAACAAACAGTGTTGCACAATTGGGATAGATTTCTCACTACTAAGTAATAACAAACTCTGCACACTTGGCATTCAAGCAAGAAATGACTCTTGGCGTCAAAGAGTTTTTTGTTTTTTTTTTTTAAACACCCCACCTAAAGCCATAGGACTAACAAGGAAAATTCCACAGGGAGAACATTTGGAGCACTCTCCTAAATAAGACCTAAATCAGACCTTCCCAAGCTTCAGAAACAAAGCTTAGCTCTCTAGCGTTAGAAAGCAGAGCCCTGCAGCAGGGGAGCATTGCCAAACCTACCACAGAAGCCTCCACAGTAAGCACAGTATGAAGGGAGAAAATGAGCCACAGAGACCAGAGCTTTTTGTGCAATGAACCATAGTTTTGTAAGAAGAAGCTTATATCAGACTCACTGTGTTTTCTTTATTGTTTATTTACTACAGAATGAATTCATCAATCTATTTTTCTCATATGTTGATTCAGTTATTCTCAATAAAACTCCATGTTAAAGAGCCTCTGATTAGGTGATGGGATATGGCTCAGTTGGTAAAGCGCTTGCTGTGCAAGGATGAGCCCTGAGTTTGGATCTGAGTTCCCAGTCCCCACATAAAAAGCCAGGCCTATAGCTCAGTGCTTAGAGGCAGAGACAGGAGGATCTCTGAGGCTTGCTAGTAGGCAAATCTAGCCAAAAGAGTGGGTTCTAGCTTCAGTGAAAGATCGTGTAGTAGGCAAGTCTAGCCAAAAGAGTGAGTCCTAGCTTCAGTGAAAGATCGTGTCTCAAAAAACAAAGTGGATAAATGATTAAGAAAGACACCTAAAGGCTACAGAGATGGCTCAGTGGTTAAGAACATTCACAGAGGACCCGGGTTTGGTTCCCAGCAACTACATGTTGGCTAATAACTATCTGTAACTCCAGTTCCAGAGGATCCAACACCCTCTTCTAGCTGTCTGGGGTACTACACATATGTGATCCACTTACACAGATGCAGCAAATACTCCTACACATTTTTTAAAAATATAAAACCTTGTTTCAAAAAAAGACCTCTAATTTCAACTTCTGCCTACACATACACACACACACACACACACACACACATCAGGCATGCACACATGCAGGCACGCATGCACACACCTATTTATTATTTATCATAGACGCTTAGATGCAGAAACTCTATCAGATGATAATAAAGGTTCTAGTCTTCAGGATGACTCAAACCTAGTAAGCCATTCTTCATTCACTAAGTCCACCCTGTCCTTCCTGCTCACCCCACATCCCTATGAGACTGGACTTTATTATTAGGGATCAGTTCAGATTTAGGGAACAACATATACATATAACTGATGCTCAGGACTTGATGACTGAAGGAGTGAATGAATAATTGAAGTTTACATGCTACCTGCCAATGCCTCAGGTTCTACATCTTAACATTTTATACCTATACCACTTTTTCCAAAACAAGCATAAATCTTATAAATGGATTTCATGTATTTCCACTCTGTTATATTAACAGCTAGATGCAACTCTAATGCCAAACACTCTATTTTCTTCTACCATTAATCTTTCTCCAGCTTGAGAGCCTGAAAAGTCATAATGATGGGGGCTGTAATAATGAACCAAATGGTAATTATAATAAGAAAACAGAGAAAGAAAATGGAAAAGGAAAACGTCTCTCCCACAGTACCATAGACAAATGACCCCTTTTCTCCTAAGTCCAAATCCACACAGTGGTATTTGTTCTTGTTGAGATCATTAGGCACCAAAAGACCATTTGACACTGTGGGAATGATATTTTTAATAGGAGTAATATATTGATGTTAAAAGGGTCTACCTCTTCCTTCTGTAGGTGCTGTCTAGCCTGCCCAACGTTAAGAGTTAAAAATGCATTTAAAATGCTTAATCTAAGGTTTGGATCAGAGACATGAAGTGAGTAACCTGTCTCAGCCAATTTTCTTAAACCAAGATAAGCAATTACTTCTAATAAAGCAATCAAGGGCTTGAAAGAGAACAGGTTTAGTGCTAACTTAGTTAAATATTAATTGTGAAGTTTAAAAGACTCTTTCCATAGCTCTTTTCTCCTCCTAAAAGAAAAAGATGTTTCCAAAGTCATTCGCAGTCATTTTGATGAGTTCCATCTTTCTGTCATTCGGAAGCATTTAACATACGATGTGAATTACTAGAGAATGTAGAGAAACTTATAAGACCGCTCAATCATCCTGACTCCCTCTAGGTCCTGATAGATTTAGTAATGAGTTCTTCAATGAGATCCCAGACAAATGAAGTAATTAAGTGCTTGATCCAGAGGAAAAAGGGTAACCTTCCTGTGAAATGATGGGCTGCATCTCACCATCCATGCCACTTAGCCACGGCCCTCTTAGTAGGCGCTGCTCAGGTTACGCTGATCTAAACTTCAGAGTGCCTCCTCCCCACTTCCCATGCTCCCACCCCAGTATTCAGCCTCCTTTCAGGTCAGTGAATATAAAAAGCCCTGACTATTCCCTACTGTTTACACTCTATTTTAGAATGGTAAAACATATTTGCTTGTTTGTTTCCTTATTTGCTTAAAATAGGGTCTCAGTCTGTAGCCCAGGCTGGCCTGGACGTCACTATGTAGCCCAGACTGGGTTGGTGCTCCTGACAATCTTCCTAAGTGCTAGAATTTCAGACCCTGAGCCATCACACTTTGTTCAATAATTTTTTTACTATTTTCTTATATATTTTGTACAAGATTATCAAATGTAGACCCGTGTCCCCCACCCTATCCCCCCACCCCGCTAGAGCTCATGTATTCTGCCAAACATGCCTTTCATCTCTTTCTCAGTCTTTCTCAACATTGTCCATGTGGAAGTTGACTGTTTTGAGCAGTTCACTGTTTCAGCCAGTTCTTTGATGCAGTCCTTTCTGTGTTGTTGTTGTTGTTGTTGTTGTTGTTGTTTCCAATAGGCATCACTCCCAACTGCTTGGACAAAAGCTCAAGGGACTCTGCACAAGAAATACTTACAACTAGGTAATTGGCACGAGCATCCACAGATGAGGGATACCATTTGTCGTTCGTTTTTCTGGGACTGTGCTATATCCCTCAGCATGATGTCTTCTTGTTCCAGCCATTTTCCTGCAAAGCTCATGATCTCTGCCCCCACAGCCACAAAAGCCAATTAAGCAAAGACAACTGATTAAC
Source organism: Rhizomys pruinosus (assembly GCA_009823505.1). NCBI lineage: Eukaryota > Metazoa > Chordata > Mammalia > Rodentia > Spalacidae > Rhizomys > Rhizomys pruinosus. Next base: position 180,135 of record VZQC01014684.1, read on the forward strand.
TAGATTAATCAACAACATACTGCCTTGCTGAAGCACCCAGCTCCTACCTACATACCTGCTCGCTTCAGTGGTCTTGAGAGATCTCCTCAATAATTCTTTTATTTTTATTTTTATTTTTGTATGTGTATGAGTGTACTGTCTGCATGTAGGTTTGTGCACCCGTGTCGTGCAATGCCACAGAGGTCAGAAAAGGGTCTTGGATTCCCGTGGAACTGGAGTTCTCCTGGAATTGGAGTTACAGACGGTTCTTAGCTGCCCTGTGGGTGCTGGGGATCAAACCCAGGTCCTCTGCAAGAGCAGTTGGTGCTCTTAACTGCTAGGCCATCTCTCCAGCCCCTCCTCAATAATTTTTAAGACAGATAAATCATTTCTTGTCCAATCTTTCAATTTCTCCTAACTTCCTGAGAATGACTACCTTCAACCCAATTCTTTGGTAAGGATATGATATGAGAGGTATTGGATTATGAGTGTGGTTTTCCATCATGGCTACAAACTTGGGGCTCTTGAAACAGCCCAGTGTCTAGCTCCCACCCCAGGCCACTGTTGCCAGAATGTTCAGGTAGATGGGGGCATCTGTTTTGGACGTTCTCCAAGGAGACCACTGTCCACTCAGCACTGAGAATCTCTGGAGAATGGAGTGAAGTTGAAGGAGCATGCTTCAAGTTTTCAGACACAGGTCTATACTTTGGCTTAGAGGTAGAGCTGGGCTGGTGTGGGAGTCTCTGCTCACCTGTGTACAGCATTTTAA
>VZQC01014684.1:186243-208109 GCA_009823505.1 Rhizomys pruinosus
GCTGTGGGTCATAATACTAACCGAATGTAGAATTTTTAAAAAATGTGTCAACAATAAAAGGTTTCTGAACACACAACACATACACATTGTACTGTACACACTATCACACCATGGAGTGCCAACAACAGATGCCTCAAACAACTTGGCTGAAATTGGAGACTATGGTAGCTTCTAAACTGCAGTGTATTCAGTGTTCATAAAAGTCCTCTGCTCCTGTGCTGGAGAGATGGCCTAGTGGTTAAGAGCACCAACTGCTCTTGCAGAGGACCCAGGTTCGATCCCCAGTGCCCACATGGCAGCTGAGAACCATCTTTGACTCCAGTTCCAGGGGAATCCGACACCCTCTTCTGGCCTCCATGGCATTGCACGACACGGGTGCAGAGACCTACATGCAGACAGTACATTCATGCACATACAAGAATAAATAAAAATTAAAAAAAATTTTTTAAAGTCCTCTGCTCCTATTCAAACATAATGGTTTAATCATGGAAAACGAAGACTTTTAATGTTTCCTTACCATGATTCTTTGCATTGTGTTAGAATGTCTGGTTTTATTTTTCTTTACTTATATATTAGTTTATTTGTGTATGTGAGTGCATATGTATATGTAACGCATACACAAGTGCACAGGTGCATGTACCCATGCATGTGCATGCAGAGGCCAGACCATGTCAAAGGTCTTCCTCTACTGCTCTCTACCTTGTTGCTTTGAGAGAGGATCTCTCACTGAATCAGAAAGTGGCCATTTTGGGTAGGCTAATGGCCAGGAAGCTCTCGGGACCCTCCTGATTCTGCCTCCTAATACTGAGGATACAGTCATGGACAGCCATGCGTGGTTTTTTATGTGGGTGTTGGGGATTCGAACTCGGCTCTTCATGCTTGCAGAGCCAGCACTCTTACCCAGAGCTGTCTTCTCAGCCTCTGAATGTCTGATTTTAAAAATTGCACTTTGGCCAGCTGTGGTGGTGCACACCTTCAATCCCAGCACTCAGGAGGCAGAGGCAGGCAAATTTCTGTGATTTCAAGGCCAGCCTGGTCTACAGAGTGAGCTCCAGGCCAGCCGGGACTAAAGGGAGACCCTGTCTCAAAAAGACAAAAATAAAAAGTTGCACTTTGATTTGATGATGACAGTCACACATTCACCTCCCCATCACCTATTGGTGATAGCAGTAGGCTGACAAGGCTGGTGATGACAACAAAGGCACTAACCCTGGAAATGACAGTGTGGGGGACAGTCACTAACCCTCATCAGACTTCCATGAAGTGAGCACTACTATTTGCCCCATTTTCCTAAAGATAAGATCAGGGACTGGAGAGAAAACACTGCCCAGTGCTAAGAGTCAACCTGCTTCACTACCTTTACAATCAGTAAGTAGCGCTTTCATTCTCAAATGCAGTCTGGACAGCTTGCCTTTCTTAAAGACACACACACACACACACACACACACACACACACACACACACGGAGGCATAATGACCACAGCCTTTGGACACCCACAGATCTAGGTTCAAACTCTGGATCCGCTGCTTTTCTCCCTTCAGAACCTCACGTCCCTCATCTGTGAAGGCACCCCGTCAAGGTGCTGAGAATAAGATTTCATGATTAAAACTGTGCTAGAAGTGGGCTCAGAATGAGTGAATGCTGGTACTAAGGCAATAAAATGGAAAAAGGGATTTAACTAAACAATAATTAAAATTATCTTACTATCTAGAAACAAGTTGACCTGGAAACAAGCATGTTTTTAGGGTGATTAGATCTTATTGCCCAAACCAGAAGACTTTAGAAAGGAAAAGAGTCTAACAAATAGTTGTTCTGGGATAACAGACATAAACAGACTACACTATGCAAATGGGAACGGGTCACACAGGTAAACAGTATTTGTGATCCCATAATTACAGGACCTTTCTAGGCTTCACCCGAACTGTCATGCCATCCTAGGGACGACCACCAAGGCCTCAAAAAGCAAATACCGTACTGGGTGTGGTAGCTCCGTGATTAAGGCTGTGTAGGTGAAAGCCCTGGAAATGACCCCAGCCACATGAGGAAACAAAGCAGAAAAAGCAAGTACCTAGACCATGTAATTACAGTCTGCAGGAGCTTAGGAGTCTGTGTTGCCTTTTGCTCAGATAAGTTGTAATTCTTAAGGATTATTTCAGGAAAGAAGGTCATGTAAGCTGGAGAGACGGCTCAGCCATTAAGAGCACCTACTCCTCTTACAGATCTGAGTTCTGTTCCTAGCACTCATACTGGGCATCTTACAACCACCTGTAACTCCAGCTCCAAGGGATCTGATACCCTCTTCTGGCCTCGGGGCACCTGCAGTCATATGAACACCCCCCCACACTCCGCGCCAAACATATACACCCAATTAAAAATAAAATAAATCTTTTTAAAAAGGACTTAAAGAAGCCGGGCGTGGTGGCACACGCCTTTAATCCTAGCACTTGGGAGGCAGAGGCAGGTGGATCTTTGTGAGTTCAAGGCCAGCCTGGTCTACATAGCGAGTTCCAGGACAGCTGGGGCTACAGGGAGACCCTGTCTCAAAAAAGAAAAAAAAAAAAAAAAGGACTTAAAGAATTATAGGAAAACCAATCATCATCTAGATAGAATACATTCTAAGAGCACACGCTGTTGAGTGGTTCCCCTGCTGTTCTGTGTTTCTTGAAGGAAAGACTATAGAAGCTGACAGTCTGCAAGTGCGTACACTCCCTCAGGATCTGACAGTCTGCAAGTGCGTACACTCCTTCAGGATCTGACAGTCCGCTAGTGTGTACACTCCTTCAGGATTTGACAGTCTGCAAGTACGTATACTCCTTCAGGATCTGCTGCTGCCCTTTAGCTGATATTGATTCTCTTAGGTGCTTCTGAAAGCTGAGAGCCCCGTGTGATCCCACAGCAGTTGGCGTGCATACAGCAATTTTGTTCCCCCTTTTCCCTCCCCACCCCTTTCCTCCCCTCCCTTCTTTCCTTCCTTCCTTTCTCCCCTCTTTCCTTTCTACCTTTTTCTTTGTCTTGTTTTTGAGACAGGGTCTCACTATGAAGACCAGGTTGGTCCCATACTCACAGAGATCCACCTGCCCCTTATTCCAGAGTACTGGGGTTACAGGCATGCACCACCACGTCCAACTCAACAAAGCACTTTTCATTCATAGGTCGAGGCCACACACTTGGCTAACTGTAGAAAGAAAGCCAACACCCAGGGTTGGCTTACAGCACTTCTTCCCATCATGTTAAAGTTGTTTCCCTGAGAAAAAGCCTGCCAGCCCAAGGTACAGTTGAGTAATTCCCCAATGACACACCATTCCAGATGTGTCATGGTTATTAGTAGGAACTAAACATTCTCCCATGGTAGCCTGAAGCATCCTTATGATTGGACATAGTTTCCAGTACTTATTGAGAAAAAAATGAAAATTATATTTATGTTGACATCTTAGATTCCTTTACACTGGGCAGGGAACAAAGAGTGGAAGCAACATATGTACAGCAATGGCCAGGTGACAAACAAGGACTTTTGGGGGGGACACACAGATAAAGATACAGAGGAGAAAGCTATCAGATAGTCCAACTAGAGTGAAGGCGAGAGTGAAGAGGGTGGAGAGATAAAAGTGACAGCCATGATCAGGCTGCTAGAGCATATGAATCAAAAGAACCCAAGCTCCTTAGTTTCAGTTGTTTTACTTTCTTGTTTTCTTGACCTTTGTATGCAGGATGTAATTTGGGATAAGACTGAAGATTGGGGATGAGGGACTACTGGATGACAGCTGCTTGATGGGACACTGGGCAACACTTATGTGTTCCTACACATTAGAATGTATTCCTACACATTAGAAACAAAAGTATAGGGGCTGGAGAGATGACCCAGTCATTAAGAGCACTGGCTGATCTTGCAGAACACCTGGGTTCAATTTCCAGTACCCACATGGTGGATAACAACCATCCATAACTCTAGTTCTAAAGGATCAAACACAGCAAAACACACATGGTGCGCTTACATGCGTGCAGGCAAAACCCACATACACATAAAATAAAAACAAATTAAAAATATATACTCTTCCTTGAGTACATGTTTCTTTCTAAAAGGGAGAATTAGGAAAGCTATATGTCTTCATCAGGGATGAAAAATAATATTAACAAGTGGATTTATTTGCAAGATGCTCAGTACCTAGACATTCTTGACTTCTGACTTAAAAAGTGAGTGTGTGTGTGTGTGTGTGTGTGTGTGTGAGTATGTGTGAATGCAGGTGGGCGTGTGTTATGGTGCACATGTGGAGGTCAGAGAACATCTTTCAGAGGTTGGTTCTCTCCTTCTAGAACCATGAATGAACTGGCCCTGATGTTTTGTCTTTGTAGTCACCTTAAGTTAAATGTAAAATTTTCATTAAGCCAGGGCAATTAGGAAAGAAAAATAAATAAAAGCATTCTGCTCAGGAAAAAAAAAAATTATCACGTTGGCAGATGATATGTCCTGAAATTTAGAAAATTCTCAAAACAAATCCACCTGTAACCATGACTGACACTAATGAACTAAACTTAAGTTTAGTAATGTTCAGAACACTAGATCAATACTCAAAAATTACTTATATTTCTATGTATCCGCAGCAAACAACCCAAAATGAAATTAAGGAAAATTATTATAGCAACAAAGGAATATTTAGGAATAAATTTAACAAAATAGGACAAGACTCCTACACTAAAAACTATAAATCGACATTGAAAGAACCTTGAAGGAGAGCTAAATGAATGTGCAACCTCAGTACTAGCCAGACTGAGCTATGCTGTCAACGTAATCACCACACAATCCCAACCAGCTTTGTCTTGCAGAAATTAACAAGCTGATCATCAAATTCTTGTGGAAAATGGAAAAGTCCTTCAAAACCCAAATCAACCTTATTGTCTCCAAACATGACATCTTTCAGCCTAATAAAGAAAACAAAATCATAAGCTGAAGATCCTAAAACCTATGATATATGTGGCATGCATATATGCATATTTTGGAGTGATGCATATTGGAAGGAACAACTTTCACCAAGAAAGTGAATCCATGCAAATAAATTGTCCAGAATGTACAGATTTCTTATAACTTAACAGTAAAAGGCTAAGTAATCCAATCCTAAAAAGATAAAGGCTAAATAACCCAATCTTAAAAAGATCAAGGAATTTAAACAAACACTTCTCCAGAGAAACTATTCAAATGGCCAACAAGCATATGAAACAGGTGCTCAGTGTCATTAGCCCTGTGGTATGTCCATACAGTGGAATACTATTTTGTAATTGAAAAAAAATGAATGTTGTATGGTACATTAGCACATGCTACAACATGGATGGACCTTGAGAACATTGTTACATGAGAGAATCCAGTTACAAAGGACCACACGTGCTGTGATTCGTTTATGTGAAATGTCCAGAATAGGTAAATTCACAGCGACAAAAAGTAGGTTGATGGTTGCTGGGGTGGAGGAACAGGGAAATGGAAAGACAGGGCTGAGCATAGAGTTTCTTACTGGGGTGCGAAAATGTTCTGAAATTAGACAGGGGTGATGGTAGCGCCAACTTGTGAATATGTAAATTTTATCTCAATAAAGCTGTGATTTTCTTCTCTAAATGATCACCAAGCAAAGTGCTGAGCAGGCATGACACTTCCTAGAGCAAAACTCCCTGTAATTATAACCTCACAGTACCCAGCGCGCAGTGTGGTAGAAGCAAATCCTTCAGGTTTATAAAAACCACACACCTGACGTAGCCCTTTCCCTGCCTGAGGGTGTTGTTCGTCATTCCCAAGTGATTCACACCCCATGCTCTGATCTCTTATGTAAGACAGACCAATTAAATGAAGGGAAACATTTAAGCATCTGAGGCTCTCTTGTAACATGTCAAGAAAACAGTGACGATTGCACCTGTGACTCATTGCTCCACTCATCCTTGGCTTTGGGAGGGCAGTGAGCCCCAGACAGGGATTGAGTCAGGCATGGCATACTTATCTGTAGGCACAATATGGCTGGGGAGACACTGGGTACTCTCCTCCCTCAACTTTCTCAGACACCATAGAACACTCCAGGTAAAGCCAACCTCCCTTGGCCACCTTGTGATTCCTCAAGCATAGACTTCTAAGGTGATATAATGTCTTTGTTGGGTCCAGGGGTTTCAAATCCCCATACTTTTCTTTACCTAGCTATGTCATTGAACAAATTACTTAACTCCCGGAAGCCTCAGTTTCCCTATTTATAAAGTGGGTCTTTCAACAGCACTGGCATCACAGGGTTACTGAGAGGAAGGGACTCGCAGAGTGGGGCCAGGCAAAGTTCAGTGCCTGCCACACAGTGAAGCCTCATCAGAGCTTTCCAGAGGAGGGTCCATGATCTCACTGCAACAGGGCTGTGTGGGGATGTGACAGCTGGACGAAGTGCTTCCTTCCATGCTATTAGAAAGAATGAAATGTGGCAATTGAAAACTGAGGTAAAGTTATAAATTATCAAAAACTGATAATTATCACAAGATCATGAATTCTAGAAAAACAGCACACGGGTGACGGTAGTATTAGCAAGGCCACCAACTCCTATGTGGTACATCACCATTAATTTTGCCTTCTGCTCTTTTTTTGTGTGTGTGTGTGTGTGTTTGCATACACATGGAGGCCAGATGTCAGGTATCTTTAGTATGGTATGTGTGTGTGTGTGTGTGTGTGTGTGTGTGTGTTTGCACACACATGGAGGCCAGCTGTCAGGTATCTTTACTTTAGTATGGTGTGTGTGTGTGTGTGTGTTTGCATACACATGGAGGCTAGATGTCAGGTATCTTTAGTATGGTGTGTGTGTGTGTGTGTGTGTGTGTGTGTGTGTGTGTGTGTGTGTGTGTTTGCATACACATGGAGGCTAGATGTCAGGTATCTTCCTCAGTTGGTCTCCACTTTCTTTTTTGAGCTCTGGTCTCTCACTGAATCTGGAGCTCAGCAACTGGCTAGACTGACTGTCTAGTGAGTGCCCAGGACCCACCTGCTTGCAACCTCCCCTCTCCCAGCGCTGGGGATACAGGTGTGCACTCAGTGTGCTCCGTGGTCTGAACCCGCTCTTATGGGTGTGCTGGCGATCAGAACTCAGGTCTTCATCTGAGCCATCTTCTCAGCCCTGACTTTTTGATTGCATGACGTCATTTCCTGTTCAGAGGCCGACCGTTCACTGTTTCCTCCGGCCTATGTAGGAGAAGCCTGTCTGCTCTGCTGGGTCATAGTTTGGGAAGTTTCTTTTGATTCCACTATTTGGTCAGCAGTTATGGCTTTCTAACTTCTTCTGCAATTTCTCAGACGGTGCTTCCTGTCCAGAGGAAACCCTAGGTGTTCTGAGGTGGCTCAGGAGCTCCGTCTACTTAAACCCTTTCCCTGCAAGCACAGTGGGTCTAGATGTTCATAGTGGTGACCAGCGACAGACTGTCACTGAGGTCAGGGCAGATGGAGAGGTGGCCCTGGCAGCCCATCAACTTCACCTGCAGCTCCAAGATGACCAGCTTGGGGTGACCATATGCTCCTGGGCTCAGGCTCTGTTCAGGGCTACTGTGTCCTCCCAAGTCCTGGCAATCATGCCCAGACTTGGAAAGGCTTCTGCAGCAAAGAGTCCTGGAGTACAAATCTCATAGCAAGGGCTAAGGAGGCAGCTCAAGCTGCAAATTGCTTTCCTCACAAGCATAGGACCTGAGTTTAACCCCAGAACCTATGTCAAAATGCTGGGCGTGGTAGCGTGCACTTGTACTCCCAGAGCTGAGGAGATGGAGACAGGGGAATCCTGGAGCCCGCTGGTCTGCTAGTCTAGCTTAATTCATCAGCTCTGGGCCTGTGAGAGGCCCCAACATGACACCTGAGGGGGTCCTCTAGCCTCTACATCTACACATGTGCACACACACACACACACACACACACACACACTCATATGTTTAAAAATAGCAGTAAGCTAGTGCTGGAAATGTAATAACATAATAACATTATGAAACAATGAAACTAACATTTCCAGAGTCTTAACTTGTTTAATCCTCGTGGGTCCTCAGAAAACAGAAGAGGAAGTGAGAACATATCTTGTACAGGGTCAGTAAGTGGCCATGACTGAAATTCAAAGGGTCTGTTACGAGAAAATGAGGACAGATTAGATTTGGGGGTAGAGGAAATAAAAACAAATAATGACAAATGAAGAACTGAGGATGCATCAGAGGCCACACAAGGAAGCGCCAATTGCTGGATATCTACCGTGAGCCACACCCTGGGCCAAGCAGGAAGCAAAGATGGTACTAACTCCCTCAGCTCACATCAGAGATGTAGGGGACCATGGAGTGATGAAGGACTCTCGTGATGTCACAGTGCCACCCTGGTGTTAGAGCTGCTAAGACCTGGGAGCACAGGCGTGAGAGCTCACCATGGGATGAGTCCATTAGATGAACAAATTCCGGTCAGAAGAAACCATACGTTCAGAGGCCACAGACATTAGGTATTTGGAATGAAGAGTAAATGAGCTAAGACTTCAGTTCAGCAGCCATCTAGTGGGATGTGGTTGGAGATGCGTAACAAACAATTCTCAAAGTTACCATTAGCAACTGCCCTGTACTTACCGACGTTGGGATGATTTAACCTGAAGGCTGGGATTAGACGATGTGGCTGCCTCAGGAGGCTTGTGATGCCTTGTATGCATGTCCTTTCAATGTGGCCTGGATGCTCTCACAGCGAGAGCTGGCAGCTATGTGTTCATCTCTTGACTCTGGGTTTGGCCATAAACCAGCTTCATTAACAAATGTGATGCAAGTAGAAGCTTGAAACCCAAATGTATTCATTGAGGTTGTCCATCTTCAACCACTATGTGAATAAGTTTTTATCCTTTGGGAATAAGAGACAGAGGCTCCATCCCAGCCACCCCTAAACCATCCAGATGTATGACTGGTGGCCACTCAAATCACTTAGCCATAGATAATATGGCCTAAATTTTTTTAAATGCCTATAAAACTCTCAGACTAGTGTAAATAGAACTGTTTTAAGCCATTGCATCTTGTATTGGTTTGTTACACAGCAAATGCTAACTAATACAGTGGCCTTATTTCCTCTCTTCATCATGTCACAAATAGTCATGAATATCAAGGAGCAATAACATTTATTCACTTTGATTCTTTACTTGTACTTTGAGGAGAGGCATAAATTAGTGTGTTCTTATACTTAGAAGAAAATAATCTCCCAAGCGAAGATGACTTTATTTAGCTGAAGGATTCTAATGCCCTTATGATTTGTGAGTGAGTGTAAGGGCTTTTCTGGTCCATGTCCAAGCTCTGTTGTTCTAATCATGCTTTTCTGGGGCCACAGTGGGGGGTAGGTTCAGATGTGTAATAACAGTAAAGAGTCCTCTTGTTCTATCACAGGAAAATCTGGTTTCATTCTCCTTTCCCGGGAAATTATGTAGAGACAGTGAAAGGCTGAAGTTTGTCCACTTTCAGGGTGAACTCTGGGTTACTGTCAGTCCATATGCCTATACTGCAATCTCTACAAATGGTATGAACCTTCTCTCAACTCTGATCCCAACTGAGAAATGCTTTAGCTTTTCTGCCTTGTTTTCCACACTGCTAAATTCATCTGTTATTGCCATTAGCTAATCTGAAAAATGTGGGAAGGATGTCAGAAGGGGTTTCCCAGCATGCAGTCTCTAGAGGGAAAGTCAGAAATAGTAACTACTATGGCTAAAATACATGCAAACCCAATCCTGTCCACATTTTGACTCCCTGAGAAATGAGTAGAGATAAAAATGAAAGGTGATCATTTTGGGCAGGTGAAACTAGCAAAATGAAGGCAACAAGTTTAAAAATAAAAATATATTTCTTAAATTTCTTTGCTTAAATTCAGAGTAAAAACAGCGGGGGCTGGAACAGGGTCCTCTTTTGACAGATCTGAGTTCTGAGACTTCAGGGATGACCACAAAAAGTCCACTTGCATGATTTTAAACATTAGGTTGGTCCCGGGTCCTCAAACACAGACCTACAGGGGAAGATTAGAGCTCCCGAACATCTTGCAGACAGAGGTGGAAGTCAGGATTCAAGCGCTTGGAATTCAGTTCTCCAGCTTACACACACTGGAAAGGCCCTTCATATTCCAAAGTCAACCCTCACCTCTTCTAAACGGCATCTGATCATTGTGTCCTGTAAATGAGCTCACAGTTAGTTTGTATGTTTGCAGAAGCCTGCATTGCCACAAGCATTCTCACCTATCTGTTCTCCCCAGGAGACTGAGAGGGGATGGGGGTGGTGGACGGGTATCAGTTCCTTTAGCAAAGAGGCTTTCATGCAATAGATAAATAAGTTTTTGTTGAATTAATGAGTTAATAAATAAAATGCCAGGTAATAAAGAGTGATGCTTTTTAATAACATAGAAAGTAGAATCAAAGTACCACGAATAAGTGACTGCTGGGTGCCCAGCTCTAATGGGGACATCTGTGTTGAAGAAGACGGGGTGGAAAGAGCACAGGGCCAGAGGATGGGGAGGAGTGCTGTGAAATGCTGTCTCTTCTGGGCATGGCATGGCCATTGCACTGAAGAACCCAAGCCAGCTGAGATGGCTTGTGTAGGGCCTGCACAGGATGGAGTCCCCCAACCCCCCATCACGGGGCCCCATCCCTATCTGAGGAGCTATGGCAGATAATAGGTGCTAGGGTGGGTAGGGTATTTCTTCAGTCATATAGCCCTGGTAAGTTGCTGCTGCTCCCATATATAGCCCCACACCTATGCTTCTGCGAGTGACCCTAATTAAACTCAGAGTGTCATTAAAAATAAAAGACACAGAGTTACAGAGATGGCTCAGTTAAGAGAACTGGCTGCTCTTCCAGATGACCCAGGTTTCAATTCCAAGCACACATGTTGAGTAGTTCATGACCACCTGGAACTTTACCTCCAGGAGATTTCATTCTGGTCTCTGTACACATGTGACATGCACACACACACACACACACACACACATATACATAAATAAAAATAAATGTTTTTTTCAAGGATATGAAGCTGGGCATGGTCACACATGCCTTTAATCCAAGAATTTAGGAAGCAGAGGCAGATAGATCTCTGTGAGATTGAGACCAACCTGATCCAGGTTCCAGGCCGGCTGGGCCCATATGGAGACCCTGTCTGAAAGACAAAAAAAGACATAAAAGAAAGTAGTAAGGGAACATATTGGGAGGAAGAAGAGTCCAGAGCAAGGGGGAGGAAGAAAGGGTAGGACGGGGGTAATATGATCAAATACATCATACACATGCATGAAGTTGTCAGTAAATTTTAAAGTTTTTTTTTTAATTATGTCTATGAATGTATCGCCTGCATGAATGTAAGTGCAATGTCATGCAAAGCCAGAGGGAGTAAGAAGAGGGAACTGGTTGCCCTGAAACTGTGATTATGGATGGTTGCTAGCTTCCATGTGGGTGGTGAGAATTGAACCCGGGTCCTCTGCAAGAGCAGCCAGTGCTCTTAACTGCTAAGCCATTTCTACAGCCCCTTAAAAGTGTTTTCTTTTTTTTATTCATTTTATTATTTATGTGTATGAATGTACTGTCTGCATGTAGGTTTGTGCACCCGTATTGTGCAATGCCACAGAGGTCAGAAGAGGGTGTCGGATTCTCCTGGAACTGGAGTTCTCCTGGAATTGGAGTTACAGACAGTTCTCAGCCGCCATGTGGGTGCTGGGGATCGAACCTGGGTCCTCTGCAAGAGCAGTCGGCGCTCTTAACTGCTAGGCCATCTCTCCAGCCCCAGTGTTTTCTTTTTTTAAGATAGAGAAGAGAACGACTCAAATATTCTTTGCTGAAATGCTAAGGAACTTCTTTCTTCTTTTTCAGGAGAGAGAATAATCACTCAGAGTACTTGCTGTTCAAAGTGTGTTATATAGACCAGTATCAGCAGAACTGGGAGCTTGTTGAGAATGCACAGTTCCAGACCCTCTGAATCAGAAGCTTTATTTTATAAGACTCCCAGATTATTTGCATGTGCACTAAAGATAGAAAATCACTGATCTAAGACAGAAGGTTTCATATTTGGCTGAATGCTAGAATCACCTGGGAAATTTTATAAGATATTGATATTTAAGTCCTATCCTTAGTGTTATTAATCTGAATGGTCCAGGATTACTTTATAGCCAACATGGAGAAGCAAAGAATTAATCTAGACTCCTGCCTTAAACAATAAACAAACCCAGGCAGCATATACAAAACAATCATTTTCCAATTGTTTTAGTTACCTACTGCTGAGCAACAACTCCAGAGCTTCACAGAACAGGACAACACATTCCTTGTACAGTTTCTGTGGTTCAGGAATCCAGGCACTGTTTATGTACATCCTCTAACTCAGGATCTCCCTTAGCTTTGGGGGAAGGTGCTGGTGAGTCCCACGGCCATATCTGACTTTCAGTTAGGGGAAGAGGCATTTTCCAGTGCCTCACACAGCTGCTGACCAGATAGAATGCTTCTGAGCAGACACTTGCTGACTGCTGGCCAGAGGCTGCCCCTAGTTTCCTGTATGACGTGACAGATGGTTTCATCAAGTCCAGAGCCAGGGTGTTGGTCAGCAAGCTGGAAGTTGGTCTTCTGGAACGTAATCATAGAAATGTTATCCATCACTTCACCATACCCCATTTGCTACTCATGAGAATGATCCCCGAGGAGGGGTCACACATAATATGACCAGCAGAAGGCAAGGGTCATGGTTTAGGTATTGTTTGCTCTCCAAAAACTGCATGGGAGGTTGGTCCTCTCATACTGGGACATGGACCTTCAAAAGGCGGGGAGCTAGTAAGAAGTTCTTAGGTCATTAGGGAGGTGCCATGCAAGGAACTATGAGATGACAGTATCTCTCTGGCTTCTGGTTTTTCCATGTGCACTCTCCAGGTACTCATGCTCCAGCCATTACCAAACATGGCCAAGGGATTCTCACCAGAGCAAAGCAATGCCAGAACTATATCCTTGACTCTCTAGAACCATGAGCTAAAGAAACCTCATTTCTTTATAAAGTTAGCCTTCTTCAGTATTTGGTTATAGTAACAAAAAATGGGCTAAAATGCTGTGGATGTTCGGAAGCCATCTAGAAACTTCTTACCACACAGACATTGAAAAACCAATGTCATGGGACCATGATTCCTGACAGAAAGGAGACTTGTATGTCAATTAAACAACTGCTATCTTACTGCTAGGATGAAGTCCAGGCTTCAGTGTGAAAAAGGAAACCAGAATCTAGTGGCTCTACACAGAGAGGCTGCAAAGGTGGTCAGGAGGGCAGGCACTTAGACATTCTTGGTCAACATGTTAGCCATCCAGATAAATCTCAGGAGATCCAGCTCAGGAGATTCATCTTCTTCATCTTCAGCTATCGCAGACCTGCACCTGTCTGGGGAGAAACTCCCTCAGGCCAAGGAAATATCCAGAAGTTACTTTTAAATGGGAAAATTCCCAGAACTTACACAGGGTAAGAGTGAGACAAGAGCATAAATATAAAGGGACATAGAGACAGAGACAGGGACAGAGACAGAGACAGAGGGACAGAGACAGACAGAGACAGAGAATAAAGAGCAAACATACGGGGCTGGAGAGATGGCCTAGTGGTTAAGAGCGCCGACCTCTCTTGCAGAGGACCAGGGTTCGATCCCCAGCACCCACATGGCGGCTGAGAACCGTCTGAAACTCCAATTCCAGGAGAACTCCAGTTCCAGGGGAATCCGACAGCCTCTTCTGACCTCCGCGGCATTGCACGACACGGGTGCACAGACCTGCATGCAGACAGTACATTCATACACATAAAAATAAAAAAAAGAACAAACGTACTTAAAGAAAGGAGCAGGGTGTGGTGGCGCACACATTTAATCCCAGCACTTGGAAGGCAGAGGCAGGCGGGTCTCTGTGAGATCAAGGCCTGGTCTTCATAGCAAGTTCCTGGCCAGTTGGGGCTACAAGGAGACACGATCTCAAAACAAAACAAAACAAAACTTAAAGAAAGGTTGAAGTGGCCCATGACTGACTGCCAGGAGAGAAAATTGGTTTTCTTTTTTTTTGTCTTTTTGAGACAGGGTCTCCCTGTAGCCCCAGCTGTCCTGGAACTCACTCTGTAGACCAGGCTGGCCTTGAACTCACAGAGATCCGCCTGCCTCTGCCTCCCGAGTGCTAGGATTAAAGGCGTGCGCCACCACGCCCAGCTAGCCACATTAGCTAGGTTACCAGGCTCCAGTGGATGAACTCACACTGAAGGACACTTGGGGGACACAAACTTGGCTAGGCCTTAACATATATGACAGAATGCATGAAATCTGGTGTGTGGGGGCAGGGGGGTTGCTATAAGAGGGTTTCAGATAAGGGAAGAGGTTCTACATTAAATAAGATCAAAATATATTACATGAAATTTTCAAAAATTCAACTAAAAATTTAAAAAGAGAAATGATGAGATGAAATCTATAAACTTGTAGATTCAAGATATCAACGAATTTGAGTGGAATAGGCATAAAGAGATGACATCAAGGCACATTATAACTGAAGTACTTAAATCTAGTGATAAAGTGATGAAACTGTTAAGCAGGCAGAAGAAATGATATGCTATGTAAAGGGGAATAATGACAAGAATGATACAATTTAACTTAGAAAAGCCTGTGTAAGTCAGAAGATGATAGAAAGCTGGGGCTGAGTAGGAAAGAAACAAAGGATCAATATAAAATCTTTACTCCTTAAACCATTTTGGAAATTCATAAGTAAAACCAAAGATACTTTATATACACAACACTTAGCACCAGCCAACATGGTAATTAAAGAAAGTGAGGAAGCTCCCGGACATCAGTTGAAGTCCATAATGGAACAAAGGCAACCCAATGTAGAAAATGCATGCATAGACTTAAACTTTCAAAAATTTCTTTGAAAAGATATTAATTCTTCAGATAATAAGCATTGCCCTGCTTCTTTTTTTTCAAGTATCACAATGTTTATTGATGGATACAAGTATATAAAATCAGGACATGAACATGATTTGATAAATTAAGTAGACTTAATTTCGATACTATAATAAGGGAACAGTTCAAATCTCACCATTTGTTTCACATCCACAAAAACCATTTCAAGGGCATTAACGATCTCTCAAATCTGATCAGTTTTGTGCAAGTAAACCATGTTTCTTTTTTAAAAAGACTTGTGCACTTGCCCAGGCTCAAGGATATTGAAATCTAGCACATAAAGCCCATTACTCAAGGTAGAAATACAGGCAATATACTATTATGGCAACAACCATCAATTACAGTTAAGGATTTTCTGTAACAACCAAATGGATAATCTAAAATTTCAACAACTCAAGTATTACTGAACAAAGTGCATTTCTACAGTACTCAGTGTTGCTATTCAGTTTTCTAACTTTAAACAGCCTATGATAACTGGCAGTAAAGAAGGTCCTTGCAACAGACTGCCTCTGCTTGAGAACCTATGATGTAATTATTGCATGCTGCAAATATACTATCTAAACATTAAAGATACTCCTAAAATATTTGATGGTAGACTATGATTAAGACATTACACTACAAAAAAAAAAAAAAACCTTAGGCAGAAGGAAACCCTTACTGACGTGCTTCTGCTTTAAATATTGTACCCCCAAATGAAGTCCAGTAAGCACGCGTCCTGTCTTGATCCCCCTGCATTGGCCTCCATGATACTGCCCAGGTAATCCAACAATGGCAGTCCATCTTCTGAGGAGGTTGAATTCCCATTAGCTGCTTAGTTCACAAGCTGGGTATCTCAGCAGTCCTCAGTCCACATTGGAAGGCTAAAAAGTAAAAAAGCTGGGGCTGGAGAGATGGCCTAGCGGTTAAGAGCGCCGACCGCTCTTACAGAGGACCCGGGTTCAATCCCCAGCACCCACATGGCGGCTGAGAGCCGTCTGAAACTCCAATTCCAGGAGAACTCCAGTTCCAGGGGAATCCGAGACCCTCTTCTGACCTCCGCGGCATTGCACGACACGGGTGCACAGACTTGCATGCAGACAGTACATTCATACACATACAGAAATAAATAAAATTAATAAAGAAAAAAAAAAGTAAAAAAGCTGTATCTCATGTCTTTGAGGAGTGCCAAAAGCAGTGGCATCCAGAGAGCATATGCACCTGCCTGTGAGAATTGAAGACAGGACAAATAACAGTGCTCTCTCTCTCTCTCTCTCTCTTTTTTTTTTTGTCTTTTTACTAAGATCTCAAGTTTTGTGTCTGCATTACAGTTTCTCTGGTCTTGCTGACTATTTATTTCTGATTGTACTTTCCTTCTGGATGCTTAAGGCCATACAGATAGCTCAGATTAACCAAGACTTTGTTTTGTTGAGGTCAGGTGAGGGTCTGGTCCTCAGGGGTCTCTCAGGGTTTTTTGCCTTGTTTCAATAGTAGAATGAAACCTAAAAAGAAATATTTAGTCAATATCCATCTTAAGATGCAAAAATTCTTATTAAGATTTTGGTAAACTGAAATCAACTATATACCTCTATACATAAGATATTGTTCCAGGAATACAGGGTAGGTTTAACATTGGATAATTAATGTGATTGACAATATTAGCATGATCTCAAGAGATTTTTAGGAAAAAAATGACAAAATCCAAAATCTGTCTGTATGCAATTCTTAGCAAATGAGAAGGGACATATTTGGCCTGATTAAAGAGTGTGTACAAAAATTCCTCCACCTAAAATTGTGACAAAAACAAGAAGTTTATACAGATCAGGAAGGAAGAAGTAAAGCTGCTGTAATTAAGAGAAAGAAATAAAAAGCCTATGGATTAGGAAGGAAGAAGCAAAGTCTATGTGAGAAATCTTGAAGAATTTTCTAAAAGTTATATATTAACCCAAAGTAACTTTATCAAATATATAAAAATCAATTGTAACCCTACATATTATTAAGGAATACTGAGAAATTAAACTTAGAAAATCAGCACCTTTATAATAGCAGTAAAATCAGAAAGGCATATGGAAAAATTTGATGATGTTTAATATCTGTATACTGAAAACTATAAAATGCTACATAAAGAAATTCAAGGAGCTAAGACTAACAAGATGTCTCTACAGATAAAGCCTCCTGCCGTACAGACCTGGAAACCTGAGTTCAATCCTCCCAACCCCTATAAACGTAGAAGGAGAGGGCTGAAGAGAAGGCTCAGTAGTTAAGAGCAATGGCTGGTCTTACAGATGACCCAGGTTGGTTCCCAGCACCCACATGGTGGCTAACAACCATCAGTAACTCCAGTTCCCGGGCGCTTTGATGCCCTCTTCTGGCCTCTGTGGACATTGTACTCATGAGTGCATTTACATGCATGTAAACAAAACATACACATAAAAGAAAATAAAGTTTAAAAAAGCGGAAGGAAAGAACAAACTCTACAAAATTGTCCTCTAATTTCACATGCATGTCATGACATGTGTACCCACATAGCATATCTGCACACGTGTGCATGCACACACAGATAACAATAAACACAGAGATAACAATAAATTTAAAAAACAAAACAAAAAATCCCAAGAAATTCATAATGTGAATCTCTTTATGGGCTCTAGCATTGATCTACTACCTATTTTCAGACTCTAATTACTGTATATGGGTGGAAGGTATGTATTCACTTTTTTTTTTTTTTTTGGTCTTTTTGAGACAGGGTCTCCCTGTAGCCCCAGCTGTCCTGGAACTTGCTCTGTAATATTTTAAAGTAATATAAAATTAAAGGGGAAAATGTGAATGCCTAAACATATTTTGGAACTAACATACAGTTTATTCTCAGAGGTCATGATTTTGATACATATGTGATTGTTATATAGGCATATGTTGGAGTTATACAAAGGGGAGGAAACAACAACAATATAAAGACTGGGTCAAATAACTGACTATACAGCTAAATTCTGCCCAAAACAACACGCCTCTGCAGTGAAAAACTTTGGAAAGACTGAGAGAAAGATGCAGGATAGGTATGGCAGAAGGCATGAACTGGGGTGGGGTAGAGGCAGGGAGAGGGGAATGTGTCTAAATTGGATTGAAAGATAATGTGTAAAATACACAAATCACCAAAAAAGTATTTAAAAAATAAATTCAAGGAGATATAAATAGAGCAATATGCCATGGCTGTGCATTAGACTATTCAATTTAAGACATCAAATCTTCTCAAATTGCTCTGTAGATTCAACGCAATACCAAACCAAATCCCAGCAGCATTTTTGTAACCTATGAGCGTTCCCTAAAATTTTTGAGGAAATGCAAGTATCTCACAGTAAATGAAATATTTTGTAATTGATCAAAGTTGGAGGATTCATATTGCTGATTTTAAGAGTTACTAAAAAGCTGTGATAATCAAGCAGGTATGATATTTAAGTAGGAACAGGCTTTTAAGTCAATGGAGCAGAGCACAGTCTATAAACACACCCACTCGTTTAGTCAACTGGATTCCAGTGAAAGCACCACGGTAATTCTGTGAGGAAATGGTGGAACAAGCAAAGAAAGGAACCTTTGCCCCGACCCCTGCCACCCCTGAAAATCAGCTCAAAATGGAATGTAGAGCTTAATGTAACCAGTAAGCAATAAAACTTCTCAAAGAAAACATAAATATGTATGACTTTGGTTTAGATTACAATTGCTTAGAACACAGAAAGTACAAACCATGAGGGAACAATGGCAAACTGGACCTCATCAAAATTAAAACTGACCTTTGAAAGACTATTAGCCAAGTGCAGAGGCAGACATAGACTTGGAGAATGTGACTGTAAAACAGATCTCTACTGAACACCCTGCACCCAGGTTATGCAGAGTGCTCTTTCCACTCAACAGTAGGAAGAAAAACATTCTTAAGAAAGGGAACAATATTTGAATAAACAGTGCACCACCAGCAAAAACCATCAAATGACAAAATAGGACATGCAAATGGTCAGTGTCATTGCTCATTAGAGAAAGGCAAATTAAAATGCAAATGAGAGACCGCTGCACCTGTTTCTGAATGGCAAGATGTGGTTCAAATGGAACTCACATGCATGGTGGCTAAAATGTAAGATGGCAGAGCCACTTTGAAAACACTTTGGTGATCTTGTGTAAGGTTAAGCATACATTTACCACATGACCCTGCCACTGCTTCTGTGTATTTCTTCAAGAGAAATAAAAATGTAGAATCACATAAAAACTTGTGTTTAGAAACATTATTCATGTTAGCCAAAAATCCATCAATACACTTATAAATGAGTAAATGGTCATACATCCATAAAATGGAATATTAAAAGAAACATAGTGAGACATATAGTGTAAATGAATCTCTAAAGCAGCCTGTTAAACAGAGAACAAGCAAGAAAAGACTATATAAACCCTATAGGGTTTTGTTTATATTAAATTCTAAAAAAGACAAAATCACAACAGAAAGGAGATTACTAGACATCCTATCTCAGAAAATAAGGTGAAGAAAAAAAAAGAAAATAAGGTGAAGAAAAAAAAGAAAATAAGGTGAAGAGTGATAGAGGAAGACATCCATCCAACGTGACATCTCATCTCCTCATGCACAGACGTAGGCATGCACACCTGAACACACATGTATACAGATATGCACACACACTGAGATCTTAAAAAGAAAGGAAGGAAGGAAGGAAGGGACGGAGGGAGGGAGGGAGGGAGGGAAAGGTCAGTCACTGGTTATCAGGCGCTAGAATAGGGGAAGGGGATTGATGACAAAACAGCACCTGGGGTGCTGGAAATAATCTGTATTATGATTGTGATGGTAAGCAATGGTACACTTTTGTTATTTGTAAAGTATAACTTATCAATTGATAAAAATTAAAAATCCCGGGGCTAGCTCAGGGCACTGTGGTTTCCACCCCAGAGGATTCCTTCACAGAATACTGGGGCTGCACCCAACAGGTACGTACTGCCATATCTCGCTAACACCCGCTTCCCTCTTGCTTGCTGGCTCCGGAAGCAAGCTGCCATGTTGCAGATCATCATGGAGAGGCCAGCCATGAGGAACTGAGGGAAGCCTCCAGCCACATGAAAGTGAGGAGCCAAGGCCTCAGACCTAACCCTGGAGAAGCTAAATTCTGCCTGCCACAAATGTGGATGTGGATTCTTCCCAAGGCAGCCTGAAGCAATCGAAGTCATGTGCAAGTCCACAAGCTGGAGGGCCCAACAAAGCTGCATCCTGAGAACCTGGGAGAGACGAGGTGGTGTTTACAACCACCATATGCAGGGGGAATTTGTTAGGCAACAAGCCATAAATAACATACCGTTCACAGTGGATAATTCTTAGCTTAAGGGTAGCCTGGAAAACAGAATTTTGTCTTGTTCTACCATAATTAGGAGAAAGATTTTTTTTCCAAATGATACTTGCACAAGATCAGGCCAGTTAAAAGTTCCAGCATGGCAGCTGATGGCTGTTGCAGAAAGGAGAATCATTTTTCTTGGTGGAATGGCCATTGTTGGGTTCCTGTGCCCCAGTAAGTGACTCTACACTCACAGTTAGTGCGGGGCACTAACTGGACTCCATGGGTTATAAAGAAAGGGGACATGAAGTGGGGGTGGGGGCATTTGTTGGGGGGATAGAGAAGGTTGGAGTGGATATGATCAAGGTACAGTGAATATATGCATGTAATTTTCAAATAATAAATCAAATTTTTAGAATAAATCATTTCTAAAAATCTGATTCTGGGCTGTGGTTAATTGGCAGAATGTTGCCTATCATGCATCAATCCCTGGGTTTGAGACCCAACTGCATGATCTGGGTGTGGTGCTACATCATGGTAGTGATACCATGACAGGGCAGTAAATCAGAACTGTTCAAAGTAAGCCTCATCTACAAACCAAGTTCGAAGCTAGCCTGAGCTACAGGAGAAATTGTCTTTAAAAAAATCGGTGAAGATTGGGATGAAGGACTCCAAAGGATTGTTATCTACATCCTGAGTTTTCCTTAAAAGTAGCCTGGAGCTACAGGTTTCTCAGGGCTAAAAGGTAAATCTCACTTTCATCAGGCCCACCAGAGCTGTCTCAACCTCTGCTCAGATACAACATATCTTAAAGTGAACCTCAAATAAAAATGACTAAGGTTCCATTCATTCATTGGATCTAACATTAATTGTACTCAACTATAACAAAAATCAACTGTTTAAACTGAATAGCATCTTTGAATTCATGTATTCTTTAAACTTAATTTAAGGAGAGGCCAGCGAGATGGTTCAGTGGGTAAAGGCACTTGCTGCCAAGCTTGACCATATGAGTTCAATCCCATGTAGTGATGTAGTGGAAGCAGAGGATGAACTATTGCAAGTTGTATTCTGATGTACACACATAGGCCATTATAAGACACACACATGCCAAACCACCCCAAAATAAATAAATGTAATACAAATATTTTAATGACATAATTAAGAAAAATAAAGCCTACTATGTCGTCATGTTCCTTAAACATGGTGTAATATAGAGGTAATGTCATATGGCTTCATAGGATAGAGACTTAGCAGAAGTGGGTTGGGGATTCAGGAATCACAGCTGTACCTTGGGGATCCTGGAGGAGCCCTAGTTACTCAGTGTCCACATTAAAATGGCAGATAATTCAGGAACCACAGTTTGGTCTGAGCTTTTATTTTTTATTTATTTATTTATTATTTTTTTTTGGTCTTTTTGAGACAGGGTCTCCCTGTAGCTCTGGCTGTCCTGGAACTCACTCTGGCTGGCCTCGAACTCACAGAGATCCGCGTGCCTCTGCCTCCCAAGCGCTAGGATTAAAGGTGTGCGCCACCACACCCGGCATTTATTTATTTCTGTATGTGTATGAATGTACTGTCTGCATGAAGTTTGTGCACCCGTGTCGTGCAATGCCGCGGAGGTCAGAAGAGGGTGTCAGATTCCCCTGGAACTGGAGTT
>VZQC01014684.1:208236-271964 GCA_009823505.1 Rhizomys pruinosus
TTTTATTTTATTTTTTTTTTATTAATTTTTTATTTATTTCTGTATGTGGACGAATGTACTATCTGCATGCAAGTCTGTGCACCCGTGTCGTGCGATGCCGCGGAGGTCAGAAGTGGGTGTCGGATTCCCCTGGAGCTGGAGTTCTCCTGGAATTGGAGTTTCAGACGGTTCTCAGCCTCCATGTGGGTGCTGGGGATCGAACCCGGGTCCTCTGCAAGAGCAGTCGGCGCTCTTAACCGCTAGGCCATCTCTCCAGCCCTGGTCTGAGCTTTTAAAGAAGGGTCAGGAAGCCCAGTGCATGCTTATAATCCTAGCACTGAGAGGACAAGGCAGGAGAATCAAGGGTTAGAGGACAGCCTGGGCTACATAGCAAAATACTGTCTCAGAAACACAAAGGGAAAGAAAGGGTGTGGGAACAAAAATGGCACCTGAGCACAGTTATGAACAAATTAGAGAGGCTGTTATTAGGATCAATGAAAGAAATTTTAAAAGGGTTGGAGGTAATTTTGCATGAAAAGAAATAAGATAGAGTGACTAGCTGTCTTTAAATAAATTAAGAATAATTACCGATAGATAATTAACAGTATTGCTCATTCTCTCCACACCAGATAGAAACCAGAGGAAAGGAGTTTAAATTGCAGCAGTGACATTTGGTTACACTGAAAGTAGAATTTATTGACCAGGAGAGTGATTAAGCACAGAAAAAAACTCCAGGTTCTCAGAACAGTTCAAGTGAGCTATGTCTTCCTGACAGCAAAACACCTGGCGTGGTGAGCACTTCATCCAGTAGGCTTCAAAATCATGCAGATGAAACATCTGGATGATAAGTGGGTTTTTTAATGGGTTAATCGAACTGAATAAATGTTTTGTGGCTTTTGGGGACATTTCACCCAAGTAATGAAAGGCAAAAGAGTCTACTCTGTCTTGCATTGTTTTGGAGCGATTTATATGATATGATTAGAATAACAATCTCCATCTAACAGCAGACTCATTCCTGAGGGCTCCATGCAGCAAAGACAGTGCCACTTCATTTAACCATCTTTAAAGAAAGACTATTATGAGATTTACTTAAATTATTCAATGTCTTGATTCCCCGGGGACTCATTGCTTTCTGCCACCTATAAACCAGGTTGCCCAAGAGCTTACAGAAACCCAAAATGAACTCATTCTCTTTTGGAACTGAAAAGTGAATATATTGAGAATTCTTCTATTTCAAACTTGTTGCTTTCTTGGATTCAGGTGAGAAAGGTCTTTGTTGACTAGTGTTTTAGGGCATGTGAAAGCTAAGATGTAGTAAAGTTGGAGAATTGTCATGCATCCAAAGCTATTTTCCCAGAAGTCTCCTCACCGATTTAGACAATGGTTTTCTGCCTGTTTCCCAGGCCAGACTCACCGTCACCTGGGAACTTGCTAGAAATGCAAAGTCTTGGGTCCTTCCCAAGATCCAAGACTGAATCAGAAGCTCTGGGGCTAGGGCCAGCAGTCTGTCGTAACCAACCCTCCAGGTGATTCCCAGCCTTCCTAAGAGTTTACAGCCTCCAGATTAAAAGAATTAGTAATTATCCCCAGATGTGCCCAATCTAGGTCAGCTTTGACCACTTTGTAACTGAAGGCCTTTATGGTTCTCTTCATGAACTGAGATGCACAGGGTGTTGGGCTGTCAAGATGAAGAAGGACATGGACATGGGAGAGGGGCAAGATGTTTAGAAGTGAATCCTGATTCTCTGGATTCTAAAATCTTCAGTCTAAAATACACACACACATACACAATTTCAATCCCCAAAGGAAGAGGTGGACCAGAAGCCGAGATTCACTAAAACAAAACAAAATGAAATGAACCAAACACCAGCCTTGTAAAAGATTTGGAACATAAGCATCTGCTTCAGAGCTGAGAAAACAAGATGGAGCCCAGCTCTGGGGTGGGTCTGACCATTCCCAGACTCGCTGAAACTCTGATTGGGAACTCTCAGAGGGTTGCGGCCAGCTCCCAGGGGAAGCAGCCATAGAAACGATGATTAGAACACCAACAGGACTTGCAGAGCTTCTGCAATCTGAATATCAAGCCTTACTGCTTTACCTACAGGTTGGTAATACCTGGGGCTATCAGCTTACAAATATTTAAGACAACATTGAACTAGTCGGAAGTGAGAAGTCATGCTACTCGAGTTCTGTTCTGAGTGTTACAGAGAGTAATTTAGACCTTTGGCAATTGGTGTAGCTGTTTTCAATTCAAGCAGTATAGTGATTGTCATGCCCAATAGACAGTTATCTAGAGATGTGCATGGTTTGGGAATTATGCGCACAAGAAAAATCAATTCCTATAAAGTTGTTTTACATGGAGAAAGCACCAGTATCTTCCATATGATCAGCAGAACAGAGAACCTTAAACAGAGACTTCGGGTCTGCCTTGAATCAGTCAGTAGTCAGCATGGAGTCACTGCTTTTATAGTATAAGTCATCAGACATTAACTAGGGCTCACTATGTGTCAGCAACTGTGCTAATCATTAGAGTCACACCAAATTGCTCTGCCCATGATGATAGCCACTAGCCAGATGTGACTATTTGCACTAACTTCCTACCACACTCAATCTATTCTTAATGCTGAATACCCACATGAGGATAGTGACTACCGTAAGGAACAGCAAAGATTCAAGGGAAAAAGACACATGTACACAGGATCAGCTGAGTCTTAGGACTAGACCTTTGATTTCCTACCTCCCCCACCCTTCCACCCCAGAGTAGCAAAGTCTCCTTCCCCTTGAGGGTTAGTGCTGCCATGTGTGTTCTGGGACATGTCAAGTTTGAGAAGGATCCTGGCACATAATATTTAGGAGAAGTGTCCATATGGACAATTCTGAGTAGGTTTGAGAAGGATTCTGACCCATCGTGTTCACAGGAGATGGCTAAGTAGATGGTAAGTGTGAGAAGAATCCTGGTCTATGGTATTCTATGGTATTCACATGGGGTGTCTACATGGATGGTTTTGAGTAGGTTTAAGAGAGAACCCTGAGGGCCGGGCGTGGTGGCACACGCCTTTAATCCTAGCACTTGGGAGGCAGAGGCAGGCGGATCTTTGTGAGTTCAAGGCCAGCCTGGTCTATAGAGTGAGTTCCAGGACAGCTGGGGCTACAGGGAGACCCTGTCTCAAAAAGACCAAAAAAAAAAACTTTGGGGCTGGAGAGATGGCTCAGCAGTTGAGAGCACTGGCTGCTCTTTCAGATTCCCAGCACCCACATGGTGGCTAACAACCATCCATAACTCCAGTTATAGGGGAATCAGATGCCCTCTTCTGTCCTCAAGTCACAAGTTTCCACTTTAATTGGGAAAATAATGCAGAAAAACTGTAAGATGCAGAGAGCAGTAACCCAAATCTACAGTCCCTCCTTTCAACAGATGCATTACCTTCAGCATCAAAGGGATGGTCCCCGTCAGAAAACTCACCCAATGTCCTATGAGAATCCCACATGGGCTGCATGTGACCACCTGCCATCCCATTCAAATTGAGCCATTAAAAACAGAACTATTAGCCAGGCTTGGTGGTACACTCCTGTGGGAGGCAGAGACAGGCAGATCTCTGTGAGTTCAAGGCCAACCTGGACTACATAGTGGTTCCTGGGACTACAGGGAGATCCTGTCTCAAAAAGACCAAAAAAAAAAAAAATCAGAACTATTTCTCTGAAGTTCCATAAGTACATAGTCAAGACACAATGTAAAGAATTTGTTAAGATGGGAGACAGGACTTAACATGTATGACAGAATCCATGAGCTCTGGCAGGGGGCAGAGGGCATGAGGGGTGGGCATAGATGGGGGAATGAGTATTTTGATTAAGAAATGTCATATGAAGTGTGCTCAATAAAAATTAAAAAAAGAAAAAAAAAAGAAAAAAAAAAGAATTTGTTTAAAAACATCCTGTAAAAAGAAAAAAAAAACAGTATTTGAGCAAATCGTGGAATATAAATACAACTATTTTTTAAATTAAAAAAAAAAAAAAGGTGGCAGGTACACACCTTTAATCCCAGCACTCGGGAGGCAGACGTAGGTGGATCTCTGTGAGTTCAAGGTCAACCTGGTCTAAAGAGTGAGCTCCAGGACAGCTGGGGCTACAGGAAGACCCTGACTCAAAAAGACTA
The DNA here is from genome assembly GCA_009823505.1 of Rhizomys pruinosus. Classification (NCBI taxonomy): domain Eukaryota; kingdom Metazoa; phylum Chordata; class Mammalia; order Rodentia; family Spalacidae; genus Rhizomys; species Rhizomys pruinosus. The sequence goes on from VZQC01014684.1 coordinate 212,369, forward strand.
AAATAATAAATAAATAAATAAATTTTTAGAAAGAAGGATCCTGACCTTTGGTGTTCACAGGAAGTCTCTATATGGCCAGGCTTAGCAGGTTCAAGAAGGATCTTGAGTCGGACACAGTCTCCTCTGGGTGAGCAGGCCTCAAATAATCGGCAAGCCTCAGCAAGTCCACATTCTCTTTCCAATTCTTTTCCATTATTGTGGGTTAGCCCCTGATTATCAAAATGGCAAAACTAACTCCATTTTATTCCAGCTGACTTTTGCTCACCCTGTGATTCTGCCTAGCCTGCCACCCCCTGCTCTAACTGCAGTCAGCCAAGCCGACCAGTCCCAGGAAGGCTGCACCTGTAGTTTTAGGAGGTACGTTGTTTCTACAACATACAAATAGGCAGGTAGCAAGTCTTCTCCCAGCATCTCCATGCAGCCTATTGCTTCTGCTATCCTGAGAAACTTGTTTTTTCTAACTGAAACTTGGAAACTTTTTGTTAACTGAAAACCTCTTTGCTAGCTGAACTGCCCCTGATTTGGTAGAACTAAGGTGATCTGATGTAACTATGGCTATTGGCTTTGCCCCTGGCATGATGTAAATGTGATTTTAAGCTTTATAAACCCTGTCCTGCTTCTCCTCAGGGAAGAGAGTTCTTGTAGGCACTAACCCCCTCTCAACCACTGTTGTTAAAGGACTCTTGATTTGACCAAAAATTGTGTAGCATTTTTTCTAAGGATATTACAATAATGTCACAAGTCTTTTGACTTTCATTTTATTCTTTGTGTATAGCTTCTTTTAAAAATTATAGCTGGGCATAATGGTGCACACCTTTAATCCCAGCACTTGGGAGGCAGAGGCAGGAAGATTTTTGTGAGTTCAAGGCCAGCTTGGTCTACTGAGTGAGTTCCAGAACAGCTGAGGCTACAGGGAGACCCTGTCTCGAAAAGACCAAAAAAAAAAATTACATTTATTTGTGTGTGTGTGTGTGTGTGTGTGTGTGTGTGTGTGTGATGCCATGCATGTGGAGGTAAGAAGACAGCTCATGGAAATTGCTCTTCTCCTCTGTCATGTGGGTCCTGGAGGTTATCAGGCTTGGCACACAGTGCTTTAACCTGCTCAGCCATCTCCCTGGCCCCCTTTTGATTTTTAAAAACTGTTTTGGTAGTCAAAATAAACCTGGACTATTGACAATTTCTGGCTTGTGTCTTGCCTCCATTTTTCTGCTTGAGGCCATGTGGAAGCCTCGGCCTGATAAGTAGGAAAGTCACAAGGACAAGAAGAAAACAAAAGCACCAAGATTAATATTTCAAGATACTATCCTGCTATATCAAATAGTAGAAAACATGGTATTGCCTCTCAGCTACCTACATAAATAGGAAAATTCATGGAATGCTGATAACTGTGAAGGGTGAAGCAACCACATGACTGGGGGGAAGGTGTCACCGGATCCTACAGGATGACTAGTCAAGGTCTGCTGGAGACCCACTGTGTAGCTTCTTGCAGAAAGATAATATCTGAGCAACACAGATTCAGACATAAGACAGAGGAAGGGGAATTTGGGTAGAGAAAGATGATAATCCGATGTCTGTGTGCAGATGAAGTGTAAGTGCTGTTTAAGGTACAAACTGACTGATTGTCATATGGGGTGAAAGGAAATAAGGCTGAGGGAATATCCCAGAAGACCGTGAACATGAAAAGGAAATATTTGTCACATTGTAGAGAAAGGGGAATATTACTGAATTATTTGAATAGGCGTTTTGGTCTGCTTCCTATGACTGTAACAAAATGCTTGGGAAAATTCTAAAGAGAAAAGGTTTATTTAGTTCATGGTCTTAGAAGCTTCAAGTCTAAGATTAGGACCAATTATTATTTGCGGCCTTGATTTAGGGGTGAGAGGCAAAGGTAACTAGTGTGTGGGACGGCAAACTGCTTACCTTGTGACCCAGATGCACATGCACGGAGTAAAGAGGAAGAAGTCAGGGTCATACAGTCTCCTTCAAAAGGGGTATCCCTCAGTGACCTGTGGACTTCTGGAAAGGCCTCATTTCCTCTTAATAGTGCCACCCTGGGAACCAAGTCTTTAACAGACTGACCTTGAGACAGTCATTGTCCAAACTACACCAAGAAGAAGCTTACACTGCATTACGACAAGGACTATAACACTGAACTCTAGCAACCATATCTGAATATCCAGATGCGCTGAAGCTGGGCAGACTGGAGACAGGACGGTGTTTAAGAGGCCCCTGCAGAGATGCGAGCAAGAAGTCCTTTAGGCCTGGAATCGGGTGGGTAGATGATCAGTAAAAAGCAGGCAAAGAGTGTGACTATGTGGAAGGAAAAACTAACGGGGCTTTGGTTCTTTGGAGATGAAGAAAGAAGTCAAATATGCTGGTAACTTTGGCAAATTACTTAGCATCTATAAGACATTCATAATAGTTATGTTTTAGAGTTTGTTGTGTGAATTCATAAAAAAAAGGCCTGCGCAAAGCATATACAAAAGTAGGTGAAGACCCTTGTCAGGAAGTGAGAAGTTCCTAGCGATGCTTTCTGTAGTCAGTGGTCAGGGCCCGGGGAACCAGATCGCCCAGAAGGCAACACAAACACCTTCCTTCTTGGCCCAAGAAACTGGGCTCTTGAAGGAAAGAACCTGGTTGTTCCCCTTCTCACTCACATGGGGCTTTTGTCTCATCCTCAGTGATGATCTCAGTCCAGCACTTGCTGGACTAGGACAAAACTTGCCAGAACATACTAGGCCCCTCCATTACATTTTTAAACATATTCTAGGTTTCAGAAACATTTCTGAGGCCCTTGGCCCAACAAATTACACCCCAGGTCAAAATCCTGATATGCTAGTGGCTTTTACTGTCTCAAACATCTACTTTCATTCTCTAAGCTACTTCACATCTGCCTTCTAATCATCCTCAATAGAATAGGGGGCTTATTTAACACCTAATATCACTGCATTTTATTAAATTTCTAAGGAAAAATAGGTGCTATGCTAGCTATGATAATGCTAGTTATCTTTTGTTAGGAAAGGAAAAAAGAAAACCAGAAAAACAGAATAGGAATATCTTCTCTCCTATTTATTTTAAATACCTGTGCCCAAGGAGACATGGCTCAGTGGTTAAGAGCACCGACTGATCTTGTAGAAGACCCAGGTTCGGTTCCCAGCACCCACATGGTGGCTAACAACTGTCCACAACTCCAGTTCTGAGGGATCTGACACCCTCTTCTGATTTCCTTGGGCATTACATGACACAGATGCACTTACACACAAGCAGGCAGTACACTCACACACATAAAATAAAAAATAATAAAAATATGTTTTAAAATACCAGTGCTTGAGAAAAGTCTGGTTAAATCAGTAGAGGGGAAAAAGGACAGATGGGACTTTTATAAAAATTGTGAAGGAAATTCGAGTATTTTCAAGTACTAGAAATGGAAGATTTTGAGCTGTCATTTTTAATTTAAATTTGATCTTTGCTTCTTTATTTTCCTCGAAGCAGGCATTTTATGAGAAGACTGTGAGGCTGTAAAAAGATGTGTATGCATGTATATATGATAAAAGATCCCACAGAAAGAAAGAGGGTTACATGGCAAGGAAAGATATTTTGATCTATAAATAGCAAAAAAAAAAAAAATACAAAAATAGACAAGATGAAGTCATTAAACATCAGGACATGTTTTCAGGCCCAGCCTTCTTTGGTGATGGTCAAATGCTAGGCAGCCCCACTGTGTTTGACAAGAGCAAAAGCTGTTCAATTTCTGCATTGAATGAATGTTCAAAGTCAAAGCTGGCAGTGTGGACAGTTTCTACCCTAGAACCCAAGAAGGAGTGAGACAAACCATGAGATGGTTTATAAAGAATTGGTGCCTCTCCAGTCTTCTGAAGGACCCAGGGCTTCTTGCTGCCCTGGCTGGACAGAAGTGCTGTGGAGGTACCAGTGGGGCACTACTCCCAGACAGAGAACTTCCTTCTCTGATCCATCTCAGCACTCCTGATGCCTTCCTTTTCTCCCAGAATGCCACGCTAAGTGATGGCTTGAGAAACAGAGCCAGGCAACTAGGAATGGAAATAGTGAGTTAATCTACAGTAGGACTTATATTTAAAAATGGTTTTCTAGAAATAATTATTGAGGCTCCCAACATTTCTTGGCCAAGTTGGCAAATCAGAAGAGAGTTCTGGACAGGACACTTCTGGCACATCCTCTTCTGGATCATACCTTTCAGTCCTTGTTGATATTTCCAGGAGGACCATTTCATTTTACCTCCATAGACCTGCATCGAAGGGCAGGGCTGGAGCTCCAGGTAGCTGGGTCTGTTTTGCTCAATTGTTATGGACTCAAACAAGTCTGATAGAAGCTTTTGGACTGGATAGATTGCCCCGATACTGGTTGGGGGTGTTGTGAAATAAAAATTTCTGTATTGTGCATGTGGGTGGCACATACTTTTAATCCCAGCACTCAGGAGGCAAAGGCAGGCAAGTTTTCGTTGAGCAATTGAGGCCATCCTGGTCTATATAGTCAGTTCCAGGCCAGATGGGGCTACAGGGAGACTCTTTTTTTCAAAAAAAGATAAAAATAAAGAAAAAGGAAAAAAGAAAGAAGAAATTCTGTATTATACTGGAAACTTAGATAATAGAAGAGAATATAATATTCTTTTCTGCCTAGATTAGTCCCTGAGTTGAGTAAAGAATGCTAGAAAGTATGCCATTTACCCCAGTGCCCTGTTATAAGGAAGTAATAGAACTTACTATTCAGGAAGCCTTCCATAGCTGTCAGTTCCACCTCTTTGGAGTCAATCACTCCTGGGTCAAAAAATGTTTGAATAAAAAGGTATCTGTACTAAATATGTGTACATACTTATTACTGTTGCCCCCCCAAATACAGCATAGCAACCAATTATACAATATTTACATTGTATTGGGTATTATAAGTAATCAGAGACAACTGAAAGTATTTGAGAGTATAAGTGTATTATATGGAAATTCTGCACCATTTTATATCCTTGAGGATGAAGATTTTGGCAATCCATCTCCCGCAGCAACATCAAAGTCCAGTTCTATGATTTGGTAGCCTCAACCCACAGTAAATGGGCCAATTAGAAACCACAGCAGGCTACAAAAGTCCCATACATTTTAAAGTACAGAATCTAATGGGCCTTACAAGTTATAAGTCTGTGGTTACTTATAGCATTAATAGTCTGGGTTTTAAAAGTACAAGGCTGCCCCTAGGCAAAATTCTAATGTACCTATTTTAGGTGTCCCCAAACCACCACTTTCTTTTCTCAAACAGAAGCAGAGTGCTTCCCACTGGCTGTTCCTTCTAGTAAAACCTGTTCCTAGGGAAATAACTAATACCAGCAATTTACTCATTAGTGTGAATGAAGTGGTATGTCCCCCAGGCTGATTTAAACTGTTAAGTCTTATCTTTAATTATATTCTTTCATTCCTTTTACTAATAAATATTCACTGCAAGCCTCCAACGACTAAGCTGGGTATGCAGTAAGTAAAAGTGACACAGAGCCTATCCTCAGGGAACTTACAGTGTGTGCCCTCCAAGAACTGCAGGCATCATCGCAGCCAGTAGGAAAGGAACATTCAGAGGCTGGGGCGGGCTTTCCTAGCTCCCCCAACACCAAGGCTCCTAGGCTGTCACTGATGAAGAGAGTTGGATGGGGTGAGACAGCCATGAACCCCTGGAGGAACTGATGGAATTCCAGCATCTCATGCCTCTATTTGTTCTGAACTGAAAGATGATGTTAGGAGCAGAGCAGAAAGGCTCCCGAAGAAGTCTGAACCAAGAAGAAAGCAGAAAATAGGACGTTTAAATACATGTTAGGTTTTGATTTGGGTTAAAAAAAAAATCATTTGACTTCAATGATTATGTTACAATCTTCCCAAGACAAAGATGTACAAAGAACAACCTCAATGCCTGAGATAGAGAATTGTTGAACAAACATGATATATCTTACTATGGAATTTAATGCAGCTATTTTAAAGGATAATTATAAAAGATGAGGTAGCAGTTTGGGAAAATGGTAACATCTCGGGCTTGAATTTTAAGATATGCAATGCTGCCTGATGAGGATGAAGAAAATTTGTATGATCATACAAGCAAAGATGACAAAGGAGCACAGGGAACTGAAACTCACTGGGGAAGGAATAGGGAGGGGCTACTGAGCCCCCACCCCCAGTCCAGGAGCTACCGGCAGTTGATGGCTGTTACATGAAGGACAGTCACTTTTCTTTGTGAGGGGTGGGGCCTGGCTGGCTGGCCACATCACAGAGGATGAACATACACCCATGCACATATGAGGAGCATGAATTGGACTCAGTGGGTTAAATCATCATCATCATCACCACTGGGAGAGAGATGTTTGGGGAATTCTAGGGGGAAACAGAGTGGCAGTAGAGGTTAGGTATCAAGATCCATTGTATATATGTATGACGTTTTCAATGAATAAATTTAAAATTTTATTTAAAAACCAAAGACAATAAAAGTTTATAGAGACAATAAATAAATAAGCAAAACAAATAGCAACAAAATGATAGTATTTTAAAAAAGAAAATTGGGGCCAAAGAAGTGATTCAGAGATTAAGAGCATTTACTGCTCCTGCAGAGGACCCAAGTTTGGTTCCAAGCACACATGTCTGGAGGCTCACAACTGCCTGTAACTCCAGCTTCAGGGGCATCTGATGCCTCTGGCTTTGGCAGGAACCTGCACTCATTTGAACATAGTCATACACAGGCGCAAACACAAACACTGATGGTTGGGTAATAAGATCCCGGATTATTATTTTTCTATCTTTTTATAATGCACACAGGTAAGACAGGTAAGGATGAGGGGAAAACAAATACTTATTTACATGAGCCTGAGGATTTGATGGACTGTGGGCTTATAGTAAGTCAAATAACAGCTATGGGACTACTTTCAAAAAGAACTAATGCAGGGATGGAGAGATGGCTCAGCAGTTAAGAGCACCAACTGCTCTTGCAGAGGACCTGGGTTCAATTCCCAGCACCCACATGGTGGCTAAGAACCGTCTTTAACTCCAGTTTCAGGGGAATCTGATGCCCTCTTCTGACCTCTGTGGCATTGCATGACACAGGTACACCAACCTACATGCAGACAGTACACTCATACACATAAAAAAATAATAAATAATAAAAATAAAAAAAGACCTGATGCAATTAGACTTCATTGAGGGATATATGATACAGATCCAACAAAAATAAAAGTCTGAACCACCAACCAGGCACATCTGGAATATTCTGTTTAGCTCTGAGTGATCCATTTTGAGAAGTCTTTCACAGTCTGAGTGCAATAAAGCAACAACTAGAGACTGGGAAACATTTGGAAAAACTAGAAAATAACAAAGAGTTGAAGAAATTTTGGAACTTTAACCTATAGAAGAAAAGACTCAGGGCAGATACATCTCAAGGGCATGAAACTGTATTTGTTGTCTATAAAATTAGAGGGCAGAATTTAAATCAAAACATAGAAGCTATGCTAAAGAGATTGCTCATTGGTCAAGAGTGCATACTGCTCTTCCAGAGGACAGGAGTTTGGTTCCCAGCACCCACATCAGGTGGCTCACAACTGCCTGAAATTCTAGGAACAGGGACTCTGACTCCATCTTCTGGCCTCGTGTGCACATACCCACACACAGACTTACACATGTACATAATTTTAAAAAAATTTAATCTATAAATGTTTCTTAAAAAGATAGAAATTTTAGGGAAACAAATGTCTGGCTACAAATGAGGAGGAACACTGTGATAAGAACTGTCACCGCTGCAGTGACCCATTCATTTCAGAAAGCAGTAGACCTCCCATCGTCAGGAGGTGCTCTGGATGGTAGCTAAAACCTCACTGAAACCTTGGTTCATATGTTTCTTTTAGATCTGGGAATAAGAGAAATACCACGTGGTTCTTATAATTCTCCAGCCATAGGCATGAGATAGTTCAGGTCTTCTCTTACCTTATTCAATTTAGAGACATCAAACACAATTAGGTAAAGCCAGAAGAGAAGAAACAGATATTGTTATTTCACACAGCATTGTGTAGGTATAGCCTCTGAGTTTAGTTCAAAATTCTTTTGCTCAGCATCTACCTGATTACTCTGAACCTAATTACTTTTCACACTGTAATTACATTTTTGATCTTTAATCACTAAAGAAGGAGGTAAAAGAATTAACTTTGCCAAGCCATAAAAGATGAACCAGGTGTCACAGTAGGTATAGTATATGCGTAATTTTCTTTCTTGTAGCTCTGTGGTAGTTTAAATGAATGTCTCTCATAGGATCATTGAGAACACCTTTTCCCAAGTTGGGGGCACTATTTGTGGTAGCCTAGGAGGTGTAGTCTTGCTGGAGGAAGTACTTCACTGGGGGCGGGCTGTGAGACTACATAACCACAACTAATTTTCCAGTTTCTCTCTGCTTCCTGTGAGTGCTTGAAGACATGAGTGCTCAGCTTTCTGCTCCAGCTGTGTCCCGTCATTCTTCTCCTCCATGATGTACTCTTATCCGTCTGGAACTGTAAATCTTCCTTCTATAAGTTGCCGTGGTCATGGTGTTTTATCACAGCAAAGAAATATAATTAGTACAAGCTCCATGAGGGAAGAATTGTCATTCCAATTTTATGGCCAAGATAACAAAGTCTGCTTATAAGCAAAGGCACTCTCTGCCTGGCAAGCTCCAGAGCTAGGTCTAAGCCAGAACTATGGGTTGCCTAGATCAGCTTGACAATGCTGCTGGCCCAGGCTTCCCCAGATCCCACCACCGTTACACAGAAATTCATCAGAAGCATCTGCAAACCTGTCTTCTACACAAGGCTCTACCCACATGTCTATCAGCTTTGGTTTAGGAACCTGAGATCCTTCTCCAAAGAGGACCTAAGGCTGATTGTTCTATGAATGAAGATGTTCTAACCAGTAACTTGTTTATGGGATCACTAGATTCATAGCTCTACTAAAAAGGAAAACGCCCATAAATGATGTTCATGCCTGGGGAAGCAACTCTCCAGATATGGTTAAGAGGTTATTCTGGATTGGTCCTTATAAGGAGGCTGGAGGGCAAAGTCAGAGGAGATGGGACAAGAGAAGCAAAGACAAGAGAGAGGAGGGTCTGACCATGCCTCACTGTGCGGCTCTGGCATGACCAAGGGTCTGTGAGCCAAGGAACTGAGGCAGCCCCTAGAAGCTGGGAAAGGCAAGGGAACACATTTTGTAGATAGGACCCAGCCCTTCTACCTTCAATTTCAGAACTTCCAACTTCTAGAAATAAAAATACGGGGGCTGGAGAGATAGCCTAGCGGTCAAGAGCACCGACTGCTCTTGCAGAGGACCCGGGTTCGATCCCCAGCACCCACATGGCGGCTGAGAACCGTCTGTGACTCCAATTCCAGGAGAACTCCAGTTCCAGGGGAATCTGAGACCCTCTTCTGACCTCCGCGGCATTGCACGACACGGGTCCACAAACCTGCATGCAGACAGTACATTCATACACATACAAAAAATAAATAAAATTAAAAAAAAAAAAGAAATAAAAATACGCCTGTGAGCCCTGTCTGGTGGCCTTGGCCTATAGTCCCAGCTACTCAGAAGGCCGAGGCAGAATGGCAAGTTCAAAGCAAGCCTGGACTACAGATGAGTTCAAGACCAGCCTGGACAACTTAGTGAGATCCTGTCTCAAAATAAAAAGAGGGCTGGGGGTGTAGTTCAGTGTTAGAGTGCTTGCCTAGCCTGTAGGAAGGCTGAGGTTCAACCTAGTACTAAAAGAATATTTTGTAATGTGTTTGTGGGGGGTGGAGGGAAGGCTCAGAGGTTAAGAGTACTGGCTGCTCTTGAAGAAGACCAGGGTACAAGTCCCAGCACCCATGTGGCACTCACAACCAACTCCAGTTCCAGGCTGTACAACCCCCTCTTCTGGCCTCTGTGGGTATTGTACAACATAGGCAGATATACATGCAAGCAAAACTCATACACATAAATTAACTAAATAAATAATTTTAAAATGCGTTTGTTTTGTTTGCATCCTCAAGTTTGTGGTGTGTGTCTCTCTCTCCTTCCCTGATCCTGTCCTCCCCTCCCTCTTCTGCTCTTTCTCTTTGTTAAACAAAGGCAGATTGCTACCTGTGACACCTCAGTTTTGGAACTTGAGTATCCTACATTCTTTCAGAGATGACTTCGAGAGCTTGTTTGGAGGTTCTTACACAGGGGTGAAGCTCGTCGCACAACTTTCACTAAAGACAGTTCTCCTCTATCAGGAAAGCCAACCTCTTTGATGGAGCATGGCATTGGGAGGGACATCACCTGAAGCAACAGGAAACTAGTAAATCACCCTTGACTAGCCCCTGTTTGAATAAAAAATAATTCTCTGTTGAAGAATATTTCAAGAATCGTACTGGTGCAGAAGCCATGAACCGCCAATTATACAACCAAGCAATGTCACCGGCAGGCCCAGGACACAGGCAGGAGAGGAGAAAGATGAGGGCGGCAGGGAAAGGGGTGAGGGGAGGAGAAGAGGGAGAGGAAGGGAGATGGTCATAGGGAAGGAGAGACAAAAGAGGAGGAAGGATGGAAATGGAAAGCAGAAAGAAGGAAGGAAGGGAGAAAGGAAGGTAAAAGGGGCGGAGCCAAAAGAAAAGGATGGATAAAAGTATAAAGTAGAAGAGACAAAGCTTATTCTGATGACAAAGCGCAGTACCTACTGTTAACTGTTGCCACACTAAGATGCATTTCTAGGAAGCCTATTCTTGAATGAACTACAATGTTGGAGTTTTTTAATTTCTACAATGCAGTCCCCACAAAGAATAATAATTGGATTCAAATTGCAGAGGGGGAAGTGCAGTTCTAAACCATTTGGATTCTCTAGAGTTCCTTTTTTTCTGATCACAAGCACAGCCCAAGGGAGAAGTCAGAAAGTCACACTGAGGACAGGGATGACCTTGAGCTCTGGATGCTCAGCAAGTAGCACCCTGAAGTTCAAAGCCAGTCCTGATGAAGTGCACAGCCTTTCTGCTCTCTCTGTGTTGATAAACAGCACTCCAGCCTGGTGACAAGGACTTGAATCTCTGGCTCAGCTTTTCCAAAGACAGCCTCAAAGCTGGCCCTGGAGAGCTCGCCTGCATGGTGCGCTCTCAGCTTTCAGGCGGCTGGAAGCAGCTGCTGAAACAAATTGATTTCTACTTAGGTGCTCTGTAGAGATTTAGGACTTTGTCTTCCCATGGGATTTGCTCACTTACCAACACCAAGGACGAACCTGCCTTGAGTTGGTGCCACCCGAAACTGCAAAATGCTACTCCACCCTCAGCATGATCAACAGCTCTGTGAAACTGCTGAAGATGCTTTTCAGATTCAGAGAAATCATGATGTACATTCCCAACAGATTTATTTTAAAATAAATATTAGAGTTTATTTAACATACAGCATTGGCTACAATACAGAAAAAAAAAAAACATTAAATTTTCAGACATAAGCTGGCTGTGATGTTCAATCCATCTCTCTGTACCCCAGTCTCCTAGCCTGGAACACTTCATGGGAGCTTCCTCTACTGAGGTTCTTTAAAGCAACAATAATGCAAAGTGATTTATTTCCCTATTTGCATGTCAGCAAAACCACCCCTTTGGTCATCTCTCAGAAAGATGCAACATCTTTCTGAGCCAGGTCTTGTAAGTCTGGCATTTCCAATGCCCTCCTTTATAAATTCTTCATTTAAAATGGATCCCTTATCATCGAAAATCAAGTCATTCATTGTGATCTTTTCCTTGGTGACAGAGGAAGAGAAGGGAAGGAAAGGGAAATCGAGACTGCAGAATCCGCCTCCAAAAATCACTAATAGCAAAAATCTATATCCATGCATTTCTGAACACCTCAAACACTAGCACTTTCCTTTAGTGCATGCCCATCAAGGACCTCCAGGCTACCCAAGCAGAGCTGAACAAAGCAGAAGTTTCTGTCTAAGGAAGTCACATTCTAGTAAAGTGTGTAACTCAGAATGCTGAGCGCAGGGCTGGAGAAGGCCGAGGAGGGCGGAGGCCAGTGTGCATAGTGCCGTGATAGACAGGTCCTGTCAATGGTGGCAGAAATCATAAAATTCCATCTCTGTGTTTTGTAGTTTGGACAAAGGGATTAAGTACTACAAAAGAACACTTATGGAACAATATAAAATAGTCTGTACATTCAGGCCAAGTTCAAAATATGCTGAGGAGTTAGATAAATTGTACAGGTGGAGAAAGAGAAAAGCACAGAGCTCCCACCACAAGGAAAATTAGATCCAGTACAGACAGGGTTGTACTGATATAAAGGCGCCACCTCCAGGCAGGATCCAGGAATCTTGGCCTGGGCTCAAGAGTCCCATGTCTGAACTGAGTTCCGTGCTTCTCAGTTGAGTTCCTGGAAGTGTAGATTTGCTTTCTCTTCCCTAACAAGCCTGATCCCAGGTCTCCTAAAAGACCACAGCAAGATTGATGAGGTAATGTCTCCCGAGGGGCCATCATTCCACAGACTCTTCTGGTAAAATGCAAATTATAACCAGGTGAAGTCCCACAGTCCAGAATAGAAATAGTACAATATTTTAAACATAATATGGACTGCATAATCTCCCATCAGACAGTCCCAAGTATTTACAACTTGGCGAGTTTTCCTGCCTTCCTTACCATCTGTAACACCCTCACCTTTGGCCAGTGTTATGTGAGTTTTGGAATAGGATGTGGAAAAAGTATGACTGAGGGTTGGCCTCCCAAAGTAGGATGTACAAATATCAGGCAGATTCATTTCTTTGGCTCTGTGTTTGGCTAGATGATGTCAATACTTAGTTTGCTGTTAGTCTAGTTCCAGTCAGCAGCCTCATTTGTGTAAATTATGGGATTTTAAGAATCAAGAGGAGCCATATGCTCATATGCAGTTAAGAGCACTGACTACCCTTGCAGAGGACTCAGGTTTGATTCCCAGCACCTACATGGCAGCTAACAACCATCTGTATCTCCATTTCCGGGGATCCAACACCCTCTTCTGACCTCCACCAGCATTGCACGACACAGGTGCCCCTGCTTACATGCAGGTATTACACTCATACACACAAAATAAAAAAAAAAAAATTGCCAGGCGTGGTGGAGCACACCTTTAATCCTAGCACTCAGGAGGCAGAGGCAGAGGCAGGTGGATCTTTGTGAGTTCAAGGCCAGCCTGGTCTACAAGAGTGAGTTCCAGGACAGCTGGGGCTACAGGGAGACTCTGTCTCAAGAAGACAAAAAAAAATTAATAGAATATGTTGAAAGGAGCCATATGAAGCAGAAGATGAAGAAAAGAATGAGACAGAAAAGCATCTCTCCCTACACTGACTTGATCAGTTTATCCTCAGCCAGAAAGCCTATCATGGAGCTAAGGGAGCTCTGTTTAGTAGATGTCTTCAAAACACAGCTCAGATATGAAATTCTGCACCAATCCTGACAACAATCAATTTGCAAGCCCTAACTTTTCTTTCCAAGGGGGTTGCTCTCTGAATCCAAGGTCATTCATTGTGCTATTCAGAGTCAGGCTGACCCTCTTCCATCAAAAGAATATTTTTCTTATAATCTTTTTTTGGTAATTTAGAAAATGTAGCAAAAACTTCTCAAAGAAAATCAGTATTTGTCCATAATCCCAAATCCTGAGACAGTCATCAGGTAATTTGGTGGACACACTTCCATATCTCTGATGGCACATGTATATGGCTTTAGCAAATCTTTCTATTTTCTTTTTTGTATTGTTTTTTTGACTATCATTTGAGTCAGAATGGAAACTATATGGTATGTGACTGGTTCCTTGAAAAAGCAGCTATAAGCTTGACATCTTAGCCTGAGCTTTCCAGTGTTGATTTAGTAATCCCCTAGGAGAATTGATGAAAGCCGAGTGGGCTACGTTTCATACCTTACCCAGGTCCTGGCTATATGATGCGGTTTTCTTCTGGGCAAATGTAGTACTGGGCTGGTGGAGACACTGCTAGGGCGATGGAAGTCAATCATTGCTGTCTCATCCCTCCATTCCTGTGGTGGTGACTGGGGTTTTCCATGGCGTGACCTTCTTTTATATGCTGCCTGTACTGTCTAATTAGAGATTGGATCTACCCAGAAGAGAAAGAGGATTCTCACCACAGGTCACAGTAACCTATATATGAGCATTTCTTTCTGAATCAAAGTAATTTGTAGCTAATTCCTGGCTTCTGTTTCAACTGAATGTATAATTCCACAATGCTGTGGAACTAATGAGATGGTGAGATGGCTGAGAGCCATTTTCACTCTTATTTTACAGGCTAAAAAAAGATGATAAGAAATTGTCCAAAGTTATTTAAATAAGCCAGTGTAGTGTCCTCCCAGTAGGGACGGTCAGCTTTCCATATGGTACTGATTCATCTGTGTTCTTAGCTAACACTAAAGAATTACTACTCTTTTAATGAAAATGCTCCTGTTAGGAATAATATATTTTCTCTCCATGATTTTAATTTGTGTGGATATTTAATATGCTATATTTGCTCTTATCTTGGAGTAAGGAACCTAGATGTAGGGTATGTTAGCCAGTTGGTTCCATTGCTTTTAGTCATGAGGGGAGGCTGAACACGTGGAAGCAGGAGTGTGTAGCCAAGGAGACTGCTTACCTCATGGTGGCCAGGAAGGGGAAAGTGGTGACATAGACAAGGACTACATAGCCTCCACCCCTGGGACACACTTCCTCCGACTAGGCCCCATCTGCATTTCTACCACTTCCCAGTAGTCCATTAGATTATAAACACATTCATGGATTGACCTGCTGGTCTGGTCTGAATTCTCATGATTCATCACTTCCCAAAAGTCACTTCTCAACACCACTGTATTGTGAACCAAGCTTCAATATGTGAACCAACATGTCAGATCTAAACCATAACTCTGGGAAATGAAATTTATTTTTAAAGACTTATTTCCTATTTTCTCAAGTAACTCTCTGATATATTTTTCTACAGCAAATTCTAACAGTTTGATTCCTTTTGATGTACACTCTTACCCTAAGGAGGTATGTATACAGATTGAATTTTCAGATGACACTTTAGGAAGTTGCACCAATTTACATTCCCACCAAGGGCTTCCACTTTCCCACTTCTGCCTGGATCTTTTGACTCTAGAATTTTAGCCAGGCTCATGGATGTAGAATGCTGCCATACTTTACTTTCTTCTCTGATTTGGGACTAACCATCTCCTCGTGGGTTTATTAGCTATTAGAGCTTCCCCTTGTGGCAAATAGGTGTGGTGGCCCATGCAAATAGTCCCAGCATATAGGAGGTAGACACAGGAGAATCAGAAATTCAAAGTCATCTTGGGCTATATACCTAGTGTGAGGCTAGTCTGAACTACAGGAGACATTGCCTCAAAAAACAATTTAAAAAAAAACCTCAAAATCCATTTAGGAAGTACCTACAGGAGCCTTTTGATATTTTCCTGTGGGACTGATTTTTCTTATGTTCATTCTCAGGAGTTTGTCCATTTGTTCATATAAAAATTTTTTTGAACATCTACCATGTATCAGGCATCATTCCCGTCATTCCCGGTGTTAAGACACCAAAAAGAATAAAAGAGAAATATACATTATCTCACAGAAGTCACAACTTATTGGGGAAAAAGAAAAATGAACAAAACAATCATATTCTGTGATTTTAGGTTTTGACGAGTACTTTGAAGAAAAAGAAAAGTTAGTTAAAGGGCTAGAGAATAAGGTGGGAACCACAGTTTGGTGAGAAAAGTTCTCTCTGTGGTAATATTTGAGTGGAAGCCTGGAGGAGGCATTACTTGTACGTGCGGGGTAGTAATCTTTGCCTTGTTAAACTGTTGTTGAATCTTTTCCCAGAAGGTTCATATGGTAACCTTCTCCCTGATTTACTTTGTTGTTCATAGCACACAATACTAATGCAGTCAAGTCTATTAATTTGGAGGGGTGTATTTTTGAGTCTTGTTAGAAATAATTATTAAGTTCAAAAGATATTCTGGCCCATGTTCATCTACTAACTTTACCATTTTGTTTTCGACCCACTTAGTTTTTTTCCCTTCATTTAATATGGAGGAGCAGTTTTATTTTTCAGATGGAAAGCCATCTGTCCCAGCATAATTTACAAATCAACCTTTCTTTATCCATTGATTTGTGATGTCTCTTCATTATATACCCAAATTTCAAGTGCTCATTAATCTTTTGATGCACTTTCTTTCGTCTCATATGTCACTTTCTTAGCATGTCTCAGCACCACACTTGTGTACTGTGGCTTCATAATATGTATCTTGGTATCAGGTAGGGTGATAAATTTCTGAAAAACTTGTAGTTGTCTGAAGAGAAAGTTAGAACTTACTCATCTCGTTCACATAGAACTAGCCTACTGTCTTGACAGCCCAGGAGTTGTAAGCATTGTAAACACTGACCCACCATACTTGTTGCTGTGCAATGACATACCTTATGAGCTAGAGAGCTGATTGGTTGTATATTCTCTGCAAGCAGAAATGTCCATTTTTAAGGTTGTGTGTGGTGGTGCACGCCTTTAATCCCAGCACTCAGGAAACAGAGGCAAGAAGATCTGTGAGATCAAGACCAGCCTGGTCTATACAGCAAGTTCCAGAGGCTACAGGGAGACAGGGTCAAAAAAAAAAAGGGGGGGGGTGCTGGAGAGAGGGCTCAGCAGTTAAGAGCAATGACTGCTCTTGCAGAGGACCTGGGTTTGGTTCCTGCATGGTGGCTAAAAGCCACTCTTGACTCCCGTTACAGGGGGCCCTCTTCTGGCCTCCTGTGGGCATTGCATGCTTGGTTAAACAATGTATGGGAGGCTGTGTTTTTCAAAGATGGTCACAGCAGTATCTTCACACATACTTTTTTTTTGGTGTGTGAGTGTGTGTGTGTGTGTGTGTGTGTGTGTGTGTGTGTATTTTGTCAGTGTGACCTTTCTTAACATGAAATAGAATGCATTTCTCCCCTCCTTTGAACCGGAGTGGCCCTGTGACTGCTTCAGCTGGTAGAACATAACAACAGGGCTGCCATGTCAACTCCAAGATAGCCACAAACTTACCTAAAAGCTATCACTTCTGCCCCATGGAAAGCAACCTTCATACATGTTACTACCCTGAACAGCTATGTAGTAAGAAGCACATGCCCAATGGAGACTCTACAGAATAATACATTATTTAGGGGTCATATTAGTTACTCTTGATGTGCTAAAACCCCATGACCAAGGCAACTTTCAGAAGGAAAAGTTTATTTGGGCTTACAGTTCCAAAGGGAGTCCATAATGACTGGGAGGCATGGTGAAAGAGGGCAGCTAGGACAGCAAGCTGAACGCTCACAGCGTCAAGCACACGCAGGTGGATGCAGAGAGGGCAAAAGTAGAAGTGGGACAAGGCTATGAACCCTCCAATCCTGCCCGGTGACATGCTTCCTCCTGCAAGCCCTGCCTCCTAAATCCCCACAAACAGCACGACCAATGGGGTTGGAGAGACGGCTCAGCATCTGAGTGCTGGCTGCTCTTGGAGAGGACCCGGGTTCCATTCCCAGCACCCACCTGGTGGCTAACAACTGGTTTTTTTTTCAAAGCCAATTTTTATTGAAGCTTTGTGCATTTCATACAAAATCTCCCATCAAGTCTAGACCCATTCCCCTTCCTTGCCCCCCACCCCACCAGAGCTCACACATTCGGCCAAACATGTTTTTCTTCTTTTTCTTAGTCTCTTTTAAAATTTTTGATGCAGAAGTTTACAGTTTTGAGCAGAAGTTCACCGTTTCAGTCAGTTCTTTGACCCAGTCTTTTGTTGTTTTTGTTGTTGCTCCTTCCAATATGCATCACTCCAAAATATGCATATATGCATGCCACATAAATCATAGGTTTTAGCATCTTCAGCTTATGATTTCTTCTTTTTAATTAGGCTGAAATATGTCATGTTTTGAAGGCTCTTCCTTGGCAAGCCCAAACAACCAACAGTCTTGACCTTGTGCTCCACACTGGGGTCTTCCCTTCCCATGGTCACCAAATGATGTCCAGTAAGCAACACATCCTGTCTTGATCCCCATAGTACAGCCTGGGTAGTCTGACAATGGCAGTCTGTACTCTGAAGAGGCTGAAACCCCAGTAGTCGCTCAATCCACAAGCTGGATGTCTCAGCAGTCCCCATCTGGCAACAACTTTTTAACTCCAGTTCCAGGGGATCCTAGTCCTTCTTCTGGCCTCGGGGCATTGCAAGACATGAGTGCACTTACATGCAGACAACACACACACACACACACACACACACACCAAATAAAAACAGAAAATTAAAGCAAGTATTACAAAACTTGTGCTTGTATGAAATGCACAAAGCTTCAATCAAACATTGGCATAAAAAAAACAAAAAACAAAAAACAGTGCTACCAACTAAGGCCAAGTATTCAAATGCATGAGTAGAGGCCATTTCTCACTCAAACCACCAGAGAGTACTGTGGCCAAGTTATGTGAGTAAAGAAACCACCTTAGAAGTTGACCTTCAGGAGCAGCAATGAACTGCCTAGCCAAGTCCTTTCTGAGTTTCTGACCTACAAAAACATGACCAAACTAACATGGTAGTTATAAGTTTTGAAGTGGTTTGTTATATAGCAACAAATGATTAGAACTGCTACCAAGCAAGGGGTCAGAATAAGAAACAGAAGAATAAAAACTACTGCAAACCCAAAGATAGAGTTAAGTCTCAAATATCAGTAAGTGCATTAGATGAATCAAATGTTTTCATTAAAAGACAAAGATCACAAGTCAGGATTTATAAAGAAAATAAAGCCCATCATGTGATGTGAAGAAACATCATGAGTGTAAAAACACAAAAGATTGAGCATAAAATGATGGGAAAATATACACTAGGCAGAATACTGTGACTACTTAAATGGAAGATAAAGGAAAATTTAAGACAAAAGACATAATAAGAGAATAAAAGAGATGCTTTACAATGATAAAATGTTCAATTCATCAGAAGAAAAGGAAAATTTAATTTGTAATCACACCCTTAGTTTATCAGCGCATAGTCAGAGCAGAGGCCACTCTGGAACCCAGTGCTAGGATGGGGACTGTACTGGAGTTAACGTCCTGAGGAGGCTCAGGGTGGGCAAGCCTGAGGATTACAAACCATTCTGGGGGGCCCAGACATGGATGCACCCCAAGTTAGTTTTGCCTCCAGGACCAGATTCCACAGTAAATATTGGAGGACAATCTTTCTGTGCTTCCAGTAGGAAAAAAGCAGGGAGGGACACCTTCAAATATTCAGAGCACTTTGTTCTCCACAAGAACTGCCCACAGGAGAGACCAGTTAACTAGCACCTACTCTGCTGGGGTTTACTAATTTTCAAATGAACTAGAGAAAGGTAAGAACTCAGCTTTTTCCTGAGATAGTCACCTGTACCAATGGGAGTAGGAAGGGCTTGGGATGTACTTGTGGAGTCCAGTCTAGAGGTACAGGATACCTAAGTTTGAGTGCATATAATAGCACAATCTTAAACTACATAAAAACAAATTTCAAAGCACTTCAAGAAGCCATGGGTAAATTTACAGTCATACTGGGAAATGTTCACATACTTAAATAGGTGAGCTCATTCATTCATTTAATTTCTATGCCATTCCACATGTAAGAAACATGGCAGATCCTTTGTTGTAGGTGATATAAAAAACTGATTGAAGAAACTATTCTATGTAATAGTTCAAGCTGGAGAAACTAAGCTGAGACTTGAGTTTGTCTGAAATCTTAAGCTTTCTCACACTTCCTCCACTTAAAAGTTATCAACATAGAGATTCTTGGGTGGGTTTGGGAGTGGCTGGATGGTTAAAACTCATAGAGATATTCTCCATGCCAACCTAAGTATAGATTTGCAAGTCTATCTCTGAAAAAGAAAGAAGACCTTCTTCATATGGAGTTAGCAGTTTTTTTGTTTGTTTTTATTATTTTTTTAATTTAATTTTGTTTATTTATGTGTATGAATGTATTGTCTGCATGTAGGTTTGTGTGTCCATGTCGTGCAATGCCGCAGAGGTCAGAAGAGGCCATTGGATTCCCCTGGAATTGGAGTTCTCCTGGAATTGGAGTTACAGACGGTTCTCAGCCACCATGTGGGCACTGGGGATCGAACCCAGTTCTTCTGTAAGAGCAGTCGGCGCTCTTAACCGCTAGAACATCTCTCCAGCCAGGAGTTTTGAGACTATGTTACAATTAGAGTTAGCAGTTTTGAGGCACTATGTTACAATTAGGTAACCAATGTTCAGGAAACTACACTGTCATTCAAAACACACCTGCCTACCCAGAGTTTTTGAGGCACTATGTTACAATTAGAGTTAGCAGTTTTGAGGCACTATGTTACAATTAGGTAACCAATGTTCAGGAAACTAGACTGTCATTCAAAACACACCTGCCTACCCCTAGTACCTACCCCTAGAGAAGACCACCTGCACTTGCTCCTTCATTGTTCAGTTTCTTCCTGTACTTTATGGCTGTAGTCATTTATTTCCCAACACCCACAAGTATTCAGCTTACACAAATACTTAACCACCAAACTGTCCCATTTTTCCTGTCTTTTACTGGAAAACCCAACTACATTTCCATATAGTGGTTGTCAGCATGGAAAATCACAGAGTTGATAAATGATATACATATCCATCGATATGTCAATGTTCATAAACACTAGGATAATTGCATTTTGAATCATCTGTTTAATCACACTTCTTCATAATATGTTGGCTGTTTATACCATCTGTTCTTCAAGAATTGAAAGATAGCTTCCTATTGACTGTGTACTATCAGGATTATGAATCCTCATCTTATCTTAGTAAGAGACAGGCTTTCTTCAAAAAATTTTTTATTAGATTATTGTGTATTTCATACATCTTTTAAAAAAATCTTTTATTGGGGCTTGAGAGTTGGCCTAGCGGTTCAGAGTGCTGACTGCTCTTGCAGAGGACCCGGGTTCAATCCCCGGAACCCACATGGTGGCTGAAAACCATCTTTAACTCCAGTTCCAGGGGAATCCAACACCCTCTTCTGACCTCCTGGGCATTGCATGACACGGGTGCACAGACCTACATGCAGACAGTATATTCATACACATACAAAAATAAATAAAAATTTAAAAAATATTTTATTTATTGTTATTTTATGTGTATGAGTTTATTTCCTACATGTATGCAAGGGCACCAAAATTGTGCAGTGCCCACAGAGATCAGAAGAGAGCACTGGATCCCCTGGAACTGGAATTAAGAATGGTTATTAGTCACCATGTAAGTGCTGGGACTCAAATCTAGGTTCCCTGCAAGAGAAGCCAGTTTTCTCTTTTTTTTTTAATTTAATTTTTATTGATGCTTTGTGCATTTCGTACATCATTTTCCAATTCAGATCAGGCATATTTCCCTTTCCCTTCCCCCCCACCCCCACCCCATCTCATGTATTCTGCCATAACTGTCTTGCATCTTTCTCTGTTTTTTTTTTTTCATTTTTTAGCTATAAGTGATAATCCATGAGTACAGGCATCCTTCGTGCAAAAACCAATCTGCAGGCTGTTGGGTCCCAAACCCCCCACAGCCCCACCATCCGTCGGGGTACATTGTGCAATCAAGTTGATCAAATGAGTGTCCAGACTACATCGCTGTAGTTTCACCATTCACCCCAATTGCAGCCTTTACATTCTACCACGCCCCCTCTTCCGCAGATTGTTCCCTAGGCTTAGAAAAGAGGCACAGGTGGATGAGAAGTAAAACAGTCCCCTCTCTCTGGAGCTGTTGACTTGGACTCTGGTCACTTCTATATATCTAATTGCCAGTTTTCTTAATAGCTTAGCCACCTCTCAGGCCCCATACAATACATTTTGGTCATATTAAGAGGCTCTTTCCTACTGTACCACCAGCATTTTGTCACGTATGTTAAGGTTTGCTAAGTCGTTTGTGTTCCCAAGTGTCCCTCGGTGTGAGTCCATCCATTGGAGCCTGGTCAACCTATCTAGCTCACTCTCTTAAAGAAGACCAACTCTCCCTCACCCAGCAGAGATCAGTTTCTGATAGTTCCTCAGCTAAGGTCTTGCCTTCTTACCTACTGCTCTCTTCTGTGCTGAGTTTGAGTTTGCCTGGGTCTTGTGCATGCTGTCACCACTGCTATGAGTTCATATGAGCAAGTTCCCAGCTGCCTGGAAAGCTGTTTCCTTGTGGTCCTACACCACCCCTGGCTCTTACAATTTTTCCACCCCCTTTTTCACAATGGTCCCTGATCCTTGTGTGGCACAGGTTTAACATAGGAGTCCCATCCAGGTACACACACTCTGTAGTCTCTCTTCTCCTCATTCTGGCCAGTTGTAGCTTTCTGTGTTAGTCACCATCTATTGTATGAGAAAGCTTTGTGGTGAGAGTTGAGAGATGCATTAATAGTCTCTCTGTCCCCTGTTCAGCTATGTTGCCTGAGCTTTAGGTGTAGAGATTCCATTGTAGATGTGTCACTTAGGGCTGGGTATCTCACAGACACTTAATCTCTGCATTTGACCAATTGTAGAATTCTGTAATAGTTTTCATCCACTGCAAAAAGAAGCTTCTTCGATGGGTCTTGAGAGTCCATTTGTCTGTAAATATAAGGTTACATATTTAGAATACAGAAAGAAATTAAGGTGGTGTAGGGATGTGACAAAAGTAGGTTTTCCTGTAAGAAAACCTCTTCAGCCATGTGTATTTGGTTATGTTTACAGTACAACACATGAATTCCTTCCCATTGAGCATGACTTAAGTCCAATTAGATAGCTGTTGATCGCTCCCAATATAAAAGTGCTTCTTCTGCACCAATATAGTTTGCTGTACCAGTCAGTGTTATAATTATTAGGCTTTACAGCTGGGTTGGACCCCCTGGTTGGTTTTCTCTTTAGTATCCTTTAATACTATGAGAGCTAATCTTCAGGGAGGGGGCTTCCAGATCAGTTCCAGCCCCATCGCTCCAAGTTCTGTGTTCCAGGTGCAGCCTGTCTCAACAACAGGGTCTCACCCTGAGTTCTCAGAGGCAATCCAGGGCTGTGTCAATAAGCCTGTGTTATTTTCAGAATCTCTTGACCAACCCTGACCAGCAACTTGAAGGGAGATTTCTCAGAGATAGTCTTCCCTAACCCAAACCATAAGCATAGAAAAGGGTGGTTCTGCAGCTATATCTGGTAAGCTTTCACTTTTCCAGGTGTGTGTACCACTCAGTGCAGGAACTGGTACGTTTTGAACATTGTTTTAAATGTTCCGGTTCAGAGGAAAAGATAGACTCCTGATAGCTACACAGAGCACTGGCAGTCTATCAACCTCCATCTAGTGTAGGTCTCTAAATAGAATCTGGACAAATCTGCGCAGCAACTCCTGCCAAGTCTTTCTACCATGACTGTTACCATCACACCATGGTTCTGATTCTCAGCCAGAAATGTATTTATTTAAGTCTGCTAAATTAAAATTGAGGAACAGGTTTCTTGCCCACCTGCCAGGTACCCAGCAAGGGTCCTCATTGAAGCACAGTCAGAGGAAAACTTCCTGAAAAATGCCTGCCAATGAGATCTAGATTCTATCTAGGAAAAATGGCTCTGTAGGGGTTGGGCAGAAGTCCAGTCTAGCAACATTTCTAGTAGTTATGCCGATTAGAGTACCCCATAGAAAGTGAACTTAGCAATTCCTTGATTTGTGACCACAGTCCTGTAGGTACATGTGTCTGCTCTACTCAGTTTGGTTGCTCTCTACTTAAAAGCCATCTTTAGCACCATAGACAGGCCATGTGCCCATCTCCCTCTCATTGGTGAAATGGTCTGCCTTCATGATAGCAAATGTTTTTCACTGTGCTGGATTTTGATTCAATCTGGTGATGTGATTGATCTTGAATTTCTGTTAGTTCTCATGTATCTTATTTTGAGATTTTTCTCACATGGTTTTGGCTAATTCTTTTTTGCTTGTCATTTTTACTCCCGACCTGTAAACACCCTTGGAAGCTTGGTTTTGACCCCCATTCCTTTTTCTCTTTCTTGATTATTTTCTAAAACTGATTTAGTCAACTCTTCATGTAGTGTGTGGTAGAAGGAAATCCACAGTGGTGAGGAAGCAGTAGCATACGCATGACTCGGTTATGTCTTAAAATACGCACCATGTCCTCAGGGGTTCTGTGGCTGTTTCTGTTTCAAGCAGTTGTATGTTTCCCACATCTTCAGAACAAGCAAATGAAACAGCCATTTAATGCTGTGGTTTATTTCCACTGCCTTTCTAGTAGTTCCCCGAGAGTCAAAGAAGCCTGCTGTCAAGGCACGGCACAATTCAGTTTGGTTTTTAGCTGCATTTTTAATTGAAGTTTTGTGCATTTCATACATTTCTTCACCAAATTTAGACCCATTACCCCTTCCTTGCCCCCAACCCCACTAGAGTTCATGCATTCTGCTGTACATGTCTTGCATCTTTTTCTCAGTCTTTTTTAAACTTTTTGATGCAGAAGTTTACGGTTTCAGTCAGTTCTTTATCCAGTTTTTTTGTTGTTATTGTTGCATCCAATTTGTATTGCTCCAGAACATGCATATGTATATGACACACATATACCAAAATTATGATGTCTGAAAATAAACTCTAGATTAATTCCAAAACATGTTTAGGGATTCACATTTTAACAGTAGAGAGATATATACACAGGAAAGAAAAATATTATTTTACATTCCTACATTACATAGCAAGTTGACGAGTAACATCGGGTATTATATTTACTAAAACAGAAAGAAAAAAAGAATTATTTAGTTTCCCTTACAAATAGAGATTTGGTGCTAGGATCCACAAATGAGGGATACCATTCATTGTTTTTCTGGGACTATGTTACTTCACTTAGCATAATGGCTTCTACTTCCACCCATTTACCTGCAAAGTTCATGATGTCATCTTTCTTTACTGCTGTGTAGAATTCCATTCTGTAGATGAACCCCATTTTCTTTATCCACTCATTGGTTGAGAGATACTTGGTTTGCTTCCAGCTCTTCGCTATTGTGAAGAGAGCTGCAATAAACATAGATGTGCATGTATCTCTGTGGTAGAATGAGTCTTGTGGATATAAACCCAGGAGTGGTATGACTGGGTCAGGTAGTAGGCTCATCTTCAGTCTTTTAAGAGTTCTCCACACTTTCCATAGGGGTTGTATGAGTTTGCATTCCCACCAGCAGTGGACAAGTGTTCCCTTTTCCTCACAACCTCTCCACCATTTGGTATCCTTTATTTTCTTGATCATAGCCAGTCTTACCAGAGTAAGATGAAATCTTAAAGTGGTTTTAATTTTCATTTCTTTAATTATTAGTGTCGCTGAACACTTTTTAAGATGTTTCTCAGCCATCTTCTTCTTTTGTGAAGTCTCTGTTTAGCTCTTTACTATCTTTTGAGTGAGTCATTTGTTTTCTTCTTTGTTTTTTGAGTAGTTGATATACTCTGAATGTTAATATCTGTCAGATGTATCACTGGTGAAGGTTTCCTCCCACCCTGTGGGTTTTCTCTCCACTTCTTTGATTGTTTCTTTCCCTGTACAAAAGCTTTTGAGTTTAATAAGGTCCCACTTGTCAATTGTCGACCTTATTTCTTGCACAGCTGCTGTCTGATTTAGAAAGTCTTTTCTGGGGCTGGAGAGATGGTTCAGTGGTTAAGAGCACCGACTGCTCTTGCAGAGGACCTGGGTTCAATTCCCAGCACCCACATGGTGGCTAAGAACTGTCTTTAACTCCAGTTCCAGGGGAATCCAATGCCCTCTTCTGACCTCCGTAGCATTGCACGACATAGGTGCACCAACCTACATGCAGACAGTACACTAATACCTATAAAAAAAAAAATAAGAAAGTCTTTTCCTACGCCTATGTCTTGTAGGTTGCTGCCAACTTTTTCTTCTATCATTTTCAAAGTTTCGGGTTTCACACTGAGTTCTTTGATCCATTTGGAGTTGATTTTTGTACAGGGTGAGAGGTAGGGATTTAACTTTATTCTTCTACAAATGGTGATCCAGTTTTGCCAACACCATTTGCTGAAGATGCTGTCTTTCCTCTATTGAGTCTTCTTGGCCCCTTTGTCAAATATGAGGTGGCTGAAATTGCATGTGCTCAAGTTTGGACCTTCATGTTTTTTCCATTGGTCTACAGGTCTGATTTTTGTGCCAATACCAGGCTGTTTTATGACTATAGCCCTATAATATAATTTGAAGTCTGGTATAGTAATCCCCCCTGCATTGCTCTTTTTGCTCAGGGTTGCTTTGGCTATCCAGGGTCTTTTGTTTTCCATAAGAATTTTAGGATTTTTTTCTATATCTGTGAAGAAGCTCCTGGAGATTTTAATTGTGATTGCATTGAATCTGTATATTACTTTGAGCAGGATGGTCATTTTTACTATATTTATTCTTCAAATCCATCAGCATGGGAGGTCCTTCCATCTTCTGATGTCTTCTTCAATCTCCTTCCTCAGGGATTTAAATTTTTCATTGTAGAGATTTTTAGTGTCTTTGGTCAGGTTTGTTCTAATATATATATATATATATATATATAGAGAGAGAGAGAGAGAGAGAGAGAGGCTATTTTGAATGGGAAGGTCTCCATGTATTCCTTATTCAATTGCTTGTTATTGGCATAAAGAAAGGCTACTGATTTTTTTCTAGGTTAATTTTGTATCCTACCACTTTACTGAAACAGTTAATCATTTCTAGGAGATTTCTGATGGAGTTTTTGGCTTCCCTTAGGTAAACTATCATCATCTGCAAAAAGAGTTTTACTTCCTCTTTTCCAATTAGTACTCCTTTAATTTCCTTTTCTTGTCTTATTGCTCTAGTGAGCATTTCAAGCACTATATTGAAAAGGAGTGGAGATAGGAGGCAGCCCGACTTTAAGGGAAATGCTTCTAATTTTTCCCCATTTAGAATAATGCTGGCTGTGGGTTTGTTGTATGTGGCTTTAATTATGTTGAGGAATGTTTCCTCCAGTCCAATTCCCTCTAGAACTTTAAACATGAAGGCATGTTGAATTTTGTCAAAGGCCTTTTCCATATCAATTGAGAGGACCATGCAGTTTTTGTCTTTCAGTCTGTTTATGTGATTTATAACATTTATTGATTTATGTATTTTGACCCATCCCTGAATCTCTGGTATGAATCTGACTTGGTCATGATGGATGATCTTTTTGATGTGTGCCTGTATGTGGTTGGTAAATATTTTGTTCAGAATTTTTGCATCTATGTTCATTAATGAAATGGGCTATAGTTTTCTTTTTTGGTTGTATCTTTGCATAGTTTGGGAATTAGAGTGATGCTAGCTTCATAGAAGGAATTTGGGAGATTTCCCTCTGTTTCTATCCTTTTGAATAATTTGAGTAATAATGGCTGAAGGTCCTCTTTAAATGCCTTATAGAATTCTGCTGTGAATCCATTTGGGCCTGGGCATTTTTTAGTTGGGAGGTTTAATATTATATTTTCAATTTCCTCATATATTATAGCTCTGTTTAAGCTGTCAGTTGTAGGAGTTTAATAATTGTCTAAATAGTCCTTTAGTCACATGTGGCCGACATCCACATGCTGTTCTTCCCTCCTGCCTGCAGGCAATCTCTCGCCTTAGCTCTGGCAAGGAGGGGGAAGGGGACCGTGGGAGAGTTACCAACAAAATAGAAAGACAAGGAAAGATAAGGACAGACATACAGACACGGACTCAGAGAAAGCCTGGGAGAATAGAGTCTCTATTCATGCCAGCAGTGTGCTTATACACCAAAAGTTACTGTGCTCTGGGCAAGGAAGTGGGGGGCAGGCAGAAGGAAGGGCCGACCACCTTGGCTCTAATCGGGGGCAGGGGCCTACAGAGCTCCTGTTTGTGCGACAGGTAACTAGAGGTGCGACATTTTGCTCAATGCCTCAAGGGAAGGGGCCATCCGTCCTGGAACTTTGCAGAGATAGGCGAAGCAAGAAAACATTGTAATATCTGGAGACTTCCGGAGCTACAGATAAATCACAGAAGCAACTGAATGCCTACAGAGATATCAGATAACTCTCCTCTCCTCGGAGGTCTTACAGGACAGGTCTTACAAGTTCTTGCCTCAAGCCATGCAAAGTTTCATTCCTACAGTCAGTCTCTTCTTGGTTAGGCTTTGGTGATTTCCATGGTTTCAGATACTCATCCATTTCTCTTAGGTTTTCAAATTCAGTAGAGTATAGATTTTTAAAGTATTCCTGTATAATTGTCTGGATCTTTTTGTTATCTCTTGTGATGTTTCCCTTTTCATCTCTAATTTTATTGATTTGGGATTGCTCTTTCTTTCTTTTGGTCAACTGGGCTAGAGGTCTCTCTAGCTTATATATCCTTTTGAAGAACCAACTCTTGAATTCATTGATTCTTTGTATTGTTTTGTTTCTATTTCATTGATTTCCACTCTGATTTTTGTTATTTCTTCCTGTCTGTTGGGTTTAGGATTCATTTGTTGTTGTCTCTCAAGTGTTTTTAGTTGCAGTGTTAGGTCATTTATTTGTGCTCTTTCTATTTTTTTCCTTTCTGTTTTCTGAGTGCTAGGATTAAAGGCATGTGCCACCATGCCCAGCTTCTTTCTGTTTTTTTAATGAAGGCAATTAGGGCTATAAATTTCCCTCTTAAGAGTGCTTTAAAGTGTCCCATAGGTTTTGTTGTGTTGTATCATCCTTTTTGTTTAGTGCCAGGAATACTTTTTTTTTTTTTTTTGGTCTTTTTGAGACAGTGTCTCCCTGTAGCCCCAGCTGTACTGGAACTCACTATGTAGACCAGATTCACCTTGAACTCACAGAGATCCACCTGGCTATGCCTTCCAAGCACTGGGATTAAAAGCATGTGCCATTATGCCTGGCTTCTGTGCCAGGAATACTTTTATTTCCTTTTTAATTTCAACTTTGACCCATTCATTATTCAGGAGTGTGTTGTTTAGTCTCCAGGAGTTCTTGTAAATAGTAGGGCTCTTTCTGGTGTTGATATTAAGCTTTACTGCACTGTAGTCTGATAGAATGCATAGAATTATTTCAATTTTTTTTGGTATTTGTTGAGCTATGTTTTTTGTCCCAGTATATGGGTGATTTGGGGAATGTTCCATGGGGTGCTGAGTAGAAAGTATATTCTTTGGTGTTTGGGTGGAATATTTGGTAGATATCTGTTAGGTCCACTGGTGTATTATATTGTTCAGTTCAGATATCTCTCTGTTTATTCTTTGTCCGGTTGAGCTGTCCAATGAGCTCAGTTGGGTATTGAAGTCTCCCATTATTAGTGTGCTGGGATTAATCTGTGCCTTGAAGTCCTGCAGAATTGTACTTATGAAGTTTGCTTCACCAGAGTTTGGTGTGTATATATTTATGATTGTGAAATCTTCATGGTTAATTGTTCTTTTGATAAGGATGTAGTGACCCTCTTCATCTCTTCTGATTAGTTTTAATTTGAAGTTTATTTTGTCTGATATTAGAATAGCAACTTCTGCTTGCTTTTTGGTACCATTTACTTACAATATTTTTTCCCATCCTTTCACCTTAAGATGGCACCTGTCCTTGAAAGTGAGATGGGTTTCTTGTAGACAACAAAAATATGGATTCAACGTCTTAATCCATTCTCTCAGTCTGTGTCTCTTGATTGGGGAGTTCAGACTATTAATATTTAAGGCTATTATTGAGAGATGTATATTGCTTCCCTTCAATTTAATTTATGTTTGCATTTTTGGTCTAGGTTTGTGTTTCCACAGTTATACCTTCATTAATTACTTTCTTTTGCTGCTTGGGAACAGTTGCTCCTTTCCTTTGTCCTTTGAATTACTTTGGGCATTTTTTTAAGATTTGGTTTTCTGGGCATGTATTCATTCATCTTCTTTCTCCTTCAACTGTAATTGACATTTTTTGCTGGGTAATCTGGGTTGGCATCTATAGTCATTTAGAACTGGGAATACTTTCACCCACGCTCTTCTGGCTTTCATTGTTTACATTAAAAAGTCAGCGGTGATTCTGATGGGTTTCCCTTTTTATGTAACTTGTTTTTCTCTTGTGGCTTTCAGTATTCTGTCTTTGAGTATACAGCATTTTAACTGTAATATGGCATGGAGAATTTCTTTTCTGGTCTTGTCTAGTGGTGTTCTTTGTGCTTCTTGCATTTGTATGGGTATGCCTTTTTTCAATTTGGGGAAATTTTCTTCTATAATTCTTTTGAAGATCTGGACACTATCGCTGTCATGGAATTCTCCTTCCTCTATACCTACGATGTGGAAGTTTGGTCACACATTTTCTGATTATTCCACTCTTGTGTTTTTTTTTTTAATTTTCATAATCTTTGCTTGAGCATTCCAGTTCTTTCATGTTATCAATTTTCTGCTTCATTCAATCTGTTACTGAGGCTTTCTCCCATTCTTTTCTGTTGAACAGACGAGTGTTCTGTTTCCCTTTTCATTTCAGCCTGAGATTTCTTCAGTATTTCCACTTCCTTCCAGAATTTGTCATTCTTTCCTTTTAGTTCTTTGCTTCATTTATCTGTGTATTCTTTATTTTCCATGATTTCTTTGAGTATGTCTATGATAGATCTTTTAAGATCTATGTCCTGGGTTATCTCCAGGAAGCTGTCATTGGAAGAGTCTTCTGTAGGGCTGTTAGAATTTAGTGGGATTTATTATTTGGTTTTCCCATGTTATTGTTTTTTTTTTTTTCATTGTGCTTTTGGCATGTGGATTGTATTGTTGTTTGTATTCTGTTATAAAGCTCAAATGCATGCACTTTGGGCCTGCCTCCAGCTGCTGCTAGGAGTTGCCACTGGGTACACCTGCAAGCCTGCTCAAGCCAGGCCTACCTGCCTCCCAATGTCTGTTGGGGGTTGCCTGCACCAGCCCAAGCCGGTCCTGCCTACACCTGAAGTGGGGGAGGCTGCTGGGGACCGAAGCAGGCCACAGCAATGTGTGCTCAAGCTGGGCCACCTGCCTCCGTGTGTCTGCTGGGGTCCCCCATCTGCAAGGTCCTTTTTTTTTAAATCTTTTTCAGATGGTGTTCTGTACCCCCCGGCTGGTCTAGAACTTGATTTGTAGACCAGGTTGGCCTTGATCTTATAAAGATCCCTCTGCCTCTGCCAGCACTTTTCAGTTTTACGAGTTCTACAAAGTGAAATAATTGCCTGGACTTCATAGGAGACCTAGCACTACCAGCTCTGTATTGGAGCTCACATGACCTGCAGGAGAATGGTGTACTCTGCAGGACAAGAATCAATACACAGACACACAGGACAGGACAAAGACAGGACAGGCACAGCCACTGACAACCCCCAGCATTCAACAGGAGTCTTTCTAGGACACGTATTCCTTTTTCTGCACCCCCAGCAGAAATGAATGTCAGACTGTCCTCCTTGCCTTAAGGAATCGAAGGCCAGGTGAAATGAGGAAGTCAAAGTGAAACAATGCTTGCCCTGGAGGATCACAATACATCTTAAGTTTACAAACCACCTTCTCTAATGGCTGTCGTCCCTTGCTTCAGTAAACAAATAATGATGCTACGGAAGTTTACTTGAGGCACATTTCTAGGGCCTTGACAGGTGATTAGCTGGGTGATTATCATTAAGGTTAATGGCCTTCCCAGGTTAAACTCCCACTACACACCATCAGAAATACATTCTTGGGGTCAGGGAAGCTATTTTAAGGTCTCTGCTGTTGTCAAAAAGGGACAGGCCCGCAGTCCCAGTCCACCTTTGGCTTGGCTTCCTGGACATGTTAGCAAGAGCTTCTAAATTACTTGGGAGATAAAGTCTGTTTCCTGGACTAGAGTGTCAAAATCAAGCACTAAGACAAGTTGATCAGCAAGGCAAGTAGAAAGTCTGAAAGCAGCTACCCCCCATGTGGCACAAATAAGACCAGCGCTTCTAGATGCAGCAGGTCGGAAATGGAGCCAGCTATGGGGGAGAAAGCCACACGTGAAGGCGTCTTGAAAAATCACCTGTCTACCAAAATTACAGCAAAAACAGCATGCCTGTGAATTTAAGGACAATTTTTATGCAGATGGGGATTTACTCTTTTTTTGCACCTGCTGTCAGCAAGCACTAGACCATAAACATCAGCAAACATTGATTAAGCATATTGCTTTGATGAAATTTCAGGTGAAAGAAGAAAGTAGCTCTGTAGTACCCAAGCCCAGAAGACAAATTGCTCTCAGTGTAGCAATTAGAAAGGGGAAAATTGCTCCACCTTCTTTGAAGGAGCACTTTGAGCTTGGTTCTGGAGACAATCTAATAATGGCTGATATGACTTTAGAGAACGCACTCGCATTCCCAGTATAGTTTTGTAATTTTTAAAAAAGTACTTCAGGGATATAAAGTGCTGCCTGACCAAAACTAGGACCAGCCTATTTGCAAGACACACCTTATACTAGATGTTTAAACTAGTTGGAGTCAAGAAATATATGCTATATTGATTGAGATAAAAAAGACTTTAGGGACCCTTATGTTCCTGCACTTCCTGAAGTAAGGTTCAGCCTGGGCAAAGCTTCCTGTCTCTTTTCCTCCTGCAGGTTAATAGTGTGACCTCTGCACAAGCAACTTCAATTTGTTTATTTGTGCATGTGTCCATGCATGTATATGTGTATGTATGTATGTATGTATGTATGTATGTATGTATATAGTTGTGCATGTGTATAGGGCAGATGTGCATGCACGTGTGTATGGAAGCTTGGGGATAACCAGGAGTGTCATTTCTCAGGAACACATACACCTTACTTTTTGAGACAGGGCCTCTCACTAAACTTGTAGCTCACCAATTAGGCTAGACTGGCGGGCCAGCAAGCCACAGGGATCCTCCTGTGTCTTTCTCCCTGTTGCTGGGATTACATGAGCATGCCATGATGCCCTCACTTCCCCTTTTGAACATGGGTGCTGGGAATGGAACTTAAATCCTTATGCTAGTGCAGCAACTACTTAGTCTCCTCAGCCCACAGCAACTCTAGAATTCATGAGTTGTATGGCTGTTCCCTCAGTATCCTAGCTGTTCCTTTGATCATGAAGCTTCATTGGGTCATGAGCACAAAATAATAACATTCACAACTGAGTTGACCTGAAGTTGTAGCACAGGGTGGCAGTGAATCAAGTGCCAAAAGTAAGGGTGTGCATGTGCTTGCACATGTGAATTCTGAGTAAGGGTATGCATGTGCTTGCACATGTAAATTCTGTGTAAAGGTGTGCATGTGCTTGCACATGTGAATTCTGAGTAAGGGCATGCATGTGCTTGCACATGGGAATTCTGAGTAAGGGCATGCATGTGCTTGCACATGGGAATTCTGAGTAAGGGCGTGCATGTGCTTGCACATGGGAATTCTGAGTAAGGCTGTGCATGTGCTTGCACATGGGAATTCTGAGTAAGGGCGTGCATGTGCTTGCACATGGGAATTCTGAGTAAGGCTGTGCATGTGCTTGCACATGGAAATTCTGTGTAAGGGTGTGTGTGTGCACATGGGAATTCTGAGTAAGGCTGTGCATGTGCTTGCACATGGAAATTCTGTGTAAGGGTGTGTGTGTGCTTGCACATGGGAATTCTGTGTAAGGGTGTGTGTGTGCTTGAACATGTGAATTCTGAGTAAGGGTGGACATGTGCTTACACATGTGAATTCTGAGCATTTCACCAAAAGCAGATGTTTATATTCGTGTTTCATTTACCTTCCTCAAATGGGAAGGGAAATAAAATTCATGTTCTTGGTGCACTTACTATGTGTTTGTTGGGCTCCAGGCTGGATATTTTATATGGTCCTACTCAGGGGTAGCTTAGTGTTAGACATCTGTCCCCTGAAGTCAGCCAGCTGGGAACAGTGCCTTTTTTGAGACAGGGTCTCATGATGTAGTTGAGGATGTCCTTGAATTCCTGATCCTTTTGCTTCCACCTCCCAAATGCCGGGCTAACCAATATACACCACCATGTGCAGTGTATAATGAGTGCTTTCAAGTACTTACTCGCAGTAGCTCACGCCCATTCCACTGACATCCCAAGACTATGAACTGATCTTGGGCTCACACCTATATGCAGAGCGTCCTGGAGAGGAAAATTTCTAGCCATGCAGCTGGTTTCCAGTGACAATTCTGTTCCAGGAAGGGATAATTCAGTGTCCCTACTGCCAATTGTCAATAATAGTATCTTTTTGTGTGATGGACATTATTTAATTTGACAGCCTCCTTTTATTTCATAAAAAAATGTTCAAACTCAAACTTCATCTCTTCTACCTGTTATTATCCTTATTCCCTGCCAAGGGAATTTCAGATCAAGTATCTCAAGGCCCTAAACAACTGTCTTACAGGCTAACATAATTGCACTTTCTAATGAAGAAAAGACCAGATAGAATCTAGCCAATTCAATTCATAGCCTGAAGCTTGTAGTTTTTGTTATATACGTGCTTTTTCTGGGCTTCAAATATTGATAAGGACCATCAAATGAGTTCCTTGTTCAGGAAAAAAATCAAAGCTCTGTCCTGATTGTGAACTAGAGGGGTTTTGCATTGAGTGGCTAACATCAACCCACAGAAAAACATACTAAAAGCTTGGAAGTGGAGTTTGGCTGAATGAATAATTCAATAAGACTATGCACATAATCAATGACCTCTGTTTCAGTTATTGCTATGTAAGAAACCACTGCCAAACAGAGGTTTTAAACAGAAAGTGTTGTGTTATCCCGATGGTTCAGAGGTTAGCTGGGTTCAGTTGCACCTCATATCAGCTGGAGCTGGGTCCAACTGGGGTGCAACTGAACTGGACTGTTCAAGCTACCTCTCTCTTATCAATAGTGTCTTGATGGAAGCACCATGAAGATTCCTCCTAGCTCTCTCTTTCTCTCTTGCTCTCAATCCCCACCTGATATAGTCTCAAGGACTCTCCTTCTCTATATGGCCTCTCATGAGAAGTGTCCCTATGTGACCTCTACAGCAAGGTGGCCACATTTCTAATATGGCCTCTCAGGATTCCCAAAGTACCAGAAATGGAAACTTCCAGATCTTCTCAAGGGTTAACCACAGGGCCAGCACAAGCTTCTTGCCTCATGAGTTTTTTTGATTAGTCATGGGCCCTGCCCAGGTTCAGTGTGTGAGGGATCATGAAAGGATCAAGGGTTAACCACAGGACCTTGCCTTATCCATTTTTTGAATACTCACGGGTCCTCCACAGGTTTGATGATGTAAGAAGGGATCATGAAAGGATTCACTAGATTTCATTTAGCACACTACTTTCCTTACCCTGCACCTAACCAAAAAATAAGCGTGGTTCCATATGTTCAAGGTCTAGAGAATTCAGAATGATCTGATGAGAAATAAGATGAACTTCAGCCTCCCAGTTACTTCCTTCAAGCTTGCTTTTTCTGGGAGTCAGTTTCACAGGGATGCTGTGACTATAGGATTTTTTTATCTCAGGGCAAGAGATTATGATAATACAATTTACTTCCATCAAGTTAGATATGGTTCTCTCTGTTCTACTTGTAGACACTGAAGATATGGTATTAAGAACAAAGATGAATGTAGAACATGAGGACACAGGGCAGCAATCTGATATCCCATAACAAGAAGAGCAACTCTGGGGGCTGGGGAGATGGCTCAGTGGTTAAGAGCACCAACTGCTCTTGCAGAGGACTCAGATTCGATTCCCAGCACCCACATGGTGGCTAAGGACCATCTTTAACTCCAACACCCTCTTCTCACCTCCGCAGCATTGCACAACACGGGGGCACCAACCTACATGCAGACAGTACACTCATACACATAAAATAACAAAATAATAATAACAACAACAATAATAATAATAAAATAAAAAAAGAAGAGCAACTCTGACAAGTTGCTGTTTCAGGCTGGGAGCACCTATAGTTGTCTAGATAAAAACTGTTGACTTTTAGATCCAAAGTAATGCCAAGTGTATTAATACACAGTTAAAAGTATAATCCATAGGATGTGGTGACCAATGGCTTTAGGAAGGGAGGAAGAAGGGCTGGTCTTAAGGGATTAATGAGTAAATAAATGAAGATCTAATCAGGTAATAAAGAAGAAAGAGAGGAGGAAGAGTAAGTTTGGGGTAAATGATGGCAAGTTCACTTGGGGCAGAGTTTGAGTTATTTGTAGGACATTTGATGGAGATACATAGGCAGTTGCATAAATGTCTATGGTGGGTATTTGCTTTTCCTTTCTTCCTCATTTATTTCTATTGCTTAATGTATCCTGCTTTCTCATTCAGGTAGAAATTTCCACCTAAAAGACAGAAAAGAGAAAGAAAAACATCAAGAAAGCAAAAAAGACTAGGACACTGAAATTTGAGGATGTAATAGAGTTTATCTCACATTTAAGAAGCCTGACTAGTCCAGGTCTAGTCTATAAGAGCATAAAGAAACTCCTGTCTGCTAACAATTTTATGTAATTGCTTAAATGGCAATTGCTGAAATGGCATTTTAATTAGCAGCTTTAATTGACTATGCTTTTTTTTTAAATCTAAAAGCAGTATACGTACATTAGTTTAAAATATGGGTCATGGGACTAGAGAGATAGCTCAGCAGTTAAGAGCATTTGCTGGTCTTCTAGAGGACCCAAGTTCATTTCCTAGCACCCACATCAGACAGCTCACAACTGCCTGCATCTCCAGCTCCAGGGGACCTGTCTTCTTCTGGCCTCTCTGAGAAATCCCTCCCAATACACACACATGCATATACTCACACAGACACACACATGCACATAAATAAAATAAAAACAAATCTTTAAAAATAGCTTAATTAAAAGACAGCACACTGAGGTTTCTTTCTGGAAGATATATAAGTATAAAAAGAAAATAATAAATGCTATAGAGGTTTTATTCAGTCCTTCCTCTGTTTCAGATTGATTTCTGGAATACAAATGTTTCAACACTCATGTGGATTCAGTAATGTTATAGAAAAGTTTATTATGTTTGTTCTGGCTTTTAAATACTGTTAATTCTTCCCTGGGTTTTCCAGTAAGAGAGGCCCTAGTGAGCCACTAGCAAAAATTCTGTTCCCTGAACCTGTGCCATTATGCTGTGCTGGCCTGCAGGTCCTCGTTCAGCCAGGAAATAAAAAGTGATTCTTATTCTACTGAACTGAAAGCTAAGAATGCCTTGCAGCCCCCTTGGCTGGTATGCCTCTAAATCAATATAATGTGCTCGTTAGGTGGATGATTCTAACTCCTAAGGAAAGGTAGGCCTTCTGTTCCCCAATGGAGGGAATGGAGAGTTATGTCTGTAATACGGGAGAACCCTTAGGAGTCTCTTAGTAGATCATGTCCTGGGGATTAAGGTCAATGGAAAATTAAAACAGCCTAGTCTGGACAGACTTATTTTATGGGATAATTCAAGGAGTGCTGGTATTAGTTCTTCTCTGAAGGTTTTATAGGATTCTGTGCTTAATCCATTTAGTCCTGGGTTCTTTTTAGTTGGGAGATTTTTAATTACTGCATTTATCCTATTGATTGTTATGGATCCATTTACATTATTTATGTCATTTTGATTTAACTTTGGTAGCCTATACACATGTATGTATTTATTTATATATGTGCATGAATATACTTAATAATAATAATTATTAAAGAAGAGGTCATACGTCTAAGAGGGGGTGAAGAAACATGGGAGAAGGTGGAGGAGGACAGTGAGGGGTGGAAATAATGTAAATACAGTTTACTCATGGATGAAACTCTCAAAATTATAATTATAAAAAGGAACTGCAGTAAAAAAGTAAATGGGGCCAGGTGTGGTGGTGCATGCCTTTAATCCCAGCACTAGGGAGGCAGAGGCAGGCAGATCTCTGTGAGTTCAAGGCCAGCCTGGTCTACAGAATGAGTTCCAGGACAGCTGGGGCTACCGGGAGACCATCTCAAAAAGACCAAAAACAAAAAAAAAAAAAAAGAAAGAAAGAAAGAAAAAAGTAAATGGGAAAAGTAAATTTAAAAACAGAATAATAAAATAAAAAATTCTCTAGCCGAAGGAAATGGTGAAGAACTTTCTCATATAGGAATTGTTTCATATTCTAATACTGGATGTAGCTACACAAATCCATCTTTATATTGTTAAAATTCATAAGACTCTGAAACTCAAAAAAGTTAATTGTATTATATGTTATTTTTGTTAGAGGGAAAAGGAAATGATAAAGCGCTGGAGCCAGAGCACTTTGCTTGTGAACTGACACAGTGGTAAACAGGATGGAGTGGGAATTGAAGCTGGATCTGGACACTGTCCCAAGCTGAGGCCCAGAAGAGAGAACTGGGATCAGGCTTTGGGGCTTCTCAAGGAAGAGTGACAGAAAAGAGATTCCAGCCCAAATCTTAATCGTGGAAGAGCTGAACCCTCGGTGAAAGAATGACACTCTAAACTTGAGGAAAAATAAACAACAAAGCACTAAGTACTCCTTTCTATTGAGGATGAAAGAGAGAGGGGAGAGAAAAGGAGAGAAGAGAGAAAGAAAAGGGGAAGAAGAGAGAGAAGGAGTGAGATAGAGGCAGAGAGAAAAGAGGCAGAAACCTAGGGGAAGGATTTTTCTGAATTTTAAAATGTTTAGTCTTCAGATTGAAGAGGCACCTTGATTTCTAGAGAAAAAATTTTATAACCAAAGAGATAAAACAAAGGATTTATAAAACAATAGGATGATAACATATTTCTTATCAAAAATACATAGGAAAAGCAATAGAGCCAAAAGAAATCACAGGACCGGGGGAAAATAATAAGCAACTATAATTTTATACCCTGCAAACTTATCAATAATTCAATAGTGCAACTAAAATAAGATATTCTGAGAGAAATACTGAAAACATTTGAACTCATATACCCTCAGCTACAGGGGCTGGCATTATGTTTTGGGAAAGAAACCAAAACCAGCATGGAGGAGTTAGGTGCAGTGCTGAGAAAAAAGGCTCATTTTCTATGCACAATTTAAGTATGCTTTAATAATAATAGCAATGGATTTCAAGGTCTTAAAGATGAAACTAAAATATTAAGCAAGACTAAATTTTGATTTTGTTTTTTTGTTTTTTTTTTAATTTTTTAATTTATTTTCGTATGTGTATGAATGTACTGTCTGCATGCAGGTTTGTGCACCCGTGTTGTGCAATAAATTTTGATTTTGTTAAGTAAGCTATGCGTGTTAAGCTTGAAAAAAGGATAAAATTAAAATGTATAATGCCCAAACTAATAAAAGGATCAAAAGTTAATTTTTTTGAGATAGGGTCTCCCTGTAGCCCCAGCTAGCCTGGAACTTACTATGTAGAGCAGGGTGGCCTTGAAATCACAGAAATCCACCTGCCTTGGTCTCCCAAGTGCTGGAATTAAAGGTGTGCACTGCCACACATGGCCCAAAAGTTAATTCATAAAAATTAAATCCAATAGAAAAAAAGGAAACAAAAGGGTAATAATGACACAGGGAAAACACAATATAAAATGGAGAATACATTAAAATATATCAGAAATTAGATCAAATGTACATTAATTTAAATTTCCCCTTTAAAAGTCAGGGAATCTCACGATTTGCCTTTCAAAACTAAATCCAATTGTGTTAGTCACCTTTCTATCATTAGAATGGAATATATCAGATATTCAACTGAAAAGAAGGGAAGATTTATTGGCTCACAGATGGAGTCCATGATTGGTGGGAATATATGGCCTCAGGATCTGCTTCCTTGGGGTGCTTGGCCTCACCTGGAACAACAGCTGAAACATTCTTTCCAAGGCTGGGGGGGATATCACAGAAGAAGGACAGAAAGAGTCAAGGATAGACAGATATGCAACAAAAGGACATTTGGATACAATATGCCATCGAACTCAGGAACTCACTGCGGCTGGGATTATCTGCCAAGTGATAATTACACAAGTTTGGACCCATCAGCATTTCATCAAGGATGAGGGAGGAGCCTAGGAGTCCACGCCCCCCTCCCAGAGAGACCATGAGCATTAACTCTGCTTGGGGGAGTGTGTCACTTTCTTCAGTGGTGTGGCCACAGGTAAGTTTCCCTTGCTCTACTGAGTAACTTCCCACTTCGACTCAGGTGAGAAACTCTCTTTAAACTCATTGGGCTGTGTACAGAAAGATGGCAGGAAAGTTAGGGGCATGACTGAACAAGCAGAATGGTTCGGGTGGGAGAAAGGCAGATGAGGGAGAGAAATGGGGGTTAAAATGATGTAAATTCATCAAGTAAATGTGTGAAACTGTAGACACTAAAAAATAGAATGAAAAAAAGAAACTGATCTCGTGGCAGCTGGCAGAAAGAGGGAGGGAGAAGGGGGGAGAGAAAGAGAGAAAGAAAGAGAGACCTATAACCTCTGCTTAACAGCTCTACCACTTCCCAATGGCCTCACCATCTGGCAACCAAGCCTTTAGCATAGGAGCCTTTGGTAGACATCTAGTATATAAATCTAATACCAATTATAAGTTATATGAAAGAGTCATAACTTAACAATGCAAAAGGTACAAAATTAGTGGACTGGCAAGCCTCTTGCCACCAAGCCTAAGACCTGAGCTTGATTCCTGGGACCTACATGGAAAGAAAGAACAGACTCCTGCAAGTTGTCCTCTGACACACATACACATGCATGTGCACATGCATGCACATGCACACACACACACTCATCATCATAATCATAATTTATAAAAATATATAATTAGATATAAATGATATACCAGGAAAAGTGCACCTCTACTTTCTTCCTTTTAGTGGATTAAACTTGTATGCCTTTTCTCCCAAAACTATTTGTAACAATACTATTATCAGACAAAGAAATTTAAGAGACTAATGTAAATATGAGACAGGGGATTATACTTAATAAAATGAAGACATTTTTAATGTTTCAAAAATAAATTTGGACTTGTATACATCTAACATTATCTCAAGAAATACGAGGCAACTTTAGGCAAAAATTATAAGAATATGGAAAGAGGATTTCAGGATTGTTTTCATGATTTGCAAAAGTATAATATTTTTTCAGTTCAAAGAGTGTGCCAGTTAACTAATAACATGCAATAAGGAATAAAGCAGGGGCTGGAGAGATAGCCTAGCAGTTAAGAGCACCGACTGCTCTTGCAGATGACCCGGGTTCGATCCCCAGCACCCACATGGTGGCTAAGAACCGCCTGTAACTCCAATTCCAGGAGAATTCCAGTTCCAGGGGAATCCGAGACCCTCTTCTGACCTCCGCAGCATTGCATGACACGGGTGCACAAACCTACATGCAGACAGTACATTCATACACAAACAAAAAAATAAATAAAAATTAAAAAAAATTTTTAAAAAAGGAATAAAGCAAGCATGCTCTCATGTGCACAGGTGTGTCTTCTCTGCCACAGTCCGCACCTGTACTTGCCTCTTCATCCCACCCACAGACTGTACTACATCAAGCCTTCACTTGTATTTCACTCATATTTCTATGCAAAGAAAAACTAGCTAATAAAACAACTAGCTAGCTAGGAAGTGAAAATTTGATTAAAAATTCCCATAAGGAGGCCAGAGGGAATGGTTTCAAGGTCACAGGCATAGCTCCTCCTCTGAGCAAGGGGAAGGATGTGAGTGGATACAGAGAGGTTTGTGGAACAGGTACTGGTTTGCATTAGATAATGAGTTATCCTGAGAATATAAACTCTAAGAGCCCAGATTATTTTTTGACCTTGTTTAGCATATGTCTTTGACTCCTAAAGCAGATGCATAGAAGTTATATGTTGAATATATGAATGAGCTTTGTGTACTGTGGTTGGTGGAAGGCAGGAGACAGCGAAAC
Organism: Rhizomys pruinosus; assembly: GCA_009823505.1. Taxonomy (NCBI): domain Eukaryota; kingdom Metazoa; phylum Chordata; class Mammalia; order Rodentia; family Spalacidae; genus Rhizomys; species Rhizomys pruinosus. Next base: position 254,067 of record VZQC01014684.1, read on the forward strand.
AGAGATTTGAGGAAGCAAGTAAAAGGCGACAGGGCTTTGCAAATCAGCTGGACACTGAGTGCCTCAAATCAAACGCTGATGGCAGGCTTGCAGGTAAGGAGTGCATGTGCCCAGTAAGAATCACATTCCTTGGAGCAGAAATTGGAGCAGGTGCTTTCTCAAACCATTTCAGATGCATCCTCTTTTTTAAATTTATTTATTTTTTATTTATATATTTTTTATCAAATCTAGACCCGTGTCCCCCACCCTTTCCTCCCCCACCCCACCAGAGCTCATGTATTCTGCCAAACATGCTTTTCATCTCTTTCTCAGTCTTTCTCAATATTCTCCATGTGGAAGTTGACTGTTTGAGCAGAAGTTCCACTGTTTTCAGTCAGTCTTCGTGCAGTCCTTTCTGTTGTTGTTTGTTTTGTTTGTGTTTTGGTTGTATATTCCAGATAGCAATCACTCTCCAACTGCTTGGACAAAAGCTCAAGGGGCCATGCCAAGAAATCTTACTAACTAGGTAATTGGCTACTAGATCCACAGAATGAGGGATACCATTCATCGTTTTGTTTTTTCTGGGACTGTGTTACTTCATCTCAGCATATGTCCCTTGAGCTCTAGCCTTTGCTGCAAAGCTCATTGATGTCGTCTTTCTTTTTTTTTTTATTTTAATTTATTTTGTAAGTGTATGAGTGTACTGCCTGCATGTAGGTTTGTGCACCGTTTCTGCAATGTCTGCAGAGTCATGAAGAGGGTCTCGGATTCCCTGGAACTGGAGTTCTCCTGGATATTGGAGTTACAGACGGTTCTCAGCTGCCATGGGGTGTTGGGGATCGAACCCGGGTTCCCTTGCAAGAGCAGTTTGGTGCTCTTAAACAGCCTAGGTATCTCTCCAGCTTTTACTGCTGCATAGGAACTCCATTTGTGTAGAGTACCACAATTTGCTCTATCCACTATCAGTTGAGGGGCATTTGTTTTGGTTCCAGCTCCTTGCTTGTTGTGAAGAGAGCTGAAATAAACCATGGCCGTGCATGTATCTCTGTGGTGGGGTGAGTCGTGAGTGTACATGCTAGGAGTGGTATGGCTTGGGTTCGGGTGTGCAGTTCATGCCAAGTCTTCCAAGGTTTCTCAACACACCCTTTCCATAGTGGCTGTATGAGTTTTACATTCCCCTACCGCAGTGGATTGAGTGGTTCCTCTTTCCCCACAACCTCTCCACACTTGGTATCAGTTCGGTTTTCTGATCCTAGCCACGTCTTATTGGAGTAAGTAATAAATCTTAAAGTAGATTTGATTTGCATTCCTAGTGATTAGGATGTGGAACACTTGTTAAGGTGTTTCTCAGCCATCTCTAATTCCCTCACTTGTAAGTCTCTGTTCAGTTCTGCTCCATCAATTGAGTGGCTCATTTGTTTATTTTTCTGATCTGTTGTTTCTTGAGTAGTTTAGATATTCTGGAAATCAAGCTTTGTCAGATGTTTCTGTGGTGAAGGGTGTCCCCTCCCACTCTATGAGATTTCTCTTCACTTCCTTGAATGTTTCTTTTGATGTAACAGAAGCGTGTGAGTTTAATGGAGTCCCATTTGTCAAGTGTCGACCTTAATTCTTGACAGCGGCTGTCTGATTTAGGAAGTCCTTTTCCTACGCCTATGTCTTGTAGTCGGCTGCCAACTTTTTCTTCTATCACCTCAGAGTTTGGGGTTTCACGTTGAGTCTTTGATCATCTGGAGTTTGACTTTTGTACAGGCAAGAGGTAGGGTTATTTAATTTCATTCTTCTACAAGGTGATCCAATTTTGCCAACAATTGCTTGAAGATGCTTTCTTTGCTCCATTGTGTCTTCCTTGCCCCCTTGTCAAATAGGAGATGGCTGAAATTGTATGTGCTCAGGTTTGGACTTTGTTTTTCCATGGTCAACAGGTCTGTTTTTGTGGCCGTACCAGGCTGTGTTATGGACTATAGCCCTGTATAATAATGTGAAGTCTGGTATAAGAATCCCCCCCCGCCCGTAGCTCCTTTTTCACTCAGGGTTTGTTTGGGACTATCGGGGCTTTTGCTTTTCCAAATGATTTAGGACCTTTTTTTTCAAGCCTGTGAAGAAACTCTTGGGGATTTTGATTGGGATTGCATTAAATCTATACAAGAGTTTTGGAAGAATGGACATTGTGTACAATGTTAATTTTCCCAATCCATGAGCATGGGAGGTTTTTGCCATCTTCTGATGTCTGCTTCAATGTATTTCTTTAAGGGTTTTAAAATTTTTGTTTGTAGAGATCTTTGGTGGTCTTTGGTTAGGTTTTGTTCCTAGGTATTTTATGTTTTTGAGGTATTGTGAGTGGGAAGGTCTCCTTGAATTCCTTCTACAGTTGTTTGTTGGTGGTGTAAAGAAAGGCCACCATTTTTTTTAGGTTAATTTACTTATCCTGCCACTTTTGCCTGACTGTTAATCGTTTCTTGGAGTTTTTCTGGTGGAGTTTTGAGCATCCCGTAAGTAAACAATCAGATCAGCCAGCAAAAAGGGATATGTTGACGTCCTCTTTTCCAATATAGTACTCCTTTAATTTCCTTTTCTGGCCTTATTGCTCTAGCAAGTTTTTCAAGCGCTATATTGAAAGAGGATTGGTTACGGGGGGCAGCCTTGCTGATTCCTACCTTTAAAGGAATGCGTCGGGTCATTTCCCGCATTTAGATATGATATTGGCTGTGGGGTTTCCTGTATATGGCTTTGAGTACATTGAGGAATGAACCCTCCAACCCAATTCCTCCGAGGACTTTAAGCATGAAGGGGATGCTGGATTTTTGTCAATGGCTTTTTCCACATCAATTGGAATAGGGGTGGGTTTATGTTGTCTTTAATTCCATTTATGTGTTCGATGATGTTTATTGATTTTTCAATGTTGAACCATCCCTGCATCCTGGAAATGAATCGAACTTGTCATGATGGATGATCTTGATGTGGGTCCTGTAATGTGATGTTGCCAGTAGCACTATTTAGATTTGGCAGCGTGTGGTCATTAGAGAGATGGGTCTATATTCTCCTTTTTAGTTGTATCTTTCCATGGTTTTGTTATTAGAATGAGGTTGGCTTCCTAGAAGGAATTTTGGGGAAATTCCCTCTGTTTTATCCTTCTAAACAATTTCAGTAATAATGGTTGTAGGTCTTTTCTGAAATGTGTTTATAGAAGTCTGCCGTGAAACCATCTGGGCCTGGGCTTTTATTTAGTTGGGAGGTTTTCTTATTAAATCTTCAATTTCTTCATGTATTATAGGGTCTGTTTAAGCTGTCATCTCTTCTTGGTTGAGCTTTTGGTGAGTCCCAAGATTTCAGATATCCATCCATTTCTTCTAGGTTTTCAAACTTGGTAGAGTAATAGGTTTTTTGAAGTATGCCTGTATGATTTTCTGGATCTTTTCCTTTCTGTTGTGATATTTCCTTTTCATCATGGATTGTATTGATTTGGAGTTGTCCTTCTTTCTTTTGGTTAACTGGGCTAGAGGTCTGCGTATCTTATATAGTCTCTCAAAGAACCAACGTGTGGAGTAATTTGATGTGTGTAAGGTTTTCTTTGTTCTATTCATTGATTTCTGTTCTGAGGTTCTGTTTTTCTTCCTTATGGTTGACCGTATAGGGTTCATTGTTGTTGCCTCTCAAGTACTTTGAGCTGCAGTGGGTTAGATCGTTCACTTGTTCTCTTGCTGTTTTTTTCTAATGTAGGCACCAGGGCTAGACACGTCCCCTCAGGACGCTTTTAAAGTGTCCAATAAGTTTTGTTTTGTTGTATTGTCCTTGTCCATTCAGTTCCAGGAATGTTTTTTTTTTTTTTTTTTTTTTTTTTTTTTTTTTTTTTTTTTTTTTTTTTTTTTTTAGTCTCCATGTGTTTCTTGTAGGCAGTAGGGCTTATCCTGTGTTGATGTTGGCCTTTAGGCACTGTGGTCTGATAGAATGGCTGAAATTATTTCAATCTTTTTGTATTTGTGGAGGTTTCTTTCTGTGTCCCAGTATGTGGTAGATTTTGGAGGAAGAGGTTCCATGGGGTCCTGAGTAGAAATTGTATTCTCTGGTAATAGGGTGGTACATTCCTTAGAGTCTATGAGGTCCATTTTGGTATATCATATTGTTCAGTCAGATGTCTCTCTGTTTAGTTTTTTGTCCTGTTGACCTCTCCAAAGGCTCAGTGGGTTATTGAAGTCCCTTCATATTAGTGTACTGGGGTTTAGTGGGTGACTTGTGGTCCTGGAGAATTGTCTTTATAAAGTTTGGTGGCACAGAGTTTGGTGGCATATATATATATTCATAATTGTGAAATCTGTCTTGGTGAATTGTTCCTTTGATAAAAGGTAATGGCCTTCTGTGTTCTCTTTGATTTCTTTGCCTTTGAAGTCTATTTGTCTGAGATTAAAATAGCAACACCTGCTTTCTTTTTGGTACCATTTGCGTGGAATATTTTTTTCCCAGCATTTCACTTTAAGGTGGTGACTGTCCTGGAAGGTAGATGTGTTTCTTGTAGCAGCATATTGATGGATTCTGTTTCCTAATTCATTCGCCCAGTACTCTGTCTGTTGATTGGGGAATTTAGTCCCAGTAATATTTTAAGGTTATGACTGATAGGTTCGTGTTGCTTCCTTTTGCCTTATTATCCATTTGCAGTTTTGGTTTAGGTTTCTACTTCTACAGTTATGCTTTTTATTGGATTTCTCTTTCTAGGTGCCTGGGGATGGTTGCTCCGTTTCTGTCCTTGAATTGCTTCAAGTATTCTCTTAGGGTTGTTTTCCAGACATGTATTCTTTCATCTTGTTTAGATCATGGAATGGGGGGGGGGGGGGGGGAGGTTTTTTTTTTTTTTTTTTTTTTTTTTTTTTTTTTTTGCTGGGTATAGTAACGCTGGGTTGGGATATATTGTCCTTTGACACTGGAATGCTTTGCTCCACCTTTTTCTTGCTTGCATAGTTTGCATTGAGAAGTCAGTTTGGTAATTCTGATAGGTTTTCCCCTTATAGGTCACATGTTGTTTTTCTTTTGTGGCTTTAAGGATTTTGTCTTTGTTTTGGGTGTCTAGCATTTTAACTATGATGGGCATGGAGAGTTCCTTTTCTGATCTTGCTGTTTGGAGTTCTAGTGGCTTCTTGTGTGTATTGTTTGTCTTTTTGTTAGTTGCGGAAGTTTTCATCTTATTATTCTGTTGAAGTCTGATCAATACCATTCTCTTGGAATTCTTGCCTCCTTTAGTCCTATGATGGCAGAGGTTGTGATCGGTTTTCATAGTGTCCCACAGTTTCCTGGTTGTTCCACTTTTGTGTATTTTTAAATTTTTCATAGTCATTACTTGAGGTTTTTAGTTGTTCTGTGTTATCTTCCAGGTCTGATATTCTTTGTTCTGCTTCCTCCATTCTGCTTCTGAGGCTTTTTCCATTCCTTTCCTCTTGATTGGATGAGTGTTGGATTTCCTTTTTCATTTCCTCTTCTGATTTCTTTAGTATTTCTACTTCTTTTTAGAGCTTCTCAATCTCTTCCTGTAGCTCTTTGCTTTGCTGGTTGGTTTCCTTATCTTTTTCAGCATGGGATCTTTTCAGTGTTTCTACTTCCTTCCGGAGTTTGTCATTCTCTTTCTCTAGGTCCTTCTTGAGTTCTTCATTCTCTTTTCTTAATTCTTTGATTTGCTCTTTATAATCTTGTAGTTCTTTAGGTATGTTCACAATTGTGTTTCTGAGATCTGTGTCCTGGGTCATCCCCAGGGGGATCCCACTATAGGAATCTTCCATAGGGTTGGTGGAGCTTGGTGTGGGATTATCCTGCCCCTTTCCCATGTTGTCTCTTCTTCGTGTTCCTGGCATATGGGCTTCTCCTTTCCTGTATTCCAGTGTGGGTCCCAATTGCCTCTTCACTCTGTTGAGGGCTTGCTTTGCTTGCCTCCTACAGATGCCTTTGTAATCCCAGTTGGCTGGGGCGGGGGGGGGGCAGTGATCTTTAGCCCACACCCTGGTACCTGCACTTCAGCTGGTCTTGGGAGATCTCCAGATGCATCCTCTTAAGGCAAAAGGAAGCAGCAGCACTCTGCCCCTCTGCCACCATCACCACCAGTGAACACAAATACTCTATAAAACCAACAAAGGATGAAGCAACAGCCAGAGAAAGTTTGGTATTTCGAGCTCAGACAATGTCTACATCCCACGTACAGATATAGTCCGTATTGACTCATTAACATTGTGTATTCTGTATTGACTCATTAACACTTGTCCTTACACCTCCACTTCCAAGATTATAGAGCTTCTGCTGACTATGGTAGTTATAATGATAAGCCCTTCAGAACATTAGAGAATATCCTGTCTTCTCCATTGTACACAAAATGTCATTTTCTAGACTAGTAATGATGATTTATTTCCCAGATTTCAGCACATACCTATTTTTAGTGAAGAGCTTCAAACAGTGGCATCTTTGACCTCACCAGAAAAAAAAAATCAGGTCATAGTGGATTGTGCTGTGTTAGAAGTATAAGTTCCAAAACATTTCCATCTGTTTTCAGAATCAGAGAAATCTAGTTCAGTTATTTTCCTGAAATACTCAACATTCTACAAAAGTTCAATCCTTCCTTGACAAAAAACTCAAGCCTACTAATTTAGAATAAGACACTATGGTCTTTGGCAGATCTAAGAGAAATTGCTCCTTCTTATCTGCACACAAGATTGTCATTGATTTCTCCTTAGAAGCCTTAAGGAAGACACATTATGCTCTCCCTATTAGAAACAGATGGTTTTATGTTTCAAAGACTCATATTAGTTTTGATTAAAAGCTGAACACTACCAAAGATATTATAAATTTCAGCACAAAGATCAGTTTGAACAACTGGTATTGTACTAGTCAAATTCTACATAAATAAAAAGTAAATATAAAAGACTTACCCAACCAAAACAGCTCAAGGAAACAAAAAACTCATTTTCCTTCCCATATCTAAAATTTCCTCCAATATCAGCATCACAGTGGCTTCACCCTCAGGTACACTCCCCCCAGATGACGGTCACCAGAAGCTCCAGGTTCCCATCTCATTTTGGCTTCCCACCCCAGTAAGAAGAGCAAGAATCCTATGCTGCCACCATCCACGTCAATCCACGAACATCTTTGGATTGGTCTTTTTGATTTGTACTCTCCCCAAACCACTCACTAGGACCAAAGGTTTAAAATGATCTAATTGGCCAGCCTGAATTCAGCCCACCCCCAGATACCATGATGGGAAGGCAGAGCTAATGACTCACAAACCATTTCTGAAGAAAAACGATACCAGGCAGTTTGAACAAGCAATACTTATTATGGTGGTTTGAACAAGAATGCCCCCAATAGGCTCCAAGTATTTGGACAGTTCATCCCCAGTTGGGAGATCGTAGAAGGCGTGGCAATGCTGGAGGAAGCATGTCACTGGGGGCGAGCTCAGAGAGTGCAGAAAAGCCTTGCCTATTTTCAGTCACTCTCTGCTTCCTGTGCCTACTTGAGGATGTGAACCCTGGCTCTCTGCTCCAGCTCCTGCCACCATGCCTCCCCGCCATGATGGACTCTAATTCCTCTGGAACCATCAACTGTAAGCTCAAATGAACTCTTCCTTTTGTAAGTTCCCTTGCTCGTGGTGCTTCCATTACAGCAACAGAAAAGTGACTAATACATTTATCTTCTTCTTTCAGACACATCTCCATCCAAGAGATCTATAGTCAACTTTCACATTTCCAGGTTAAGCACGTATCTAACTCCTTCAGATCTCCTTTTCTCTTATTTCTTTCTATCTTGTCCATTTGTGAGGCTGGAGATCATCCATGTAAAGCCCTACTCAGCCTCTTTGATGAGTGCCTGTCTCCATCTCTGTCTTCAGCCCCCAGTAAAGGAGACAGCTCTGATCTCCACTGTTCTCTTCCCTCCATCTTGCCTGGGAACCTCCTCTGCGTGACCCCAGGACACTCCCAATTCTCTGTCAGCTGTGCCCATTCTTGCCCCATTCCTGGCTGCTGACTCAGCAGTGCACACCCTGCTAAAGCTTCCTCCCCACCCAGCTGATGTGTGACTCAGCAGTGCACACCATGCTATATAGCTCCCTCCCTACCCAGCTGATGTGTGACTCAGCAGTGCACACCGCGCTAAAGCTCCCTCCCCACCCAGCTGATGTGTGACTCAGCAGTGCACACCGGGCTAAAGCTCCCTCCCCACCCAGCTGATGTGTGACTCAGCAGTGCACACTGTGCTATAGCTCCCTCCCCACCCAGCTGATGTGTGACCAGTCAGTGCCAGGAAGCAGATGGCTGCTGAGACAGAGTTGGGTGTACAAAGGAGTAGATCTGTGAGGGGGAAAAGGAAGGAACAAGATTGGGCAGGGGCCCTCAGACCAAATGCAGACAGCAAACCATCTGCTGTTCTAACAGTAGCTGTTTCTCTGAGGACACTGATGTGGGGTTGAACAGCCAGGCCCACACCCCACCATTTTCCTCAACCATTTGCAGGAAAACATGCAGGGAAAAAAATGTATCCTCAGCTCCCTTCTCTTGGTCAGACTTTGGCTGAGGGTGTTCAAGAAAAGGAGACCTTGCTCCCAAAGCTGAAGTGACCCTGTGGGAACAGCTGTGGGCTGGGCCTGATCTTGCTCCTCGGGCAGAGCAGGGGGCCTTCCTTGCAGAAGAATCTGTGTCTTCTTGTCACTCCTAAAACCTTGCAGAACAGAGTGTTTCTAGAGAATCAGTGTCTCAGCCCACAGCAGCCATTCTGTTTACAGTGGGTGATACATGGGGACACTTTCAGTTCTCAAACTGTATGACATAAATAGATGATACCCAGCCAGCTCTCAGAGAAAATCTTAAGCTATCCCAACTCTCTGTAGAAGCCTCAAACCTTTGGTCCTTCTAACTCTTCCGAGTGTATCTCCCATCCCTTCCTTTCCAGGTGTAATCTTGGTATTTTCCCAGATCATGTCTGACTAAAACATGGAATATTAGAACAAGACTGGTAGGCTGAAAGAAGGCAGAAATGAGGAAGATTCCTGTGTGGTGCAATTATCCAGACTTCCTAAATATGGCGCTGTAAAATCATGTCCAGTTTACAGGTTAAGAAACCAAGTTTCAGGAAGGACAATGACGCTACCTCAGAGCCATCACTGGCAGACGTGGCTCTGTCTAGTCTATCTTGGCCTCCAAAGTCTTCGCTCCTTATTTGGCTGCTTTTTAACTCTAAAACAGGGTCTCTCTATATACCCCTGACTGGACTCAAACCAGAGCCTCTTGCCTCAGTTTCCCAAAGTGCTGGAATTATAATGTGACCTAGCTATACTGCATTTTCTCTATTGACCCATTAGAACCACTTTTAAAAACAATATTCAGAAAGTTTTGCATCCAATATGTTTAATATTTTGTGTTTAATTATTTGAGTTTCTGCTATTTTTCTTTCTAAATTAAAACATTCCTTCCTGTGGGGAGGCAGGAGGCTAACGAGACTCAGGAAGCTGAGCTGGGGAGAGAGATCAGTTGGCCAGGTACTTGCTGTTCAAGCAGGAGGACCTGAGCTCAAGTTCCCAGCACTCCTGGAAGCAGCCATGTGTGGTGTACGAGCTTGGAATCCTAGTGCTTAGGAGAGGAGACACGTTGAGCCCTGGAGCTCGCTGGCAGCCAGCTGGCCCAACTAGTGAGCCCTAGATCCCACTGAGAGACCCTGTCTCAAGAAACCAAGATGGATGGCTTCTTGGAGGAGGGAAAGGAAGGAGAGTCAATTTTCTTTAAGGTTATAGCTCCTGGTAGATTGATCATGTATCAGTGGATGGCCCCATATCCAAAAGTATTGGACAGTACAATCTGGAGTCAATGTGTTATGAAATTGAAGGAGAGGAGTTGAGGTGATTATGATCAAGATACACTGAAATTCTCAAAGAATTAATTAAAGTATTTAAAGTAAAACAAGGTGGATGGCAATTGAGGAACAATATCCATGGTTGACCAGTTGACCTCTGACCTCTCTCTCTCTCTCTCTCTCTCTCTCTCTCTCTCACACACACACACACACACACACACACACACACACAGAATGCTAATGAAACTTAAGAAGCTCAGGGAGCTCAGGAAACCTATAAGACTCGAGATCCTCTCTGTGGTTGTACAAGTAGACAATTGCTGGAAAGGAGCCATTTGAGTGGAGCTATGAGTTACACAGCATGCAACAGTGATGTGGCCTCTGTGACTTGTCACTCAGGCTGGGCTGGACTTTTGGTGATGCCACTGACTCATCCATTTTTCTCTAGATAGCCCTAACAAACTCACTAGTTTTCCAAGCAAGGTTTGGGTGGAATCATCTCTTTGATCTGTCTCCAGTGTCCTATTAGGGTGAGTAGATTGTTTATGTCTCCCCAGGACAACCATGCAACATCTGCCTATTCTTTATGTTTCATTACCTAGAATGACCCAGAGGGTCTTAAGAAGCTAAAGTTTTTTTCACACAAACTTGGTGTAAGAGTTAGCATGAAAGCCAGGCAAAATAATCTCTATTTCATAAGAATAGTTAACGTGCTCTGGCTAACTTGCTGGTTCAGTCTCTGTAAATTTTGGAGATTCTCCCTCATCTCTTCTTCCTCTGCTAAGTAGTACTGTAGTTTCAATTGAAGTTAGCCATGACGCTGAGCATTTGTGAATGCCCTGTTGAACTAAAGTAGTTCATCCTTGATTGTTATTCACACTTTGCCCTCCCTGCCTTTGCAAGAAGTTAATATACATACAATGCAGCAAGATCCAAACCTACTCACTGAAACGAACAAGCCAGGAACAATACAAGACCATATCAAAAGCCTCACTCACACAAAATGGACCTTGGATACTCCAGTATGGATTTAAGAGAGGCTGACAGATTTCTTTACACAAAAGCTCTGTTCAAGACATGCTGCTCCCCCGATCCAGAGGGAAAGCAAGCAGCAACAAAGCCCTGGGCTAGTAAGGACACAGAAGTCTGTGTTAGCTATTTGAAGAAGTTGGGGCGATTAGGAACATATTTGCTTAGCTTGTTAGTTACTGCTTTATTATCATCCTGCTTAGTGTCTGGCCTGCACTTGTCACCAGCACCCCCAGCCTACCTTAGCTTCTTACTATAAAACAAACACGCCTCGGGAACGGGAACCAGAGATGTGATCTGAAAGCCAATGCCAGGCCTGCACTATGCATAGATTATTGGTAAGACAAAAAGGCATAGCATGATTTTTTTTTTTTTTTGCCCTAGACCTACATTGATCAAACTGAAGAGTCAATGAAAATGTTTTCAGGTCACCTAATATTAAAAGTCAACTGAACAAAGTAGGATGCAAAAGATCTGAAGGTTTCTAGCAAGGTGACCCAGGGGTGATGGATGTTGTTATTGGATAGTTCAGGCAGCTATGGGGATGGGTGGCTCACATGGAAGGTCACACTGTGCCTTCAGTTCAGGGATCTGAGCAGCCAGTGTAAACTACAGCTGACCCCTGCCATCCTTGTTCCTCTCAGGGCTCCTCTAGTGTAGTCTGTGCTAGGTTCCCCTTCAGAAAGGTCTCTATGTCTCCATGACACATTTGTTAGTTTTTGTCAACTTCACACAAACCTGGGAAGAGGGAATCTCAGTCAAAAGAAATTTCCTCCATCAGACTGCCCTGTGGACGGTTCTATGAGGCATTTCCTTGATTACTAATTGAGATGGGAGGGTCCAGCCCACTGTGGGAGGTGCCACTATACCTGGGCAGATGGGCCTGCGCTGTATAAGAAAGTTAGTTTAATGTAAGCCTGGAAGCAAGCCAGGGAGTAGCATCACCCCATGGGCTTTGCCTCCAGGTTCCTGCCTTGAGCTTTTGTCCTGGCTTCCCTCAATGATAGACTAGAAAGTCTATCATTCCCTCCTCATTAACATGGTTGGTGTTTCATCACAGCAACAGAAAGCAAACCAGGCCAACGTCGCTAAATGCAACTCAGTTTGCCTTCAGAAAGCCTTATAATTTTATTTTTAAAATTATACAGAACGGTCGGCCTGGTGGCACATACCTTTAATCCCAGCATTTAGGAGGCAGAGGCAGGTGGATCTCTGTGAGTTCAAGGCCACCCTGGTCTACATAGAGAGTTTGAGGCCAGCTGGGGCTACGGGGAGATCCTGTCTCAAAAAGATAAAAAAAAAAAATTATACAGAAAACCTCACAAAACAAACATACAGTTTAAAGAACAATTACAGAAAATGTTTTGATAACCATCTTACAGGACAAGTTTGCCAGTGACCCCCCAAAACCTGACCATGGACCCCAGTCACAGCTCACCTAACTTTTATAGATCTCTCTCTCTCTCTCTCTCTCTCTCTCTCTCTCTCTCTCTCGTTTATGATTAATTTTATCCAAGTAATAAAAAACTATAACTTACTTCTGCTATTTTTGTTTTTGCTTTGTTGTGGTTATTTGAGACAGGGTCTGCCTGTAGCTCTGGTTGGCTTGGAACTTGCTATGTAGACCAGGCTGGCCTGTCTCACAAAGATCTGCCTGCCTCTGCCTCCCAAATGCTAGGCTTAAAGGCATGTTGTCCTGCTATTTTTTTTTTTTAACTTTTAAGTGTTTGGATTTTTATTTTATTTTTTTTTCACATAAATTTATTTATTTATTTATTTTTAACAAATCTAGACCCGTGTTCCCGCTCATTCCCCCACCCCGCCAGAGCTCATGCATTCTGCCAAACATGCTTTCCATCTCTTAGTCTTTCTCAATATTTTCCATGGGGAAGTTGACTGTTTTGAGCAGAAGTTCACTGTTTCAGTCAGTTCTTTGATGCAGTCTTTTCTGTTGTTGTTGTTGTTGTTGTTTCCAAAATGCGTTATGCCCAACTGCTTTGGACAAAAGCTCAGGGGGCCCTACACAAGAAATGCTTACAATTGGGTAATTGGCACTAGCACCCACAGATTAGGGATACCATTTGTCGTTTGTTTTTCTGGGACTGTGTTACTTCACTCAGCATGATGTCCTCTAGCTCCAGCCATTTTCCTGCAAAGCTCGTGATGTCGTCTTTCTTTACTGCTGCATAGAACTCCATTGTGTAGATGTACCACATTTTCTCTATTCACTCACCAGTTGAGGGGCATTTAGGTTGGTTCCAGCTCCTTGCTATTGTGAAGAGAGCTGCAATAAACATGGCCGTGCATGTATCTCTGTGGTGGTGTAAGTCTTGAGGGCACATGCCCAGGAGTGGTATGGCTGGGTCGGGTGGCAAGTTCATTCCAAGTCTTCCAAGGGTTCTCCACACTGCTTTCCATAGTGGCTGTACGAGTTTACATTCCCACCAGCAGTGGATGAGTGTTCCCCTTTCCCCACAACCTCTCCAGCACTTGGTATCATTTGTTTTCTTGATCCTAGCCAGTCTTATTGGAGTAAGATGATATCTTAAAGTGGTTTTCATTTGCATTTCCTTAATGATTAGTGATGTTGAGCAGTTCTTGAGGTGTTTCTCAGACATCTCTAATTCCTCGCTTGTGAAGTCTCTGTTCAGTTCTTTGCTCCATCTATTGAGCGGGTCATTTGTTTTCTTTCTTCTTTGTTTTTTGAGTAGTTTATATATTCTGGAAATCAATGCTTTATCAGATGTATCTGCAGTGAAGGTTTCCTCCCACTCTGTGGGATTTCTCGTCACTTCCTTGATTGTTTCTTTTGATGTACAGAAGCTTTTGAGTTTGATGAGGTCCCATTTGTCAATTGTCGACCTTAATTCTTGTGCAGCTGCTGTCTGATTTAGGAAGTCTTTTCCTACGCCTATGTCTTGTAGTCTGCTGCCAACTTTTTCTTCTATCATCTTCAGAGTTTGGGGTTTCACGTTGAGGTCTTTAATCCATCTGGAGTTGACTTTTGTACAGGGTGAGAGGTAGGGGTTTAATTTCATTCTTCTACAAGTGGTGATCCAGTTTTGCCAACACCACTTGCTGAAGATGCTGTCTTTTCTCCATTGTGGTTTCTTGGCCCCCTTGTCAAATATGAGATGGCTGAAATTGTATGTGCTCAGATTTGGATCTTCGGTTTTGTTCCATTGGTCAACAGGTCTGTTTTTGTGCCAGTACCAGGCTGTTTTTATGACTATAGCCCTGTAGTATAGTTTAAAATCTGGTATAGAGATCCCTCCTGTGTAGCTCTTCTCACTCAGGGTTGATTTGGTTATTCGGGGTCTTTTTTTTTCCAAATGAATTTAAGAACTTTTGTTTCCAAGCCTGTGAAGAAACTCTTGGGGATTTTGATTGGGATTGCATTAAATCTATACAAGAGTTTTGGTAAAATGGACATTTTTACAATGTTAATTTTCCCAATCCATGAGCATGGGAGGTTTTTCCATCTTCTGAGGTCTTCTTCAATTTCTTTCTTTAAGGGTTTAAAATTTTTGTTGTAGAGGTCTTTGGTGTCTTTGGTTAGGTTTGTTCCTAGGTATCTTATTGTTTTTGAGGCTATTGTGAGTGGGAAGGTCTCTTTGAATTCTTTCTCCAGTTGCTTGTTCTTGGTGTAAAGAAAGGCCATTGATTTTTAAGGTTAATTTTGTATCCTGCCACTTTGCTGAAGCTGTTAATCATTTCTAGGAGTTTTCTGGTGGAGTTTTTTCCCTTAAGTAAACAATCATATCATCAGCAAATAGGGATAGTTTGACTTCCTCTTTTCCAATTAGTACTCCTTTAATATCCTTTTCTTGCTTTATTGCTCTAGCAACGGTTTCCAGCACTATATTGAAGAGGGGGGTGATAGGGGGCAGCCTTGCCGAGTTCCTACCTTTAAAGGGAATGTTTCTGTCATTTCCCCATTTAGGATGATATTGGCTGTGGGTTTCCTGTATATGGCTTTGATTACATTGAGGAATGGTCCTGCTATTTTTTTAAGGATGTGTTTTCATTCTCTTTTGATCCATGGGTGCTCCTTGATCCTTTTCTTCTCCCTACAGCTGAGCTGATGAAGAACTCAAGAGGTGTGATGGTGGAATTTGCTACTACGTGGCTTTGACTAGATTGAGTACAGCAATGCCCTGGAGTCAGCACGCCCCAGAGACCCCTCCAAACAGCAGCTGCCTTCATTACAATGATGGACAGACTTTCTCTGTGGCTGCAGACAATGGTCTCTTTCTCTCTCCCCTGCTGAGAAGGTGAGCACCCCCTGCAAGGCACAGCTCCCCCTCTTTGGACATGCCACCTTTTATGCTTCTGGATTTTCATGCCAGCTTATCCCACTGCCCTGAATCCCCTCCATGATCCCAAATAGAAAAGAGCTCATGGGTCTTCAAGGCCCAATTCCAGTGCCAACTGTGTTTTTCCGTTTGGTGCTGTCCACACACATCCTCCACAAGGGTAGGGCCTCAGGTACTCACCAGGCCCTTGGTCATCCCTAGAATAACACTTCCTACCTCAGGAAATAATGCCCAGGACTCGGAGGTCCCTGCCACTCTCCATCCCCATCCAGTCCTTCTTCAGAGCAGTGGCCACCCAATCTGAACAGCATCAAGTCTTGTACGTGGGTAGGGGAGGAAAGGGTTTATTTGGGATTACACTTCCAGGTCACAGTCCATCATTGAAGGAAGTCAAGGCAGGGATTCAAACAGGAACTTGAAGCAGAAACCATGGAGGAACGCTCTGCTTGCTGGCTTGCTCATCAGCTCACTCTTGGTTAGTTTTTTTTTTTTTAATACAACCTAGGACCACCTGCCTAGGAATGGTGCTGTCTACAGTGGGCTGAGCCCTCCTACACCAACTAATAATCAAGACAATCCCCCACCAACCCATCTGATCTGGGAACTAACTCAGTCGAAGCTTTCCTTTCAGATGACGCTGGGGTGTCTCGAGTTGATAGTTAAAGCCAACGAGGACAGTGGACAGTGACTTCCACAGCACCTCATGGGGACACCTAGATCCCTCTACTCCACAATCCCCAGGGGCTCCCAGGGACTATCCTTCCATCCTGGCATTTTCAAGGTTAGCTCTTCTCTTTTGTAGTCCCTTTGTTTCAAACTGGAGTGAATGTTTTCCTTCCTGCAGTCCCCTCTTCTCTTTTTCTTCTTTCTTTTCTTTTTTTTTAATTTTTTTTATTAATTTTATTTATTTCTGTATGTGTATGAATGTACTGTCTGCATGCAAGTCTGTGCACCCGTGTCGTGCAATGCCGTGGAGGTCAGAAGAGGGTCTAGGATTCCCCTGGAGCTGGAATTCTCCTGGAATTGGAGTTTCAGATGGTTCTCAGCCGCCATGTGGGTGCTGGGGATCGAACCCGGGTCCTCTGTAAGAGCAGTCGGTGCTCTTAACTGCTAGGCCATCTCTCCAGCCCTCTTCTTTCTTTTCTTAAGACTTGTCTGTACTCTGGAACTTGACATTTAAAGAGGAGCACAGAATGCTACCCTGTTCCTCACCTCCCCCCATGGATGGCACTTTAACTGCATTTCCAGTGTGATGCTGCCCTGCTCAGTCATGCTGTTAGCCAACATGACAAATGTCATTATATTATAAAGCCCAAAATTGCACCCACTCAAAGTTATATACACCAAGCAATAACTCACCTTTCCACCCTAACTTGAGCCCATTAGAACTTCTCCTGATTACCTTGACCCAACTCTCTCACTTCTCTACATGAGGAACCTTCTTAATTATAGACCTAGAGATAGTCCTTAATTCATAGCTCTCAATACGTTATTCTAGGAATCTGTTTCATTTCTTTCATGCGCAGTTTCTCAGGATGAAGGTCTGGTCTTGCAATTCTTTTGAATCCCTCCTACTATGGCTTACTGCATTTCTGCACAGACCCAATAAATGTCACCAATCGCTAAATTCATGAGACTCTACTTATACCTGTACCCTTGTAAGTTTTTAGTGCAGGAGCTGAAGGAGCTAATGATGAAATGGTGTGAAACTTTCTAGCCTAAGAATGCTTTACTCAGTGTGCCTGTGTTTCTGGCCCTTTGCAGAGCTCTTCTTGTTCTCAGCACCCTGCTGAAATGTGCTGCCCTGCCAATCTTTAGAACTCTTTAAATAAATACTTACTGAGCAAGTTGTGATCTTGAAAGAAGGATTTCAGAATCTAATGTAAAGGGCTACATACAATTAACTATACAGCTTTGGGTATTGCTACAGCCATTTGTGTTCATTATAAATAAATAAACCATCAGATCAATGTCTTTTCATTGACCTATAGAATTTTCAATAATTCTTCCCATTATAGCCAGTGACACAGGACTAGTTTCTCTGCAGCAGAGAACGCTTGTAACACTGCTATGAGTCAAATTTGAATTATTTAACTTGTTCTTGTGTTTTATGTTTCAGGTGCTAGATTTACAGACAGAGAGCATATTTAGAACATATTTTGATAGTTCTCAGAAGATAAAAGAGATTTGTTCAAATCTCTTTGTGGCGCAAAGAACATGTAAATTTTTGAGAGACAGCAAGCCTGGTTGATTTGGGTCATCTATTCATTTACTCAAAGATTTGTAGGAAATCTAAGCTGTGCACAGTTCCTTCATTCTCTCTCTTTTTCTCTCTCTCTCTCTCTTCCCCCCTTTCCCTCTCCCCTTTCCTCCCTTCTCTCTGCCCCTATCCTATGTTTCTAAGAGAAAACATTCTCATTATATTTGGTAAGGCAGGGCTTTTCACTGCCAGGCTAAGAGAAAGACATCATTCATTCTACTGAAATGGTAGGAGGTTACTTGAGGACTTTGTTCATATTTTGTTCAGTGGATAAATTAGGAAAGGATTTACAGTGGCCTGCACCTTGGCGCGGGCGGGAGTAGTTACCTGGGCAGGCATCTGCCACCTCTGCCGCAGGTAGGGGGCCGTGGGCGGACCGTCCTAGTCTCTTTTGTGCTGGGACCAGAGGGGCTGGTGCTAGTGGCCTGCACCTTGGTGCGGGCGGGAGTAGTTACCTGGGCAGGCATCTGCCACCTCTGCCGCAGGTAGGGGGCCGTGGGC
>VZQC01014684.1:277911-312342 GCA_009823505.1 Rhizomys pruinosus
TGCGAGACCGTCCTAGTCCCTCACTTTTGTGCTGGGAACCAAGGGGCCGGTGCTAGGGGCCTGAACCTTGGTGCGGGCGGAGTAGTTACCACCTGGGCTGGCATCTGCCGCCTCTGCCCGCAGGTAGGGGGCCGTGGCGACCGTCCTAGTCTCGTTGGTGCTGGGACCAGAGGGGGCCGTGATAGTGGGGCCGGCACCTTGGGGCGGGCGGAGTAGTTTACCACCTGGGCAGGCATCTGCCACATCTGCCGCAGTTAGGGGGCCATGGGCGACCGTCCCCCCCAACCCCTGTCTCTTTTGTGCTGGGACAGAGGGGCCGGTGCTGAGGTGGCCTGAAACTTGGTGCGGGCGGGAAGAGTTACCTGGGCGCATCTGTCGCCTCTGCCGCAGATAGGGAGCCGTGGGCGGCGACCGTCCCGAGTCTCTTTGTGCTGGGACCAGAGGGCTGGTGCTAGTGGCCTGCACACTTTGGGGCGGGCGGGAGTAGTGACCTGGGCAGGCATCTGCAGCCATCTGCCGCAGGTAGGGGGCCGTGGGCGACCGTCCTAGTACTCTTTTGTGCTGGGACCGAGAGGGGGCCCGGTGCTAGTGGCCTGCACCTTGGTGCGGGCGGGAGTATTACCTGGGCAGGCATCTTCGCCCGCCTCTGCCGCAGGTAGGGGGCCGTGGCGGACCGCAGAGTCCTCTTTGTGCTGGGACCAGAGGGGCCGGTGCTAGTGCCTGCACCTTGGTGCGGCAGGAGTAGTTGGTAGAATGTAAGGGCTGCGATTGGGGTGAAGGGTGAAACTACAGCAATGTAGTCTGGACCCTCATTTGATTAACCTGATTGAACATACAACCCCTCACCCCCCGCTGGAAGGTGGGGCTGTGGGTGTTTGGGCACAACAGCCTGCAAATTGGTTATACATGAAGGATGCTTGTACTCATGGATTATCACTTATAGCTAAAAAATGGAAAAAAAAACTGAGAGAGATATGCAGGACAGTCATGGCAGAATGCATGATCTCGGTTGGGGTGGGGGTGGGGGTGAAGGGAAGGGGAGATATGCCTGAACTGAATTGGAAAATGATGTATGAAATGCACAAAGCATCAATAAAAAAAAATGTTGTGGAAAAAAAAAAAGGAAAGGATTTACATAAATTATAGAAAAGAAGATAAGATTATCTTCACCTATGCACATGTGCCTCTGTGCACATATTTCTGGTGTTCAAACAGATAATTATTAAATGTATACATTAGACTTCATCTATTAATTTTAAAGGGAATGATCACTATGATTATGCTAACAAAGGTGAAATATGCTTTCATTTCTTCACAGTCATTTAAATCTTTAAATTGGATAATATGACTTAAAATAAATGAATGGTTGACTTGGATAAAATTAGTCAAAGAACTGAGATCTCTCACTGAGCTGCCCCCAACCCCAGCTGTGGCTTCAGGCTCAGTCATTCGTCCTTATGTGTTTTTTCTTGTCATTCTTCATTCTTCCCTTCTGCCCTTCCTCTCTCCATCCCTCTCCCCCCACCCTTTTTTGAGACAGTGGGTCACATAGCCTAGGCTGACCTGGAATTCACTGTATAGAAGAGGATGACCTTGAACTTCTGATCCTCCTGCTTCTACCTCCAGTTACGACTCTGGTGAGCGCCAGCACACACGTTTATGTGGAGCTCAGTCCAGGGCCTCGTGCATGCGAGCCAAGCGCTCTACCAACTGAACAGCAAACCGCCAGCCCTCAGTTCGGTCTTCTGAAGATGTCTGCGCTGTTCTCATTTCTAGCTGTTCCCATCTCCACTTTGGATCATTTACCCCTCAAGTCTGCCCCACTTTCCTGTTTCTGATCTCTCTAGAATGCTTACTCAAGCCCTTGAAATCCTATGTTTAAATAAATAAATAAATAAAAAAGCTGGGCACGATGGTGCACGCCTTTCATCCCAGCACTCAGGAGGCAGAGGCAGGTGGATCTCTGTGAGTTCAAGGCCAGCCTGGTCTACAGAGTGAGCTCCAGGCCAGCTGAGGCTAAAGGGAGACCCTGTCTCAAAAATACAAAATAAATAAATAAATAATAAGGAACAAAAATAAATAAATAAATAATGTAGACTTTAAAAAAAATTAAATGCAACCAGATGTGATGGTGCGAGCCTTTATTTAATCCCAGCACTTAGGAGGCAGAGGCAGGTGGATCTCTGTGAGTTCAAGGCCAGCCTGGTGTACATGGCAAGTTCCAGGTCAGCTGGGCCTACAAGGAGATGCTGTCTCAAAAAAGAACAAACAAATAAATAATAAATAAATAATTGTGTGTGTGTGTGTGCACGAATGCAAGTTCCTGCAGAGCCCAGAAGACAGCACCAGATTTTCTGGAAGCTGGAGGTACCGGGATTATGAGCCTTCCAAGGTGGGTGCTGGGAACTAAACTCGGGTCATTTGCAGAAACAGCAAGTGTTCCTAACTGATGAGCCATCTATAATCTTGTTAATCCATCTTTACTACTCTATGAAAGGGAGAAATAAGAGGTTCTAGAAATTCTAAGAAGTCAGATAGGAATGGATTGACCAGAAATTCATCTTGTTTCTAAGTCTGTGTCCTCTGGCTTGGTAGCCACTTGCCACGTGTGGCTTTTTTAAAATTTATTTTTATTATTATTTTTTATGTGTATGAATGTACTGTCTGCATGTAGGTTGGTGCACCTGTGTCGTGCAATGCTGTGGAGGTCAGAAGAGGGTGTCAGATTCCCCTGGAACTGGAGTTANCGTGTATGCATTATGTGCAGATATATACAATTACATGAGATATACAAAAAAAAAAGAAATGATATTAGATGTGGGTGTGTTTCATCTTTTTAAAAACATTTTTTTAATGTGTATGAATGTACTGTCTGCATGTAGGTTGGTGCACCTGTGTCGTGCAATGCTGTGGAGGTCAGAAGAGGGTGTCAGATTCCCCTGGAACTGGAGTTAAAGACGGTTCTTAGCCACCATGTAGGTGCTGAGAATAGAAACCGGGTCCTCCGAAAGAGCAGCCAGTGCTCTTATCCACCGAGCCATCTCTCCAGCCCTACATGTGGCTATTTAAACACAAATTGAAAGCATTGTTTTTCTCTCCTTAGCTTCACTACCAATATTCCAAATACTCAGTAGCCACATGGTGACTAAAGTATTAGACAGTATCGCACATCTCCATCATTTGGGAGAGAGCTGCTCTAGATTCTACTCTCTGAAGGACAGGCCCTGGGCCTTTATCACATTTCTTTTCAGGAAATGCCCTGCTCTTCATGTTGAAGAGTGCTTTGTCCACCTTCCAGACTCACAGAGCTCCCCCAGGGGTTCGTGAAAGCAAGACAGTTGCCTTGTGTCCCAATGAGGAAAGTCACACAAAGGCTCCACAGACAACACAGGTCTCGGGAGCAAGACAGGTCTCATGGGAGCCAAGGAAGTGGGCAAGCCTGGTAGAGCTTCATTCTCTCCCATGAGATACTACAGAGTAAGAGGGCCAGACAAATGACAGGCAGCTGCAAAAAGGAAAGGTCCAGTGCTTTCCTTCCAGCTAGGAAAGGAAGTTTGAACTCGCTTTATACAGCACATCAGTCTCCTGCAGACACATACTAACTGCGTGGAAGTTGGTTACTTTATTAGTTACTTAGTTACGGCAACAAAGACCTTACTAAGGTAAGAATCCTCTGTAACACAAATCTCCATCCGTTTAAAAGATCAAGACTTTCAGAAAGGAGATGGACAACACACACACACACACACACACACACACACACACATAACCCAGGCCTCAGGGAATTTGCTGGAAGCCTCTGATTAACACAGTTGCTTTTCAGTCTCTCCCATCAGACTGTGAGATCCTTACCTCTCTGTGCATCCACAGAGCTATCTGCAGCCTAGCCCAGGGTGAACACACAGGAGGAACCTAAGAAATCTTTGTTTAATATATTTCTAACAGATTCATTAATATTATTGGTACCTAAACTCAACTATCATATTCCAAGGTGATTAAATTGTGGTCTTTGGTTTACCTAATATTAAAGTTTATGCAATTATGGTTGTATCACTACAGAGCCAATTAATGTTTATGATTTCCTTTCACTTATATTTTTGCTTTGTCTTTTAAATTTCAATGTACCTGTGACTGAGTCTTCCTACAGTTCCAACTGCCCTGCTTTCTACACTTCTTTCATTAGGACACACAAACACACACACACACACACACACACACACACACACACCATCTCTTGGTCCCATTCTGCCGCACCTGGCCTACGGCAGTCTGCCCTTTTTGGATTCCAGCTCCTAGCTCACTTGCATGGCTGTTTCCTTTGAAATGAAACATTTTCTCTTCTAGCGAAATACCTCTTAAAACACAGGAAACTAATGAAACTTACAAAGCTCAGAAAACTCACAGAAGTTATTAAGACTCACAAGGCCCTCTCAAAGGTTATAAAAGCAACAAACAATTCTTGGGGAGTGGAGACTCTTCTGTGGAATGGTCTCTAAGTTGGGCAGGAAGCCCCAAGGATGCAGTTTTCATGAGTGGTTGTCAGTGCTGGGGTGGGCTTTGAGTGATGAAGCTTTTCAGTTGCTCATGCTTCTTGTAAATAACCCTTACCCACACTCTTGTAAGTAAGCTCATTCATTCACCAAGCTCAACTCCAGTGGAAGAGCTTCTTTGGTTTGTTGTCAGTGCCTTGTCTGCTGTGAACAGATATTTGTCCGGTTGCCCCAGGAAAGTCACACAGCAGTTGTCCTCATATACTCCCCGTCTTGCTAGAGAACACTTTCCAGATGCTCTTTAAGAAAGGATGCCTATGATATAAGTATATGGAACATTTTATTTAACCTCATACTTGAATGGTGATTTTGCTAGATTAAGAATTTGGGTTTGGAAGAGGTTTTTCTTCCTGCTCCATTCCTTCTGCCTTCTTGGTACCAACCAGAAGCCCCTTTGATTCCTGATCTTTTGTGTGTGACCTGCTTTCCCACTGTGTAATATACATTACTGTGGATCTTTTAAAAATTCTTTGTGCAGTGCTCTCAATGAACCCCTTATGTCTGGAGATGTGAATCCTTCCATCCTGGGAATTCTTACACACTTTCTTTAATAATTTCCTTCTCATTTTATCTGTTTTATCTTTCTAAAATGCTTAGATCCTCAATTCAGCTCTGATTTTTCTTATTTTCTTCTTCTTAGTTTCCATCTCTTTTTTCCCCTCATGGTTTTCCAGGAGATTTCCTCAATTTTATCTTCCGAATGTTCTTCTGAAACTTTCATTTCTATTGTGATTTTTCAATTTCCAACATACTTCTGGCTCCTTCTGGTTCATGGCTGCAATATCTCTCTCTGAGGATTTTAATTAAAAGGTGTCTTAAAGTTTTCAGCTCTCATCTGTTTCCTCAGGGTTCCTTTCTTCTGTTTGTGGATATTGGCCTTTGTCTCTCTGGAACAAGGCTGTTATAAGTGAGGGAAAGACATTTAAACACTGATCAAAAACTCCAGGAATGGACAGGGATGGCTGAGTGGAACATTTCACTCTCAGAATTTGTAGGTCTTCTCTACACTTCTTCACTCTCCCCCGGGAAGAAACTTCCAATCTTCTGCCTCAAGAGACATAAACAATATTCTTGACATCCCAGAAGCTGGGTGGGGAAGGGGCCTGAGGCTCTCAGAGGTCAGTGCTTTCAGCAGCGGCTGCTAAGCAGGGGCAGAAGGCCCTGGAGGGTCTTTCTCAGGTACTGGGTGAGGACTCAGCTCTGGTGCAGTAAAGCATGCATTGTAAAGAATGGAAAACCGTGTCTGTCACATTTGAAGTAGCACTAATTTTGTGACATCCTGGGGAGAACTGAGAGAAGAGTAGCTCAGGATATTTTCTACATGGTTTCAGCCTCTTGAGGAATCTCAGGCTGAGATAGGACTGAAAATAGATGGATGGAGTTGGACTCCTGATGCTTGGTCACTGGACCAGTTTTCATCTGCTGTGCTTACCCCTGCCTTCCTACAATCCAGAAGCTGCTTGGGGTTTGTAGAGTGGTGAGCTGGCCCCTCTGTAGGTGCAAGGGTTGAGGGCAGGTCTCTGCTTAGGCTGTTACCAGTATCCACCTCCTTAATTAAATCTTAGGGCAATTTGTTACCATCCTGAAATTTGTGTTATTTCCATATCTCTATTCTTCGGACTTACAGGTTTAAAGCATTTTATTTTCTTACAATAATTATGATGAGGTATTAGGAGAAATAATTTAATTCATCAATATCCCTCAATCACACGGAGTACAGGCAGTCTGAGTATGAAATAAATAACTACAACTGGAGTTAGGCAATTTATCAAACAAGGTATTAATGAGAGTGAAAGAGGCCCTAGGGAGAACTACAATTACGTAATGTTTACACACCCCAAACAGTTAACCAGGCAGGTGTGGTGGTGTGCATTGGTAATCCCAGCACTCAGAAGGAGGAGACATGAAAGTCAAGAGTTCAAGGCCAGCCTAGGCTACATACTGAGATCCTGTCAAAAAACTAGCAAATTGTGATCATGATAGTAGTGAGCCTACCAATGAAAAATTCTATTAAATCTATTTTCAAATGGAAAATATTTCTAGAAAAAGTGAATTAACATATCCACAAACAGGTACATTAAAGTTTTCAAAAAGCCTTTATATTTATTATCTTAATTAAAGAGGAACATCATGATTCCTAAATCATATTCATGTATTTGATCAGTATTTTAGTTTAATATGTTCCTAATAACATAACAATGTTATTTGTCAGATTAGTATATATTTAAATGTATTTAAATTTAGTATATTTGTTCTTTCATAAAAGTTAACAGTATTTTTAAATTTTATTTATTTATTTTATGTGTATGAGTGTATTGTCTGCATGTAGGTTGGTGCGCCCATGTGATGCAATGCCACAGAAGTCAGAAGAGGGCGTCGGATTCCCCTGGAACTGGAGTTAAAGATGGTTCTTAGCCGCCATGTGGGTGCTGGGAATTGAACCTGGGTCCTCTGCAAGAGCAGTCAGTGCTCTTAACTGCTGAGCCATCTCTCCAGCCCTTTAAATTTTTTTTATTTTATGCATATAAATGTTTTGCCTACATGTATGTAAGGGCACCTGTGCCATCTAATGCCCACGGAGGCCAGAAAAAGGCATCGGATTCCCTGGAACTCGAGTTAAGGACAGTTGTTAGCTACTGTGTGTGTGGAGAAAAACAAGCCTGGGTCCTCTGCCGAGCCATCTCTCAAGCCCCAGTTAATAGTAAAATCAATGCTATAATTGCCCAGTTTCAAACCACTGGTGCTTCTGACGTTTCTCAGTAGGCCATAATGTTTTGTGTTGGGAAATCTACTCTGCACTGGGACCACAGTGTGTAGGAAGCCTAGGGCAAATTCCTCTAAATGGAAGATATTCTCAATTCTTTTTTTTTTTTTTGGTATTTTTGAGACAGGGTCTCCCTTTTAGTACCAGGTGTCCTGGAGCTCGCAGGCTGTAGACCAGGCTGGCCTTGAACCCACAGAGATCCACCTACCTCTGCCTCCTGAGTGCTGGGATTAAAGACGTGCGCCACCAATTTATAAACTTAAACCCCGTATTTTCACAAGTACTGTCTGTTAGGTCGGAGGCCCAGAGATAGGAATCTTCTAGCTAGGACCCCGCATTCATGAAAGTGGGAGAAGAAAGCCCGTGCAAGGCACTGGAGGAAGCTAACACCTGATTCCAAAGAGATCACTGGATCCGAGTTTCACCTTCAGGGCTTTCACCTGGCCTAAGTGACCAGATTCTGACACCTCGCCATCTTCCCTCTCTCTCCCTATAGGAGACCCCTAGCCCACCCTGGAAGCCCCATCTCCCTTGCTTTTCACTCCCGGGGGTTTTTCCTTGGCCCCTTTCACTCTGCCCCGCCTTTCACCTCCTTCACCCTTCACTCTTTTCACTCCCTGTTGGGCCATTGGGTTTTGGCAGAGCTTTGCCAGTGCCTTGGAATAAAGCCTGCCTTCCTTTACTTTTTTTCTTTTTCATGGATGGTTGTTAGCTGCCATGTGGGTGCTAGGGATCAAACCTGGTCCTCTACAAGAGCAGCTGATGCTCTAAACTGCTGAGCCATCTCTCCAGTCCTGAATTTCGTGGATTTTATTTTGATCTTATTTAGATCCCACCCCTATCTGCTCTCCTTGTATAGCCACCCTCCCTCCGCTGGATTCCATGTAGCAAGTCAAATATGTGTCTCCAGATGTCCTTTGGTGTGGCTCCAACCCCTAGAGCCTGGTTAACCTATCTAGTGTCATGTCCTTAAAGAAAACTGATTCTCCCTGTATGCCCCCCCCCCCGCAGTGACTGGTTTCAAATAGGTCCTCAGCTAAGGTCCGGGCTTCTTCCCTACTTCCCCATGTCTATCCTGCAATGATCTCTGGGCCTTTGGAGACAGAAGTTTGAGATTTGTCCAGTTCAGGAACAATGAGCTCTGTGTAGTCTCTTAGTCTCTGCACTCTAGTCAGTTGTAAACATTTCTGGTGCTTATACCTTGTGTGTGAGGCTGCTACTGGTATGTACTAGGTGAAGGTCAGGGCTGTGGAGAAGGATCTCACCATGCATAGGATAGTCCCCACAATAAGGATTCATCTGGGTCTGGATGTCCCTAGCTGCAAGTCCCCAGTGAAAAACTATGTTCCACATAACAGGGCAGATGCCAGCACTAGCATCTGTTCTGAAATGCTCCTTCATCTGTCACTGTGGCTGAACGAATGGCTTCATCAGTCTGGGCCAACCATCAGGCAGTACACATGAGTGTATGGTCTACAATTTACCATGCCATGGAAGTATATTACTCAAAGAGCAAAGTATATATTCCGTAAACATTTTTTACATAGCAACATCTGTCTGTCTATACACCTTGAGTACCAGGCAATGCATGAGGCATATTGGAAGAAAATCATAGTCCCACCTTCTATAGAGCTCACAATAGATTTGCTATCCTGTGATAAATAGTCAGTATAGATTATACTGGCTACTGAAATAAGTAGCTCTCAAATCAACTTCTAGAAGCTTAATATCATTAAAAATGGCTTTTAAAAAAAAGATTTATTATCATTATTAAGTGTGTGTGTGTGTGTGTGTGTGTGTGTGTGTGCAATCTCTCCAGCCCTAAGGTTGTTTTCTTGCTCTGAAATCATCTGTTGAGGGTAGCTCTCTTCCAGGTGAGGACCCAAGGATGCTACATTCTTGGTATTGACAACGACAGTTCCTTGCATTGTCACTCCATAAACTTGCATTGATTTGCTTCTAGGCAAGTAGGTTAGAGAGACAGAGACAATGAAAGTCTGACCAGAGTCATCTGGGACCAGTCAGAGAACCTGCTGTGTCTTTTCCTGTCATTCAGTTGATCCGAATCGGCCATAGCTTGACAGCACCTAGGCCGGGAAGTGGAATCTTCCCACGAAACCCTAGGAAAGCCAAGGAGCGGAGGTCAGTTCCTTTACTTTTAATTCAGACTGATTCAGCCTTCCTCTCATCATCGGGAAACCAACCACTGCCTTTTTTACCCTTATACAGAGTAGTTTTATAGGCTAAAACATCAAATATTTTCTCTAGGATTATTATTTAATGCTGGCTGAAAGAAAAATTACAATAAAAGTTAAAGGACTCTCACACAATAGCATGATAATAGGCCACTTAGGTAGACAAAGTAGTTCCTCAATGTCTCCAAATTTGGTAAATTCTAGTTAATGGTACATGTATAAATTCCAGTGTATAAAAGAAAAAATACATATAGCCAGACTCAAATATCTGTCTGTATCCAACACCAGTTTTGCAAAATCATGTGCTTCTCTGACTGTGTACCTATATAAAAGTATCTGTAAAAAATTATATTCAGCACTGGCAGTTGAACTCTGGGCCTCACATGTACAGAACAACACTCTACACTGAGCTACACCCTCGGCGTTTTAGTTTGAGAAGGTCTCACTAATTTGTTCAGATTGGCCTTGAACTTGCAATTCCCCTGCCTCTGTCTCCCAAGTATCTGGAACTATAACCATCTAAATATTTGTAATTTAATAACAAAATTTTCTGCTTTGGTTAGACAAAAAGCTTACACATCTTTATAATTGGCTTTGTGTATACACCACTAACTTCAAATACCTTTTTTTAAATTATTTATTTATTTATTTATTTATTTATTATTTTATGTGTATGAATGTACTGTTTGCATGTAGGTTTGTGCACCCGTATTGTGTAATGCCGCGGAGGTCAGAAGAGGGTGTCAGATTCCCCTGGAGCTGGAGTTCTCCTGGAATGGAGTTACGGACGGTTCTCAGCCATCATGTGGGTGCTGGGGATCAAACCCGGGTCCTCTGCAAGAGCAGTTGGCGCTCTTAACCGCTAGGCCATCTCTCTAGCCCTCAAATACCTTTTTACTCCATGGTTTCCTTTCCGGTAAGGTCATTGCCGCTGCGACGGTGCTGTGCCCCACCAAAATCTGTGTTTCTATGATCAGCACAAATTAACCCATTTCACCCGAAATGCTAAACTTCTGAACTGTACTTGAAACCACATTCACATCAAATGTTTCTAATGCAACTCAACAAGCTCTCAAAAACTTTGTTAACTGTGAATTTGATGAAAAAAAGATGGAATTTCTATTTGTATTAAGTTGATTGTTTTTCTGTTTGAAGCATCTCATGTCAAGATTCAACACAGTCATCAGGTAGCTGTTTGCAAATATCTTCTTTTGCTGATGGAGTTAATACATTGGCAAATAATTCTTTTTTGCATATATTCAAGAGAACTTGGGAGAAAATGAAAGATATTAATTTAGAACAGCAGTCTTTTTATTAAAAAACAGAGTCATATGTCTAAGCATAATAATACATTTCTGAAGCTGTTTGTGCTAAATTGTCCCACAATATTCTTAGAATAGCTGCTTTTAAATATGTTTAGAAAAATAAAATCAATCTTAAGAGTTCTCCAGCAAATGTGCA
This sequence comes from Rhizomys pruinosus, assembly GCA_009823505.1. Classification (NCBI taxonomy): domain Eukaryota; kingdom Metazoa; phylum Chordata; class Mammalia; order Rodentia; family Spalacidae; genus Rhizomys; species Rhizomys pruinosus. The sequence continues at coordinate 288,882 of VZQC01014684.1, forward strand.
TCTCTTATGTGGAAGCAGTCGGGGATGTCACTGTTGCCTGCATGGTAAGTGATAAATTTGCACTGTTTTTCTTTTTTTGCTGATATTACATGTCCACCATTGATTTTCTTGAAACATTAAAAAATTCAGCGATTAAATTTTCATTAACATGTACTTTTAAAAAGCTCATGGCAGAAAGAAAACATGGGCGAGGCAACTCCAAAAGCCTACTTCATAAAAGTAATGAAAAAACTGTCAAAAACAATCAGACTCACTTAAAAATTGAAATCTAACCAAAAACTTTAGCAACCCAGGAGTGTTTAATCCAGAAAAAGAGCTGAATATCAGTGAGAACAGCAAGCTAGCTTACTCTAGCCCTGCCTTCCATTCCACAGCTCCATGGTAGCCTTCAAAAATAGCAGCCTGTATTCCCTCTATCTTGCCAGAAGAGCATGAAGAGCAGCCATCATTTGCAATTGTTATTAATATCTGTCTGCTGGCTTCCTGGAAGACCCCAAAAATTGGTCTTTACCTTATCAACCTAAAACTCTCCCCCTTGTGCTAAAACAGGTCTGGGAATAGAGACTTTATCAAAAACACCTATGGGCAAAGGCTCTCATCCTTTCTGCCTACCATAATCAATAATACTTGGAGTGTAATCAATAAGATTAATAGATGAACCAAAATTCTTGTGAGGAAGGTTTTGGGAATGGGATTTTGTAGGGAGTAAGGGATTTGTAACACTCCGATAACGTTCTTAGGAATCTTGGAGATTACACCTGTACCAAAGATCGTGTGGATGCTTAGGGAAGCCCTGAGCAGGCCCTAAAACTTCTGGCTGACTTTGAGTCCCTGACCAGATAGGAAGTAAGGGCTAGGGATGAGTCACAGACTTCCTAGCTAAATGTTACATCCTGACACATAAACAAAACTCTGAAAGGCTAGAGGTTGGTTGGTTGGTTTGTTTGTTTTGCTTCCAGACATTTGAAACAATATCTAGTTAATCATGCAACCCAGGATATGGAAAGATCTTGAATTTTTTTTAATTTTTTATTTATTTCTGTATGTGTATGAATGTACTGTCTGCATGCAAGTTTGTGCACCCGTGTCGTGCAATGCCGCGGAGGTCAGAAGAGGGTGTTAGATTCCCGGGAACTGGAGTTCTCCTGGAATTGGAGTTTCAGACGGTTCTCGGCCACCATGTGGGTGCTGGGGATCAAACCCGGGTCCTCTGTAAGAGTGGTCAGCACTCTTAACCGCTAGGCCATCTCTCCAGCCCCAAGATCTTGAATTTTTAAAACAAGCATGTAAAAGAAAAGAATTGGAGCAAAATTACTTCCTAACTCAAAAACTTATTACAAATTTACAATAATCAAGATAGTAAACTATTGGCATGAAAAAGAAATGTAGAGCAATGGAATAGACTGGTGAGTACAGCAATGAACTCACAAAAATGTGGACAATTTGTTATAAAGATGCCAATATCATTTACTAGAGAAAGAACAGTCTTTTCATCAACTGATGCTGGGACATCTGAATATCTACACACAGAAGAATCCATGCGAACCCTTACCTCACACCATGTATAACAACTCAAAATGCATAAAAAGTCTAAACATAAAAGGTAAAATTATAAAGTGCTCAGAAAGAACCATGGATATAATTGTTCATTTCTTTGGATTAGGTGGTGTTTTTTTAAAAAATACAAGCAACAAATAAAAAAAAAATTGTAAGTTGAACTTTTCCAAAATTAAAAGAGTGGTATTTCAGAAAAGATTATCAAAAGAATAAGAAAGCAACCCACAAAATGGCAGGAAATATTTGTGAATTGTATAGCTGATAAAGTTTGGGACTTTGCTAGTTTTTTTTTTTATTTGATAAACACACACACACACACACATACACACATACACACACACACACACACACACACACACACACACCTGTTCCCTACCTCTTCCCACTCAGGCCAATTTTTCCTCTCTTTCTTTCTTTCTTTCTTCCTTTCTTTCTTTCTTTCTTCCTTCCTTCCTTCCTTCCTTCCTTCCTTCTGTTCTTCCTTCCTTCCTTCTTTCCTTCCTTCCTTCCTTCCTTCTGTCCTTCCTTCCTTCCTTCCTTCCTTCCTTCCTTCCTTCCTTCCTTTCCGGGTGACCCAGTGTGTTTCATTGGAGTTGCTTACAGAGTCCTGAGTGAGGAATTATTTACAGGAGCACACATTCCTTACTAGTGACTACACCTGAAGAAAAATCTCTCTTTTTCCCTTAAGTGCCTATAGATAATCAGAGAGAGGTGGTGCCTCACAAACCCCTCCCCATTCACTACCAATACCTACATATAGGTTCTGGGTTGGGGGTTGGGGCTCAAGGATATTGACAGGTCTTATTCTGCATGGGTCTGCTATAGGTACTCATAACTGCTGTGGTGCCAGGTCTGAGCGGTCTTAGTCTGAGCAGGTCTGCTATAGGTACTCTTAACTACTGTGGTGTCAAGACTGCAGCAACAGCACCTTGTACTGAAGACTGTTTTTTTGAGGCAGGGTCTCATACAGCCTCAAAATCTCTGTGTAGCTGAGGAAAACCTTGAGTCAAGTTTTGGAATTAAAGGAATTTACCACCATTTCTGACTGATAAAAGTTCTAATATACATATAAATGAAGTTTTTATAACTTTATTCAACATCATTAGTCAATAGTATTGCTAATCTTTCATAACTTCATTCAATATCATTAGCCATTGCTATTATAAATCAAAGCCAAAATAAGATATCATTTCAGATCCACATTATAGGACACAGGTCCTACAATAATTACTTTTCTTGTTCCTGTGACAAATGCTTGAGCAAAGTAGCTTAAAACAGGAAGTGTTTGTTTTGGCTCCTTGGTTGAGGGTACAGCCCACCCACTGTGGTGGGGAAGGTGTGAAGGCAGGAGCACGGAGGCAGTTGGTCACACTATGTTTGCAGTCAGGGAGCAGATAGAAATGAACCCTCCACATTACTGGTGGGAATATAGAATGGTTATGACCATGTTGGAAAAGAGTTTAGCAGCTCCTCAAGGAGTTAGACCTAGTTACTCAATGACTCAATGGTCACATATACACACAAATACCTATAAAAATGTACATAGCTGCATTATTCATAATAGTCAAAAAGTAGAAACAACATAAATGTCCACTAATTGATGAATAGATAAACAAACTTAGAAGGGAATGTTATTCAATCATAACAAGAACTGAACACTGATTTACAGTACAGATGGATGAACCTTGAAAATATTCTGCTTAAGGAAGGAAGTCACATACAAAAGGGCACATGCTATGTCATTCCATTTCTATGAAATATCCAGAGCTGGTACATCCAGGAAGACAGCAAAGAGACCACTGGCTGCCAGAGAGCAGAGGGAAATGGAAGTTAGGGGTGGTTACTGACAGGTACAAAGGTTGTTTTTTGGCATGGTGGAAATGTTCTAGAATTACACTGGGGTGATAGTTACACAATATTGTGAATATACTAAAAGCCACTGAATTATTCTCTTGAATTTCTTTACAATGGTAATTGTTTAATGTGTGGATTTTTTTTAAAGAGATTTTTTTTTATGTGTACGAATGTACTGTCTGTGTGTAGGTTTGTGCACCCGTGTCATGCAATGCCACGGAGGTCAGAAGAGGGCGTCGGATTCCCCTGGAACTGGAGTTCTCCTGGAATCGGAGTTAAGGACGGTTCTCAGTCGCCATGTGGGTGCTGGGGATCGAACCCGGGTCCTCTGCAAGAGCAGTTCAGTGCTGTTAACCGCTAAGCCATCTCTCCAGCCCCTCATGTGTGGATTTTTATCTCAATAATAATGATAATAAAAGAGTTCCTGATGATGCTATCACTTTTTTGCAAAATGAAAAATGTTAGCAAATAAATAAATAAATGAAATCTATGCTAACATGCCTCTGTGAGAAATGAAAGGCTGAAGATTCTGACAATCTTCTCTGTATGCCCTAGAGCAGGGCTCCTCAGCCTCTGTTCCCCAAACACATTCCAAAATCAAAATTATCCATTCTCTAAGTTTCCACCAACCCTTACGCCAGGTGGTCTAGAGGCCTTGATCCGTTCTCCCAGAGGCTCTGTCATGAACAGCTGGCTTATCCAAGTGTCCAGCTGCACAATGACGGGAACACCTTCCACCACTTTCTGAGCCAGCGGGAGCAAGCTCACTACTCATGTGTCCAAGCACTTACTTTCATTAGTAGGTGACCTGCTTGCTGACATAAAAGAGAAATGTTAGTTGGCACTGCATTTTTAAAATGTCAGGGAAGGTGTCTGGGGCAATGGTTCGGTGTTTTTATGAGTATTTGATGTCCTGGGCATAGTGATGCACGCCTTTCATCCCAGCACTTAGAAGGCAGAGGGAGGCAGATCTCTGTTAGTTCAAGGCCAGCCTGGTCTTGCAAGTTCCAGGCCAGCAAGGGCTATAGGGAGATCCTATCTCACAAAAAAAAAAAGACGAAAAAAAAAAAAAAAGAGTATTTGATGTACCTCCAGAGAATGCAAGCTCAGTTCCCAGCACCCTCATCACACAACTCACAACCACCTGGAACTCCAGCTCCAGGGGATCCAAAATTGTCTTCTGGCATTTTTGATCATTTACAATCACATTGATTGAGCATATACATGTACTTATACATGTATAAGTACACATAAATGAAAATGAAAAGAATTTTTTTTACAAGCAAGGGAAGGAGAAACATGTTACTGCTTGTCTTTACATGTAAATATGTGTGTTCAGTGTGTGTGTTTGTGTCCTCCATCATGACAGAAGATGGAAAACAAAGTAGAGATCTATTCCAGCTCTTTTCAATATCATTGTTAATAAAAAGAATTTGTGGGGTTCTTAAATTGGGACAAACGTTAAATGAGAAAGAATGCCAGTAAAAGAGGTAAATCTATACTACCTCAGTTAAATGAGGACCTGTGATGTTTAATCTTCATAGACACCTTGACCAGATTCAGAAACATCATGGAGAAACAACATGGGGTATATGTATGAAGGAGAGAAGACCCACTCTGAATGTGGTGGGGCCATTCCATGTGCTGGGATACCAAACTAAAGCAAAAGAAGAAAGCGAGCTCTGCTGCATAGCTTTGATTGTCAACCTGACTAATCTGGGAAGAAGGAACCTCAACTGGGGAACTTCTTCTAACAGAGTGGCCTGTGGCCCTGTCTGTGAGGCAGTTTTGTTGATTGTAGGGCCCAGCCCACTGTAATTAGTGTTACTTTTGGCAGGTGGTCATGAGTTGTATAGGAAAGGAAGTTGAGCACAAGCCAGAAGGGTGAGCCAGTAAGCAGTGTTCTGTGTTCTCCGCATCAGTTACTCCTGCCCTGGCTTCCCTCAAGGATGAACTTCGATCAGGACATGTAAGCCAAATCAACACTTTCCTCCCCCAGAGTGCTTTGTCATAGCAACAGAAAAACCACACTAGGACAGAAATTGGTACCAGGATCATAGAAGCATTTGGAACCTGGTGCTGTAGAAGCCATTGAATGCATAGAGCTTAATGAGCCATTGTGGTGAACCTTGAGACGGTTACATTGAGAGAAATATGGACAATGAAGGCCTGAAGTTTTATAGTGAAGCAAAGATTCCATCCAGGCCATTTGTGTGATATTTTGAACTGAGAATCTGTGGATTCTGGTTGACTAAGGCTGAAGAATCAGCTGTGGTTAATGTGAGACCAGAACCACTGAAGTGAAACCTTTGCTTTATTGAGACAATCAATACTGGTTAGTTGGGGCTGAAAAATCAGCTGTAATTAAAAAGAGACCAGCAACACCAAGGTGAAATTTTCTGGAATGTATTTCCTAAAGGTCAGCACACAGATGTTGTGGTCCAGAGGGTGTCAAGGCTGCATCTCAAGCTGATTGCTGAACTTGGTAATGGGTAATAGTCTCCCACATGGTAATGGTTTTGGCAGTACTCCTTTACAAGAGTAAAGGGGTCACAGAGTGAAGCTGAGGCTTAGCACCAAGAGAGGCCATTAGTGAAAGCACAACCTCAGTTGTAGTGAATACCTCAGCATTGGAGGCGCCATGGAGAGAGTCTAAGGCTGGCACCATGAGGGACCAGGAGAGGGCAGTTGTAATGAAGACCCCAAGATACAACAGAGATGAGAGGACTGTGAGAAAACCATCAGGGACAGCAGCAGGTGTGCAATGGAGCCAGCCTGAGCCTACAAGACTAGCTGTGTGTGCTGTGGATGGCAGACTGGAGCTATGGAGCTGCCCAAGGCCTCTAGAGCCAAAGGACAATGAGTGAATCCCAGACCTTGGGTGCTGAGTTATTTACGCTGTTAGATTTTGGTTTGGCTTTGATATGATTGTGTCCTAGTTTTTCCCTCTTAGGGTAAGAAATTAACTAACTTATTTTGATTTTTATTGTTGCCTCTACATGTAACTATGTGTGTTCAGTGTGTATCCTCCATCATGACAGAAGACAGGAAACAAAATGGAGGTCTATTCCAGCTCCTTTCAATGTCATTATTAATAATGACATGGTTAAGAGATTAGTTTTTTTAAAGAGATTAGTCTTTTATTGAGCTTTTTATATATAAACTTTTATTATTTTTTTATGTGTGTGAAAGTACTGTCTCCATGTAGGTTGGTGCACCAGTGTCATGCAATGCTGCAGAGGTCAGAAGAAGGTGTCAGATTCCCTTGGAACTGGAGTTAAAGATTGTTCTTAGCTGCTATGTGGATACTGGGAATCGAACCCGGGTCCTCTGCAAGAGCAGTCAGTGCTCTTAACTGCTGAGCCATCTCTCCAGCCCCAGAGATATTGAGCTTTTAAAGTATTGGACTTTTAAAAAATATATTTAATTTTCTTTTTCATTAATTTTTTTTTTTTGAGACAGGGTCTCCCTTTAGTCCAAGCTGGCTTAGAGCTCATTATATAGACGAGGCTGGCCTTGAACTCACAGAAATCTGACTGCCTCTGCCTCTTGAGTGCTGGGATTAAAGGTGTGCACCACCACGCGTGGCCTAAGACAGTTCTTAGCCACCATGTTGGTGCTGGGAATTGAACCCAGGTCCTCTGCAAGAGCAGTCAGTGCTCTTAACCGCTAAGCCATCTCTCCAGCCCCAAGTATTGGACGTTTTAAGTGCTGTGGAATTTTAAAGTTGTACTATGTTTTATAATGTGATATTAGTATAAACATGAGATCTTGGAGACAAGAAATGGAAGGTTATGGCTTAATAGAGTATGTTTGTGTGTCAAGTTAACAAGGGATACCTTCAGTTCTCAATTTGATACACCTGGGAAGAAGGAGCCTCAATAGAGATATTTCCTCCATTGGACTGGCCTGTGACCATGTCTGTGAGGCATTTTCTTGATTGTTGAGTGATTTGGGAGGCTCAGCTCACTGTGGGCAGCGCCACCCTGGCCAGGTAGGCCTAAGTTGTATAAGAAAGCAGGCTGAGCAAAGGCCAGAGGAGCAAGTCAGTTGCTGGCTCCAGGTTCCTGCTCTAAATCCTGCCTTGACTTCTCATAGTGATGGACTATAAGCTCTAAGCCAGAATAAACCCTTTCCTCCCCACACTTTGTCACAGCAATGGAAAGCTAACCAGGACAGGAGCTAAGCACCAACATTGATTCCTCTTTGCTTCCTGACTACAGACACAATGTGACCAGATGCCTCCTGCTCCTGCTTCATGCCTTCATTGCCACAATGGACTGTACTCTAAAACCAAGAGCCAAGAGAAACCCTCCTTTCCTTAAGCTGCTTTCTCAGGTATCTGCCACAGCAACAAGAAAAGTAACTATTCTAGGAACTATTTCTCATTAACTCTAGTACAGCCATTTTGCAGGATAAGGGTCTGGAGAGTGGCACAGAAACTAAATTCAGGGATCTCCCAAGACCACCTGAAGCACAGAGTTTCTTCACAGGCTTGGAAAACAAAGTCCTTAATTTCATTTGGAAAAACAAAAGACCCTGAATAGCCAAAACAACCCTGAGTGAAAAGAGCAATACAGGGGGGATCTCTATACCAGACTTCAAACTATACTACAGGGCTATAGTCATAAAAACAGCTTGGTACTGGCACAAAATCAGACCTGTAGACCAATGGAACAAAACTGAAGATCCAAACCTGAGCACATACAATTTCAGCCACCTCATATTTGACAAGGGGGCCAGGAAGACACAATGGAGAAAAGACAGCATCTTCAGCAAGTGGTGTTGACAAAACTGGATCACCACTTCTAGAAGAATGAAATTAACCCCCTTCCTCTCGCCCTGTACAAAAGCCAACTCCACATGGATTAAAGACCACAACGTGAAAACCTAAACTCTGAAGGCGATAGAAGAAAAAGTTGGCAGCAGCCTACAAGACATAGGCATAGGAGAAGGCTTCCTAAATCAGACAGCAGCTGTATAAGAATTAAGGTCAACAATTGACAAATGGGACCTCATTAAACTCAAAAGCTTCTGTACATCAAAAGAAACAATCAAGGAAGTGAAGAGAAATCCCACAGAGTGGGAGGAAACCTTCACCACAGAAACATCTGACAAAGCATTGATTTCCAGAATATATAAACTAGAAGAAAACAAATGACCCACTCAATAGATGGAGCAAAGAGCTGAACAGAGACTTCACAAGTGAGGAATTAGAGTTGGCTGAGAAACATCTTAAGAAGTGTTCAACATCATTAATCATTCAGGAAATGCAAATCAAAGCCACTTTAAGATATCATCTTACTCCAATAAGACTGGCTAGGATCAAGAAAACAAATGACACCAAGTGCTGGAGAAGTTGTGGGGAAATAGGAACACTCATCCACTGCTGGTGGGAATGTAAACTCATGCAGCCACTATGGAAAGCAGTGTGAAGAATGCTTGGAAGACTTGGAGTGAACTTGCCACCTGACCCAGCCATACCTTTCCTGGGCATGTACCCACAAGACTCGTCTTACCGCAGAGATACATGCACAGCAATGTTTATTTCAGCTTTCTTCACAACAGCAAGGTGCTGGAACCAACCCAAGTGCCCCTCAACTGACAAGTGGATAGAGAAAATGTGGTACATCTACACAATGGGGTTCTATGCAGTGGTAAAGAAAGATGACATCATGAGCTTTGCAGGTAAATGGATGGACCTAGAAGATATCATGCTGAGTGAAGTAAAACAGTCCCAGAAAAACAAACAATAAATGGTATCCCTCATCTGTGGATGCTAGCACCAATTACCTAATTGTATAAAAATAGATAAATAAATAAATAAATAAATAAAAGTGTGATTCTTGAGAAAAAAAAAAACAAAGAAGAAAACAAATGACCTACTCAAAAGATGGAGTAAAGAGTGGAACAGAGACTTCACCAGTGAGGAATGAAAGATGGCTGAGAAACATCTTAAAAAGTGCTCAACATCATTAATAATTAAGGAAATGTAAATTAAACCCACTCTCAGATATCATCTCACTCTGATAAGACTAGTTAATATCAAGAAAACAAAAGACACCAAATGCTGGAGAGGTTGTGGGGAAAAGGGAACTCTCATCCACTGCTGGTGGGAATGTAAACTTGCACAACCATTATAGAAAGCAGTGTGGAGAACCCTTAAAAGACTCAAAATGAGCCTACCACCTGACCCAGTCATACCACTCCTGGGTATATACTCAAAAGACTCATCCTACTGCAAAGATATATGCACATCCATGTTTATTGCAGATCTCTTCAGAATAGTGAAGAGCTGGAACCAACCCAAATGCCCCTCAACAGACAAGTGCATGACAGAAATGTGGTACATCTACACAATGGAGTACTAATCAGTGGTAAAAAATAAATAAATAAATAAAAAGATGACATCATGAACTTTGCAGGTAAATGAATGAAACTTGAAGCCATTATGCTAAGTGAAGTAACACAGTCCCAGAAAAACAAACTGCAAATGGTTTCCCTCATTTGTGGATGCCAACACAAAATCCCCAGTTGAAAGGCAAGCTTAACAACATTATTGTTATATTTCTTTTTTATCTGAAAGCAACTATGTTGTTATAATGTAAATCTCTCAAGGGGCTCTAGAATCTGCCCACCACTTATTTTTAGACTGTGTAATTACTGTATATGGGGGGGGAAGTATGTGTCCATATTTTAGAGTAATATAAAACTAAAGGAGGAAAATGTAGATTCCTAAACATAAAAAAAGACTGAGAGAAAGATGCAGGACAGTTATGGCAGAATGCATGCTCTAGTGTATGGTCAGGGGAAGGGAAAGGGGAATATGCCTAAACTGAACTGAAAAATGATGTCTGAAATACATAAAACATCAATAAAAGCATTATATAAAAAAAGAAGAAAAAAAACTAAATTCAACCAAGGTTAGAAAGGAAGCTGACCTCTGGTATTATAAATGTTCAGGTCAGTGCTGTAACAATATCAGTTGCTATTAATAGAGACAGGACAAATTGGAGACAAAGAGCAATGAAGGAGAAAAGCAGAAGACGCATTCAGAGAGGAGCAAGCAAATAACAGTTTGCTGCGGAGTTCATCTACTGTGGGATATTTACAAAGGAAATGTTTAAATGTAATTACATATATTTCCATATTCCAGCTATGCCTACCCATTGTTCACATTATCTCACTTCCTGTCTTTTATAATGATAGGTAGAAAAGAATAGGAACAGGAAAAAAATAATTAAACAGCTTACAAAAGCAGGGCCACCTTCTCAATCTTCTGGTAAACATGTAAGTCCCAAAAATGTTTTCTGAACCGTCACTATTACTATGGATAATTATTCAAGCTCTCGTTAAAGCATAGAAGTTTAGATTTCTTTTTTTTTTAATTTTTTTAATTAATTTTATTTATTTCTGTATGTGTATGAATGTACTGTCTGCATGCAAGTTTGTGCACCCGTGTCGTACAATGCCGCGGAGGTCAGAAGAGGGTGTCGGATTCCCCTGGAACTGGAGTTCTCCTGGAATTGGAGTTTCAGACGGCTCTCGGCCGCCATGTGGGTGCTGGGGATCGAACCCGGGTCCTCTGCAAGAGCGTCAGCGCTCCTAACTGCTAGGCCGTCTCTCCAGCCCCAGAAGTTTAGATTTCTTAAAATTCTATTATATTGAACCAAAGGTTTAGTATGTAGTTGGAGCATAATAATGAGAGAAGCTCAGATAGAACTGATTTTGTATATTCTTTTGAGAGCCATGACTCCATTCCAGAAAGCACACAGTGCCCTTGGCCTTTCCACTTCTTCCTCCCTGAAGGTTTTTTTCAGAAACTTTGCTGTCATAGACACAAGTAGCTGTGATATTTCACAAACCTCACCATGTCACCAGCCTATAATCCAAATTTGGCATTTCTAAAAGTGTTCAAAAAATGAATGTAAATAACCAATTTTCATAATTTATGTAAATATAGTTCAGTTTCTAAAATGGGAAGAGTCACACAGAGTATAACACAGCTGCACCTGAATTCATCCTCATCCCTGTGCTTGCTTTCCACTAACATAGCCAAATACCTGAGATAATCAATTATTAATAGGAAAAGTTTATTTTGGCTCACAGTTTTGGAAGTTTCCATTTTGGGCTGATTCTGTTGCTTGGGGCTGTGGCTAGGCAGTGCGTTATGGGAAAGGAGCAGATGGGGGGGGGGATCACACAACTGCTAGCCTCATGCGTGGGAAGTGAAAAGAAGGAGGAAGAAAGGGCCGAGTCCTGTTATCCCCTTCAAAGGCTCACACCCCAGTGCTCTAAGAATCTCCATATATGCTCCAACTCTTAATGGTTTACCTCCCTGGAGTACAATGGTCTAGGACCATACCTTTCACACACGGGTCCCTAGTGGGTCATGCCAGACCCAAAATATATAGTCCTCTAAATTATCCCCATCCCAGTCTGCTGGGTTGGGCTCTTTGAGAAGTTTCTTGGAGAGATGCATGTGTTTTAATTAGCAGCTATCATATACAAGATAAATGAATTAGACACGAGAGTAGTATTTTTTATTCAACTGGTTCCATGTATTTTCTCCAGAAAGAATTCTTATGGACCCAATCTTATATTTTCATGAATTATTTAGTTGAGAGATTTTCATAGAAATCATTACCCTTTGGATGGGAACTTCAGAATGTGGGGTGAGTCCTGCTTCCCTCTGGCCAGCAGGCTTCCAATAATTTCAAAATCTGAGTGGAAATAAGCATTTTTAAATCCAGGAGGTTTTACAAGTATGAAAAATATAGGGATCAGATAATACTATGCAACACCCTCTTGAAACACACTTATACAAGTTGTCTCTGAGAGAGCAAATTTCTCTCAAAGCAGCTGCCTGTGTTACCTTGGATCAGAAATTGAAGAGGCTCCCACAGGGAGATCAGACTTGGAGTCCCACCATGAGGGAAATCCAGATGTGTGGGCAATGAGCTTAAAAATAAACAGGCAAATACTCTCTTAAGCATTAGCAGTGATGCCATAGAACACTGTTTTGTTGTTAACACTTCTGCTGCTGGCCAGAGGGAAGCAGGACAAGTTCAGCTCAGAAAACTGCTGTGTGTTTGGTTCTCTTCAAATTTACAAATTATACTTGTGAGGATGGTTCAGGAAAAGCTGGGCAGCTTCTCTCACAAGAAGACAGGGGGACGGTTTAGAACCTGATTTGTTCTTCAAGTTCTCTAAGGAGGTGGCCCAAAACTATGCCAGCTATGGTCTGAGCTCCCCACTCTCAGTTTAAGAGGGATGCACTGAGCCTCACCACATGGGTTTAAAACCCTTTCTCAGAAAATTGAGGACCATGTTAATGGTCCATGTTCTGGAGGGAGAGGCAGACATCCTTCTGTCATTGAGTCCAAAGGAAACATTGTTCTCTATCATCTCAGGTATAATGGACAACTATATTACTCCCTATATATGTATTTTTCCAAGTTTTTTGTGTGAGCTGATAGGGGCAAAGCCCAGAGGCTAGGGACCAAGCTGTGTGACTGTCATGGGGTCTGAGAATGCCTGATGACAGGCACACAGGGGAAGAAAGGTAGAACCAAGGTTCATCTGATGCTGTCAACTTTGAAGGGGCTGTTGTCATATGCTACAGTTTTATTCAAATGTTAAAAGGAGTCAGATCTCAGGGCTGGAGAGATGGCCCAGCGGTTAAGAGTGCCGACCGCTCTTACAGAGGACCTGGGTTCGATCCCCAGCACCCACATGGCGGCTGAGAACCGTCTGAAACTCCAATTCCAGGAGAACTCCAGTTCCAGGGGAATCCGACACCATCTTCTGACCTCCGTGGCATTGCACAACACAGGTGCACAAACTTGCATGCAGACAGTACATTCATACACATACAGAAATAAATAAAATTAAAAAAAATTTTTTTTAAATAAAAAAATAATTTAAAAAAGGAGTCAAATCTCCTTTGGTATGGAGTTGAAATCTTAAAATAAAATCCCATCTTTTTAGATTTGAGAAGCTGGTGGTTCCATTTTACATTAGATACAGAGAAAGCCTAAACCTCGGAAGGGCTTCAGCCTGGACACTTGGAGTCCAATTTCTAATCAGGCCTACTAGACTTAATGCTGTTTCATTCCTGGGTTTGCAGCTGTGACTGTAAATAAATTGGATCCAAAGACACATATGCTACAAGTCCCTGTGTTAATATGGAATGTCTCCTTCTCAAAGACAGGCCAGGAAGACACTTGGGCTCCCCTGTGCTCTGTGTTTCACAATGATAGGGGTAGCTCGTCTCACAAAAGACATCTCAGTTTGAAAAGGTGGACCACAGAGGCATAAACACAAATTAGTGCCATATGTTGGAGAGGCTTTGTTATTTATGCTTGAACCAGATGCTCCTATCTCCCACATTATAGTTACCATCAATCATTTTTCTAGCTCTTTTTCCTGATGCAATGCCAATTTAATAAAAGAATTGTGCTTCCTTTTCTTCTTCATGACTATGAAAGCTCTCATGACCAAATAAGCTCAGTATTTCATCTCAGAAAGGTTCCCCTTGGAATTAATTACTTTGCAATCAAAGTATTCCTGGCCTCATGGCTCCTTTTAAAAATATCATTGGCACTTCTTCCCAACAGATTATCTCCCATAATTGAATCGAATTTTTACTATGATGTCACAGAGAAGAGCAAAGCAATAAAAGTACATGGTATACCATTACCCACTCTAAGTTAACCTGGACAACTGTTCCATGCTGGTTTTCAAACTGCATCATTATTTAACATTTCCAGTAGATAAAGATATCCTGCTGAGGAATTAAGCCTGAGGCTGAAATATAGACACATAGGATCATGAAAATCTGCCTTAAGCAGAGCATACAACAGCAGTGTGGGGCAAATGTTTCTTTACTTAAGCCAGAGAAGTCAGGGAACTAGTTAGGAGCCAGTGGGGGGAGGGGAACGTCCTGGAAGGAGAAATAAAATGTAGTGATATAAAGGGGGAAAGAGAAATTATGGAATAGGAAGGGTTAAATGGCATGGGGGATGGGAGGGCAGGGTGGAGGAAGGAGTATAAGGAGGTATAACGAACACTAAAGTCCTTTGAAAGAGCCATATGGAAACTTTCTAACTGTAGAAGCTTCATAAAATATATACATATATAGGGGCTGGAGAGATGGCCTAGCGGTTAAGAGCTCCGACAGCTCTTACAGAGGACCCGGGTTCGATCCCCAGCACCCACATGGCAGCCGAGAACCGTCTGAAACTCCAATTCCAGGAGAACTCCAGTTCCAGGGGAATCCGAAACCCTCTTCTGACCTCCACGGCATTGCACGACACGGGTGCACAGACTTGCATGCAGACAGTACATCATGCACATACAGAAATAAAAAAAAATTAAAAAAAATATACATATATAAAGAGTTTAAACAGAGTTACCCTATAACAAGGGGGGAGCTGAGGGACAATGCCCCTACCACACACCATTAGCATGGCAAATAACATGCCTAATACTAGGAATGGGTGCCCTCTTTGGAGTTGTTGACAAGGGAGATTCCATAGGCCCTCAAATAATATTTGCTGCTTTGTTGCTTGTTTGCCCTCTGGAAATTGAAAGTAAGACCCTATTGCTACACGTGTAAGTCAGAGAACAAAAGCGGAGAAATCAAGCCGGTACTGACATGGAAACTTCATCTCAACCGCCTAGCTTTCACAGCACTGAAAAGTGTTATTCATGCTACCAGAAGAGAAAAAAAATCACAAATTTTACCCGGTTGTGAACCCTGAAAGCTATAATAAGTAGCCTGACAGGTTATGCCCATTGGTACAATAGTGGCACTAATGTTATGAGAATGACCAACCACTATCTGATTGGATTTAGGATCCATTTCAAAACATGGAGCCCATATCTGTCACTCTTAGCAGGGGGAAGAACCTGTGGCTAAACCTGTGGCTGTAGAGGATAACCTACTATTATTCTGCAAATGGGCACACTATTAACTTAACTCCTAATGACTTATTATTATACCCATAGATTAGTGTGTCTCTCAACTCTGACCAGAGAAGCTTCTTCTTGCAGTAGATGATGATTAATGCAGAGACCCACAACTGGTCAACATGCAGAGAATGAAAGACTGGAGTGCTCAGCCCTGAATGGGACAGCTATATCACACCCCTCCCTCAAAGGCTCAGGGAGTATCCTGAAAGAGGGGGCAGGAAGATTGCAGGAGCCAGCTTCTTGGTGAGCTGAAGCTGCACATGATAAATTACCAACACATTTTATATTAACACCACCTTCCACCTCCTGGCAACCACCATTCTATTTCCTGCACCTACGAATTCAACTACCCTAAGTACCACACTAAAACATGTTGTGGCCTTGTGGAAAACACTATGGCAGTTCCCCCAAAATGAAAAGTAGAAATTGCCATGGTGTGAAGCAACCTCCCTTCTAGAAATCTTTCTGCTTCTATGAATGTGGCTGCTCCAGGTACCTAATGGAAGGATAATTGTATAATATTTATATTTTTGTGATGCCTTACTGTAACTAGCATGATGTTTCCAAGGACCATCCAGATTGTAATATATGTGAGAATTTACTCCTAAGATGGAATTATAGCTCTATTATTTACCTATACTGTGTTTTCTTTATTCACTCACCCTTCAGTGAACATTTGAGTTTCTTCTACCTTTTGGCTGTTGTGACTAATGCTATTATGAACAATGCACAAATATACCTGAGTTCTTGCTTTTATCTCATATATGTGTGTGTGTGTGTGTGTGTGTGTGTGTGTGCATAAGGATTAATTTGTTGACTTATATAGCAACTTCTATTTTAAAATATTTTAGTGATGGCCATACCATGTTACACAGGGGCTCTACTATTATCCATTCCAACCAATGATGCCCATGTGTTTGAATTTGTCCACATCCTCACCAGCACTCATTATTATTTTCAGTTTCCTTTTAGCCATCCTAATACAAATACATTGGTATCTCACTATGGCCTGTTGTATATCTTCTTTGGAGTAAGACTTATTCAAGATATTTGCCCATTTTTAAAACCTGGTTGTCTAATTGTACTTCTTTATGTACTCTGGATATTAATCCTATATCCCATATATTATTAGGCATTATTTTATCCCATTTGGTGGGTTATCTTTTTACTCCCTTGATAGTGTCTTTTGAAGTAAAGGATTTTAATTTTGATCAATTCCAGCTAGTCTATGGTTTCTTCTGTTGTCTGCACTTTGGGTATCATGTTCAAGAAATCATTGCTGGTCCTGAGGAGATGGCTCAGCAGTTAAAAGCAAGAACTACTTTAGCACAGGATATGAGTTCTGTTCCCAGCCATATCAGGCAGCTCACAATCACCTGCCCCAGGGGATCCAATGCCCTCGTCTGGCATCTGTGGGCAACTGCATTCACATCACATACCCCAACACAGACACAGACAGACAGACAGACAGACAGACACACACACACACACACACACACACAGAGTTAAAAAATATTTAGCCAGGCATGGTGGCACACTCCTTTAACCTAGCACTCGGGAGGCAGAGGCAGGTGGATCTCTGTGAGTTCAAGGCCAGCCTGGTCTACAGAGTGAGTTACAGAGAGACCCCATCTCAAAAAGACCAAAAAAAATTTAAGAAGTCATTGCTGGATCCAATGTTGAAGATTCTCCCTCTGTTCTTCTCTAAGAACTGTCTACTTTCAGTCTTATATTTAGACCTCTTATCCATTTTGAGTTCATGTTTGTAGGTGCTATAAGGTAAAACTCCAGCTACCTTTGTTACTTTCTTCTGTTTTTGTTTGTTTCTTATATATTTCTAGCTTTACTTCTCATCCATCTAAGTTTGTGCATCAAACCCAGTCACTCTCTGTGTTTTCTTCCCCTCTCACTTATCTCTGCTCCCTTGATCAGTGCGTAGTTCACCTTCCCTTGTCATCAACTTATTTGCCCCTCCCTCTTCGTCATAGAGTATAAACTCCATGAGGGAAGGACAAAAGCTCTGTTTTCTCCACATAGCACTCAAAGGTAGAAGCTTTCTTTGTAAGTGTCTTTTGATCATGGTAATCTACTGCAATCAGGGTTCAGAGGCAGAAAACAAAACCTGGAGCTACCATAAGTAGAAGTACTTTTGTTTAAAGGGTCTCAAGTAGTTGCTGATTGGCAAAAGGGATACATTGAGGAGATGGGTTAGCCCTCCAAAAACAGCCCAGCAGAACTATCCATCCTTCTTCAAGAAAGCAGAGACTTACAATGCTCCCAGCTGAAGTGCTGACTTCTCAACAATTGCCTTGCTGTGATCCATGGAGGGATCAGAAATGGTTACTCCTGCAGTCTGAAGCTCTGAGGTCACACTCACACCTGCTAGACATGCACTGACAAACAGTAGGTGCTCCACATCCTACCTCCTGATATCCATGAAGTCAACCACTAGACACTGCAATCCTCTTTCAGAAATAAAAGTAATGCATACAGAAGTGTGTTTTCTTGCAAAACACTACAGAAACAGCAAAAATAAATAAATAAATAAATAAAACCACTAAAACCTCCCCCTTTAGGTGCCACCAGTTAAAGAAACCTGAATCTCATCAGGAAATTAGCTTCAGAGAAGGTTAGCGAATGCACTTTTAGCATTCCATAACGGAAGGAGAGTAAGACGTCAAATGTCAGTCCCCCATTTCTCCCCCTGTATCACTGTGGTGAAGATGATGACATCGAGGTTCCAAATATCATGCTTCCTTAACACTGTTATTGGGCTGGCAATAGTGGCGCACACCAATAGGCAAATACCGAGGAGGATGAGGCAAGAGGGTCACAAGTTCGAGGCCAGCCTGGGCTGGGAATATTCCTCAGTCAGTGGAAAGCCTACCTAGCACTCATGAGGCTCTGCAAAACCAGCACTGCATAACCAGGCGTGGTAGTATATGCCTATAACCCAGTGCTTAGGAGAAAGGCAGAAGGATCAATAATTCAAGATCAGCCTCAACTGCAGAGTCTAATGCCATCCAGAGAGAGAGAGAGAGAGAGAGAGAGAGAGAGAGAGAGAGAGAGAGAGAATATTTGTACAGGCCTAAATTCCTGCCCCGAAGTGACTTTCTTTGTGGCTCTCAAACGGCACCCCAGAGTCAGTACTCTCCAAGCTCTCTGCTCTTCTGTATCATGTTATACTTCCCAGAATTCTTGCTCTTTTTCCTCTGTGAAGGGGATCAAGCATCTTGAATGAGCTAGGAGTCCTAGGTTCCATTCTGTAGCATCACATTAAGATCCTTCAGGGTCATTGGTTGTATATATATTCTTCAGGCTCGCCTACAGCTACAGCTACTTGATCTGACCAGGATATTCACCCAGAGAATGATTCACTGCAAAATCAGGTGCTGCATTGGTCACTTGGGGGTTGTGCATTTGGGAACCGACTTTTTCTTTCGGTTTTCATCCAGTGGGGTCAGATTCCTTCTGGAGATGGTTGGAAAGGAGAAAGACTCCCAACAGCTCCTTGACCCATAAATTCTGTTTTATTTCTTTTGTTCCTTCTCTATCATCCAGTTTTCTTGATCCTGCAGTGTTTGAGATTGAAGATGGACTCAGATCAATCTCCTTTTTCTTGTGTAGATACAATTTGCCTTGGATTGTGAACTAAAGTGCTGGACCCATAACATATAGGAGTACAAGCCTAGCTTCAGTGACTATTAGAATCCAGCCTGAAATAATTCACCAGAGCTAGTTTTCATCATCCTTTGGTTGAGCCTCCAGCTACACTGAAGGCTCAAAGCCCACAGTGGTCCCTAAATGATCCCAGTTCTCTTGCCATGGTGCAATGCACATGGTCTCTAAAAAGCTTTCAGGTGGATGAAAGGATGAGACACCCTTTCAGTCTTCAGAAAGAGTCTTCAGAAGGAGTCCTTTTGGAATGCTATCTTAAATGCCTGTAATTCGATCTGATTGAACCAGGTTAGGCCACTTGACATCTCTTTAATCAATCATTGTGGCCATGGGACTGCATGGATTCAGCACAGAGCGTGGATACTCCAGCACCCATATCAGTCTGAAACCAGAAAAAGTACGGTCAAGGTAGGGAGATAAGGCACTGACCATCCACCTTGTCTCTACGGACTGAGACCCAGCACAGTGCCCACACAACACAGACTGGCTAATGAAAAACTGAATGTGAAGCACACAGTCTTACTGTGTCTAAATGCTTCATTGCTCTAGTACAACTTCTGCAGAGTAAAAAGACATCTGGATGAGTCAGGCATGGCAGATCAGGAGTTGAAGGTTATCCTTAGCTACACAGTGAATTAGAGGCCAGTCTAGACCACATAAGAATTTCTCTCATTTCTCAGTCCAATTTAGACTCATTTCCTTTGCCCCCCAACCTACCCGAGTTCATGCATTCTGCCATACCTGCCTTGTATCTTTTTCTGAGTCTTTTTAAAATTTTTCAAAGCAGAGGATTATTATTTTGGGGAGAACTTTACTGTTTCAGTCGGTTCTTTGTCCCAGTTCTTTTGTTGTTGTTCCCTACAATTTGTATTGCTTCAACATATGCATATGTGCTTGTGTGTGTATGTATATGTCACACCTGTACTAAAATTATGTCATCTGAAAATAAACTGTTATTTTCATATCATATTTCAGGATTCACATTTTTCCTTTTTAAATTTGTATTACTCTAAAATATGCCTACATACCCTCCACCCATATACCAAGATTACAAAGTCTGAAAATAAGCACTAGGTTAATTCTAGAGCCTGTTAAGGGATTCACACTATAAGAGCACAGTTGCTTTCAGTAAAAGAGGAATTTAACATTGACGTTGCTCAGTTTGCCTTACAACTAAGTGCTTGGTGCTAGCATCCACAGATGAGGATGTTTGTTTTACTGGAACTGTGTTACTTCACTTTGCACAATATCTTCTAGTTCCATCCATTAGCTGCAAAGTTCATGATGCCATCTTTTTTTTTTGAGGGTCTCTCTGTAGCCCCAGCTGGCCTGGAACTCACTCTGTAGACCAGGCTGGCCTTGCACTCACAGAGATCTGCCTGCCTCTGCCTCCTGAATGCTAGGAATAAAGGAGTGTGCCACCACGCCTGCCTCAAAGATGGTTCTTAGCTGCCATGTGGGTGCTGGGAATCGAACCTGGGTCCTCTGCAAGAGCAGTCAGCACTCTTAACTACTGAGCCATCTCTCCAGCCACCGTGATGCCATCTTAACTGACATCCACTGCTTTTAAAACTTACATTCTTCATTTTCACACTACTAAACTGTATGTGAGGTGAGAGTCAGAGTCAGCTGAGTTCCTCAGCAGCAATCTGATTGTTCGTGAAGAAATCAGGTGGAATTGAGTTGCCTGTTGCTTTCTTCAAGGCAATTGAATAGAGACTGATAGAGATGGAGGCAGCTCAATTGCATTTGAAAAAATTTATTCTTACTATTCAATTGGCCCTAAAAATTATTCTGCCTTAACTTTTCGCCATGTAACAATTCTTGCTACAAGATAGGCAGTCTACAAAAGACAATTTTCCAAATATTTGACCAGTAATACTAATCTATTTTCCAGCCATCAAAAATAAATCTGAATATTTTTAAATGTCTATAAGGAAATCTAGAGAGTTTTATATAAGAATATCTATTTAAACAGGTAGGGTTCTTGCAGAAATGGGCAAAAGTAGAAAGGTAATTGGGGGCAGAATTATAATTCAAAGTTTAAAGAAAAAGTCCTGCCAAAGAAGGAGGGTGAACTGGTAGAAAGAAATCTGGCCATCAGCTTTTGTTCCTGTGGACTGAACTGTGGGCAAGGGAGGTGCCCTTCCAGATCTCATTCTTTTTTTTTTTTTTTTTTTTTTCATGAGGAAAGATTTATTTTGGCTTACGATTTCAAAGGTATCCATTCATGACAATTCGCATCATGGCGGACAGGAAGCTGAGAGAGAAAAGGGAAAACGGAAGGGGAGGGAGACAATAGTCCCCCGTTAGTTGGAGGAAATAGACTACTGGAGCTAGGTCTGAGTCATTCCTTCCAAAGTTGACGCTCCCAAATAGCACCACCAACTGAGGTTGAAGCTTTCAAAACATGAGACCATGAGAGAAGTTTCAGATTCAAATGATAAAAGATATTTTTACTGAAAAATGATTCCCTAAGCCAACAACCCCACCATTGCTCAAATGCATCTGTTGTTCTTCCTTGAAAGTCACCTCTCAGAGACATTTTTCCACTTATCTATTGTCAGCCTTAAGTTTCAAGGTGTCCCCAGCATCTTCTCAAGTTCCACGTTTCTTGGTGCATGAGTCACAGGCTCACTCTAGGCATGGCATTGTTTTTTGTTGTTTTGTTGTTGCTGCTGTTTTGTTTTGTTTTGTTTTGTTTTACTTTCTTGCATCTCCAGATCCTGATGACACTGAACTCGGCTACCCTCCGGTAAAGATGGAATATATAGAAAGTCCTTGACACATTATTTACGGGTATTTATTAATCATGTATATAAAACTGAGTTCATTACTTTATCATCACACCATAATTTTAGCCACTGTGATCCAGCACATCACCCAACTTGTTATCTAAATAGTTCCTGTACAACTTGCATCAGGTTGTAAAATAATAAAGCCAACACACAGGTACACACACACACAAAGAATCTTAATAAACAGGAAGAGAAGGAGAGGGGAGAAGGATGGAAGTGATTGGTTTTAATGTCAACTTGCTACAAGTTAGAATTGCCTGGGTAGGATTCCTCAATTGAAGTATTGTCATGAGTGTCTTAATTGATGTGGGATGATCACCCCAAACATGGGTGGCACCTTCAGGTAGCAGCCCAGATAAAAAGAAGCATGGCAGAAAGAAGATTATTCATCTTTTGTCTGCTTGACCTTTCCTCTTGCACCTGAGTTGATTTATCCTATTGCTGCTGCTGCTGCTGCTGCTGATGATGATGATGATGATGATGATAGTCCTTCACTGATACCAGAATCAGCATTTCCAGACTTCCATCATTGACTAAGGACCAGCAGCTCTCCAGGTAGATGCTACTTGGAATTCTAGGTACCACATCGGGACTGCTTAGGTACCTAGCCCAATGGACTGAGCACCCACCAGGTTGTCAGCCTCTCCAGCATGAGATAGCCAAACTATTCTGACCGCTGAAGCACCCAGACTTAAGGACTGAGCAAGCCAATAAGCAGCATTCCTTCCTGGTTTCTGGTTCAAAGTCCTGCCCTGGGTTCCTGCCTTGACTTTTCTCAATGGTAGACTATAAACCCTATCCTCCCCAAGTTGATTTGGTCACGATGTTTATCACAGCAACAGGAAGCAAATTAGAACAGGGACTCAAGGAAAGAAGAAAAGGAGAAGGGGAGAAAGGAAAGAAGGAAACCAGGGAGGAAGAGAAGCAACTACATGTGATGGGAGTACTGCTTTTAAAGGATTCTTTTTTGTGTGTCTTTTTGAGACAGAGTCTCCCTTTAGTCTCAGCTGGCCCAGAACTCACTCTGTAGACCAGGCAGGCTTTGAACTCACAGAGATCTGCCTGCCTCCAACTCCCAAGTGCTAGGATTAAAGGCATGAGCCACCATGCCCAGCCTTAAAAGTATTAGAGTAATTGGGATCACTGTAGACCCCCTCAAAGTGATTATGGAAATGATAATTCCACTTGAATGCCCAAAGCTTGACAAGTTAAAAGAATTAGTTGTGTACACAGAAAATAGTAACAATGATAAATAATGGTCAAACTAGACAGTCCAGCCCACATGACCCCACCATGCAAATTCACCAGAAGCTCTTTGCTGACAGGCATTTCTAAATTGACTGTGGATCGTGCACACATGGAGTATTTATTTAAAGTGCTGAATCTCGGGGCTGGAGAGATAGCCTAGTGGTTAAGAGCACCGACTGCTCTTGCAGAGGACCCAAGTTTGATCCCCAGCACCCACATGGCAGCTGAGAACCTTCTGTAACTCCAATTCCAGGAGAACTCCAGTTCCAGGGGAATCTGAGACCCTCTTCTGACCTCCGCGGCATTGCACGACACGGGTGCACAAACCCACATGCAGACAGTACATTCAT
>VZQC01014686.1:0-90408 GCA_009823505.1 Rhizomys pruinosus
AAGAAGAATTTGCCAGGGTTTGTTGTGCATTATTTATGCATTCCTTTAGTATACTACCAGTCAAAGTATAGCCTGAAGAAAGACAATACTGGCATTACTCATGAGCTTGTTAGAACTGCAATCTCATAACTATCCCAAAACCTGTTAAATTAGAATTGGCATATTAACATGATCTGCAGGTATTTAGTAAGCATATTAAAGGTTGAAGTAGGGTTGCATGCAGAGAGTTTGAAAGGAAGACAGAAGGGTTGGCTCCAGCCATAAGATATTGTTTCAAGTAAGCTGTTCTGCAATAATAAGGCCCCCTTCCTTTGCAATGTGCAACTGCAACCTAACATACTTGCAATAGACTGCATATCATGTCACGGAAAATAATTCCTCCAAGTGTGGAAGTCCCATGTTCTGTGAGTGCAAGTGCTCCCTGTCCTGTTCTTGTAAAGTGTCAGTACACTTGGATGTTGATTTTGCTCAGCTCTAGCAAAATGACAGCTGCAGTTCATTTCCCAACACTTCCATTTAGGTAAAGTGCTGGTTTTGTTATATTTGGAAGAAACATGCCATAAATGACTACTTTGGAAAGGGGTTGGACATAGTTTTCTTAGAGGGTTGGAATGATCCTAATAAACCCTGAAGAATGAAACCGCAGTCATCAGATTGGTAAATAGGGTCTTTAATGCTTCAAGTCCAGTCACTAAATAAAGTGGCAACTCTGATATAAACCATGAATTTCAGGTTCAGGGAGAATTGGTGACGAGAGGTAGACCAGATTTTTATTTTCCTTTTCCCGAACTTTTCTTTTGACTCCTAATTAAACCATGCCATGGTAAAATTTAGGAGGCATAAAGATTGAAGACTTGGAGGCATCAGGAAATTTTTTTTTATTGTTTTTGTGTCGCCCACAGTCTTTTATGTAGCCATTCTATCTATCAGACCACACACTCACAGGGTGGCACCGTAACATACATGCAGGGAGCATGAGCATAGTCTCATCACATTATCTACCAATAAAGTAATGGAATCGTGAGTGCTATGCACCTCTCCACAAAGAGTCAGATTAACATGTTAGACTCAAATAAATGGTATAAATAATATACTTTTCTCAGCATATGTACAGAACGATACAATAGGCATCATATACATTATCGTCAGGGACATCTGATATAAAATATAAATGTAAAATTACCAAGACTTCATAACCCACTCATAATTTATAAAATATTATTGTAATGCCTTGTCAGGTATCTTAAAAGACTGATCAGTTCTGTAAACACCCACAAGGACAGACATGCTTGACAGAGTCCACATATACCTATCTGAAAGAGAATAAATTGGATTACGAACTCTATACGAACGCGACGGACTTATTCGATAAATCACGCTTCCTTTTTTTATTATTTGGAATTAGACTTGATTGTAATAGTTAAAAAAGACATATAAGGTAAGATAATATGTTCTCATGAACCTTGATCTTGATTTTACACTTGAAACAAAAATAACATTAAGAACAAAAAATATCATTTTATATTAAGTCCAATCTAGTACTTAGACTAGATCATTAGCAAAACCAGATACACGAGTCAGCCTTGCTGTAAACACAATAAAGACATATAGCTTCGCTGCTCGCTAGTTGATGTCAATCATAAAGTAACTTTTTAAGAGCTGGGCAAATATGGTAACATAGAATTTATTTTTTTTTCCCTAGCAAGACGTGTCAATAGTATCATTCTAAGAACTATAGAGAGCATAATCATACAAGTGGAAAAAGGACTCAGTTCCAAGCTTCTGTTGATCTGATAAAATTATATAACTCCGAACACTAAAAGATACTTCCAACATGGATCCCAATCACAGATGGGAAGGAATTCATACAGTGGTATGTAAACTCACTCACGTCAAATTACCTTAAGAGCCTAGGGATTGGATGGGCTCAAAGCGCGTATATCAGAGCCTGGCCCGACTGGCTCATATACAGCAGAGACCCGGCTATCGCAATTACACAGCACCCCAGACCCCACACATAGCGCGAGACCGTGAGCCGTCTAAATAACCCACATTCGAAAGAGAAAAAAAAAAAAAACCACGTTAATCCAGGCGGCACATACCTGAATTGACCATTTCTCATTCTGACCGACTCCAAAAGAAACAATTAAGCATTACGAAACAAAGAGGATTGCAACCGGGAGACTATAGATCATGCTTAGAAAATAGTACATCATAACACCCAAATAACTAGTAATAATACAAAAAATTAAATTAAAAAAAAAAATTTTTTTTTTTTTTTTAAAAAAAGAAATAATATAAGTAAACAGTATAATACAAATACAATCATGGCAGCTAGAGAGAACCTAGATAAATCCTAGAGAACATTGAAAAAACCATTAGCCACCTCTGTTTCATGTCTCAGACAAACAATGAACATTCATTCTTAACTGGAGATATAGCTTTGAAGAGCCACAAGCCGCCTAAGCAACAAAGGAATAGCTACTTGGCATAAACACTGATATGATAATTCGGATGATCCAGTGAAGAGGATTGTATTTGTAGATCTTCTTAATGGAGCTATAACTTCAACTAAAAAATGGCGTGATCTAACCATCTGACGAGGAACGCATAGATGAATGCATATATGAACTGTTGATACATAGATGGATATATAAATACATAAATAACAACAACAACCGAAAACCTAAATCCAAGCTCGCTAGAGGAAGGCTCTTATTCAGGAGAAAATACTATAGCAATTGGGGGAAGACCACGAGACATCACTTAATCTCAATAATATTACTCATGTATGTGATATACATACTTCGAATAGCATCCACATATAAAATCTTAAGTAAATTATTTAAAAAATATCTACTATACACTATTAAAGAAGCAAATCATATTGAATTCAATGATAACTACAAGAGTCTGTGGAACAGTCAAAATGAAAGACCTATCAAATCTCATGACTCGAAAATACATTAAGTTGATGTGTTTGATCTCATGACAAAAGAACAAGGCAAGCACAAATAATAGAGTCATAGATGATTATTTTTTCAGAGAATGGGGCAGGAGAATATACATCTTGCATTGAGATGCATCCGATCGTTGGTTAGAGCATGAGTGGTTTTTGTGATGCTCTAAGCAAATTAGAAAGGATACCTGTCGTATGATCAATCTCTCTCTAGATGTATACATATCCAAAACTCATCACTGTCAATTATGTCAGTGTAAGCTCAAGCTTATTCCTTGAGTCCTGTAGAGATTTTAATCAAATCTCCGTACCAAAATAAGGCTAATCTAAGGTCCATACTGGTCCCCGACATATCTTACACGAACCACTCACAGGAGCAGTCAATAACCTCAAGCGTCATTCTGGATTCCCACACATGAGCAATACTTTGAATGAAGAAGGAAGTCTATTTGACAATCCTATTGTTTCTTTTCATGGGTGTTTTTCATTTTAGTAGACTGCTAAGACTGCAGTGGGGTGTGGAGAGTTGCAGCCTGGGTCTGGGAGATTGTGTGTGTCTGTGTGTGCATGTGTAGGTCTGCAGATGTGTGTGCACGTGTGTGTGTGTGTGTGTGTGTGTGTATGTGTGTGTACATATAAATATGTAGATAGAGATCCCAAAGCTCTTTGTAATCCTGCCATTCATTGGAAGCTGAGTATAAGGTTTAGAAATCAAAGTGAGAATGGGGTGGGAGGGGTGGCAGAAGTACCAGTATCTATCAGCTGTCCACTGCTGATAGCTTACAGTGACTATTAGTTCATGCTTTTCTGGGTATCAAAGCCATTGCTTCCATAGCTTGACCTCATTGGCAGGCTACAGCAGTGTGAAGGTTATTAATGTCATTCTTAAGTAAGTGGATGCAGTAGAGAGCTTGGCTCTTTTGAATGGGTTTAACCATTATAGAAACAAAGATCCTTTCACTTTTAAAATTTTGTTATTCATTTCAATAAGTTATTCATGTAGGGACTTACATATAGATTCGGGGTCTGAAGCCCAAGAAGGCTGGATCATTTCTTCTGCAAACTCTCCTACACAAGTTTACTTGCTGTTGGTTGTTGGGATGCCTGGGATGCTGAAGCTGACCTCTTGGGTCAACTCATCATTATCATACAACGAATGGTCACTGGATTTCTACACTTTAGGCCTTACTGATTAAAATATGTCATCAAGCACAGATAAGTATTCCAGAGTACTTTTGACCATCTTTATTCCTCAAGGGAGATGAAAATGTTGCCCATTTTGAGATTTTTTTTTTTCAACTTTGCAACAACTGTCATGATTTTGACTCTTGGAGACGTTGCTGCAAGAGATGAGAAATATAACACAAATTTTATGAGCAATTAATCTGAGCTACTCCAAATCATCTTTTTTGAATTTTTTCCCAGATTAGAATCGGGAAACTCTGCAAGAACATTGAAGAGGTTTGCAGAATGTGTTGTTTTAGCTTCCAGGAAAGTCACCAGATGTTTGAATCTGAGCATGACAGCATTGTTTAAAAGCCATGGAGAAAGGACTGCATGACCTTCGATTTGTTTGTCAAGTTTGTCTGAGATGACGTGCAATTCTGTTTGCTTTTATGTGAAAGAACACAACACAGCTGGAATTCAGAAAGAACTCAAATGAAATGTTTGTTGATAGGTTTGTTTTTCTTTCTTGCACTTTGAAATAAACAGAGCCCTCTCTTTATAGTACTGTCAGGATTGACAAGACGCTCCTCCCCCAAAAAACTGGAAAGAAAAGATGGAGGTAGTTGTTTGGAATGCCTATGTATTAAAAAAGCTATCTATTTAGTAGTGTCTATATCTTTGTAGAATATAAGACAGTCCTGGATTTCTTGCTATTTCTCTCTTTCTGAAATTAAGACTGTTTTTAAGGAAAAATTTTAATTCCAAATACAACTGGGTATTAAGATGAAAGGTGGGGGTTGAAAACAAAAAAATTTAAAAAAGAAAAAAAAAATGAATCAATCATCTGTAAATAGCACACCACACACACCATATATATATAAATATTATAATAATATATATATTAATATATATATATATCCTTTTTGAGACAGGTTTTTCTTTTGGTCCCAGTTTGCCCTGGAGCTTGCTAATGTAGACCAGGCTGGCCTTTGAACTCAGAGATCTTTCTTGCCTCTGCTCTGGAGTGCTGGATTAGGTGTGCAACACCACTCCCGGCTTTTATGTATATTTTTATTGAGTTTTTGTGCATTTCATATAATAGATATTAATCAACTTTAGAACCCCTCCCCCATCTATGCACTCCCAGCCTCCCACTAGATTACATCCATTCTGTCATATATGATATTTTTATTTTATTTATTTATTTTTTATGTGTATGAATGTACTGTCTAACATGTAGGTTTGTGCACCCGTATTGTGAATGCCAGCGGAGGTCAGAAGAGGGTGTCGGATTCCTCCTGGAACTGGACCGTTTTCTCCTGGAATTGAGTTACAGACGGTTTCAGACCGCCATGTGGGTGCTGGGGATCCAACCCGGGTCCTGAGAGAGATTGGTTTTGTCATATATGTTAAGCCCTAGCTGGTTAACCATTTGTACCCAGATGCCCCCAGTGCAAGTTCTTCCACTGGCTTCTAGTTATCCTCCCTAAAGCCACTCCCTTAAGAAGATCAATTTTCCCTCACATGCCAGTAATCAGTTGCCAATAGTTCTTTGGCTAAGGCAGGTCCTGCTGCCCATTTGACTAGCTCTATGGGCTGGGATTTTATCTGATTGAGTTACCAAGGGTCATGTGGGTACTGTCACCATTCTTGCAAGTCCGTATGAACAAGTTCTCAGAGGCCTGAAAGCCTTTGTTTCTTTTTCTTTCTTTTTTTTTTTTTTGCGTCTTTTTGAGACAGGGTCTCCCTGGTGGCCCAGCTGTTCCTGGAACTGCTACGTGGACAGGCTGGCCTTGAAAGTCACAAAGAATCAAACCCCTGCCCCTGCCTCCCAAGTGACTAGGCTTAAAGTCGTGCGCCACCGACGCCCGGCCTAGCCTTTGTTTCTTTATGTTCATAGGCCAACTGTGGCTCTTATAATTTTTTAGCCTTCCTCTACACAATGGTCCCTGGTCTGGCGCTGGGTGATATAGGAGTCCTATTCAGGGATATGCAATCTGCAGTCAATTTTTATTCTCTAAAACTTGGGCTGTTTTGGCCTTCTGTTGTACCTACCCCTCTGCTAATATGAGGAAACTTTGTAGTAAGAGTTAGGGATTTTATTAGTATTTTCTCTACCTCCTCTTCTGCTAAGGTTCCATGAGTTTAGGTATATGAGGTTCCACGTAGATTGTGTTTACATACCTCTCGGGCCTCTCTCAAGACTTAATGTCTCTGTATGTGGTACAGTTGTGGACCTGCTGTAATAAGCTTTAATCTGTTGAAAGATCTGAAGAGTGGTGTACAGTATACTTGGTCTATAAATATAAAGATCCTTGTTTAGCATAGAGTAAGCAATTTCATATCTGTCTAGAGATGTGACAGGCTATGGGTTTTCCCTAGGATGTATGACCTCTCCAGCCTCTGTATATTATGGCTATTGTTTTACAGTGTTATCCATATGAGTTGCCTCTCATTGAGAGGGTTTTACATCCAATTAGACATAGGTTGTTGGAATTACCCTAGAATAAAAATGCTATTATTAGTAAGCAAAGAGTAGTTTGCTGTCCAGCCATTAATGGTTATTGGGCTTTGCAGCTGGGTTGAAACAGTGATTGATTTTTCTTCCTTAGCAAGCTTGCATAGTTCCTCTAGAACTAATGAGAGCTGGTCTTCAGGATGGATAGGCACAGCACAAGATCTATTCGTGGGCCACTGATAAAATTTCTACCACTGCTAACTTCAAAAGATCGAATATTGACAGTATATAACATGCAAAACAGAACTTGGTAAGATTGCTGAAAGCTACCTCTTCACCGTTCCCTGTGATCTGTACAATTAAGCAAATGATACATTCTTTGATTGCCTGAATACTAGCCCGGAACACTGAATTTCACAGTTCATTGGCATGCATTTTTAGATGTTCCAGCTCTCAGGCATGGTGTTGTCTGGCATAAACAGCCTCAGGGAGGGCAAAGTAAGATAATGCAAGCCATGGGATTCTAAAATGTTTTCTTTCTAATTAAAAATAAGCAAGGACTCTATAATATGCCTTGACTTGCTAAAGACTTTGTTGGTAAAATTTCTAGATGCTTGAGTATATTGTATTACAAAGACGCTTTACCACTGATTCTAATCACTTCATTGCTAATAATAAGGAACAACTTTCAAAGTTCAAAGTCAAGGTTTTGAGTATGAGGGAAGAATAACCTATAAATCTTATTCTAGAAAAATGACATCATAGTTACTTTTCTATTGTTGTGATAAACTATCTTGACGAAACAACTTAAGGAAGGTTTCTTTGGGTCATTCTTTGAGGGTGCAGCCCATCATGTGGGGACTCAGTTTCAGGAACTGAGGCAGTTTGGTCAATTCATATGCAGTCAGAGTGTCCAGGGTGCTGAATACAGTCGCTCAGCTCACTTTCCTCTCCTTTCTTATTTATTCTGTTCAGAAACCCTCAGCCCATGGTGTGGTACTGCTCACACTTGAGATGTTCTTCGCACTTCAACCCAATCTAGATATTCTTCATTGGCAGGTCCAGGGCTTATGTAAACTGGATAGTCCTTCACAGGTAGTCCCCAAGGCTTGTTTTCTAGGTGATTCTAGAGCCTGTCAAGTTGGCAATATTAACCACCACAGGGCAGTTAGTTGTGATATAATAATTCATCAAATAAACAGTTGCTAATTTCAAGTTCATAGGAAGATTGAACATATTAATTATCACTTTAGGATGTCAAAGAAGGGGAACGCTTAGGAGTCAGCAAAATGCAATGAGAACCAAATAGAACTGAAAAAAAACTGGAATGACAAGTTTTAAAGTTAAATTCTGAATTGCCTGTTCATTGAAACAACCAATGTCATTGAAACAACCAATGTCTTAATCATGCTGAAGGGTGATAGTGACTATACTTAAAATTTTGTATGGTCACAAAAACATTTCTATTTATCATGTTTCAATAGTAATAGTAACAATACTTTTTATAGTGTTTACTCTGTTGAAACAGATATGTTTTAAAGATTATCTTTCCCATCTATGAAACTCAAACATTGAGTTATATATTGTGATTTTTCATATTGCTAAGGGGAAAAGTGAATAGTTGAGTGAAAAGTTCGTTCAAGGTCATTGCTAATAGAGCATGCAACCTTTTGATTCCCTTTCCAACTCACATTGGAGCCTATAAAAACCAACCTGCCTAGGTTTAGGAGTCAGCAAATGTGTAGGCGTGTAACGTATGAGTCATCTTAGTGTTGATATTGACCATAGTTCTGCTATAATAAAAAATATTTCTTATTCAAATTCAATGCCATGTATTGTTAATTTTTATAATAGATGGTTCACTTATTTCACTACTTTGAAACAGCAAGGGATATAAATGGCAGGAAAAATGGTTGCTGCTCATGTAGTTATTCTTAATAAGTGCAAGGATTTTTTTCTCTAAACTGGTTGTATTTATGGATATAAGAAAATATAAGACTAGATGGGATCAGCTTGAAATATGCTAATTATTTATTCTGTGAATATGCATCCAGATTATACATAGTAACAGTAAAGGAGCCATCACCACACAATCCATCAATATGCAATTGTCAATCTGTCAGTTAATTACAATTAATGCAGTTGGCAAGATGGAGCTCCAATGCATATTAACAATAGTTTGCATTCTGTAGCCATGGTGTTTCACCCATCATAGAATGTGTAAAGAATACACATTAAATATATGAATACTTTTCAGCTAAATAATTTTTACAGAATGGTGATATATTTCTCTTTTCCTAATGTGCTTATATTACTTTCTTTTTTCCTTCACAAAATGGACAAAAACAAAGCAAAACAAAATTAACTTTAAAAAGAAAAAACCACTGACTCAATTTCCAAAGTGCTGTATTGAATGGGGTTCTCAAAATAATCGAGAAAATGTCTCTTGCTCCCTTTGTTCTAAATTCATCAGGACAAGGATATTAATTTTGTTTCTAGTAGACAGAAGTCCATAAAAGAAAGGCAATTTTGGAAGAATGTTAAAAAACACTGATCAGAAAACAAATGCCACTCATTGACAAATGTTTTCCTCTATAGCAGTTTTGCTTTTTAGTAATTGCATTCTTCTTAATGTGTAGAGATTTACTAGATACTTATGTGCCAGCTTGAATGCCTGGCATTTCTGCAAACTGACACATCACACACACCACACACACACATCACAGACATAGGCAATAGAACTATAAGGTACTTATTTGAAGGCCTAGGGATCCTTCAACCAGTCTCAAATTTCTCCTTTACTTGAGTGATGCAAAACTCTTCATTATCAATGTTCTTTCCATTCTTTGCAAAATGGGCAGAGCCACGCTCTCCAGGGTTTTAGGTATTCTTGGGAATTGAGCTCTTGCTCTATCTTTAGCAAGTCTCTGACTGTACTTCCCTATATTTTATCTGATTGAATAGCTCCAAAGATCATGTAGGTGTTATTTAAACCACAACCTGTTCATTCTTCTTCTCCTCCTTGTTTTTTGGGTTTAATTTTCTGATTTAACTTCCAAT
This sequence comes from Rhizomys pruinosus, assembly GCA_009823505.1. Lineage (NCBI taxonomy): Eukaryota > Metazoa > Chordata > Mammalia > Rodentia > Spalacidae > Rhizomys > Rhizomys pruinosus. The sequence goes on from VZQC01014686.1 coordinate 9,645, forward strand.
GAGTTTTTCTTAGAATGAGGTTAGGAGACGAGGTTCATTCCTGTTTCATTTACTCCCAGAGAATTACCTCTTCTGTGGGTTCCTAGCATCTTCATCTGGGCCTGTATGCTTTCCTGTTCCAGCCCAGGAAATCACCAGCTGATTGTCCTTGAGTTAAAGATCATGACATAGAACTGCTGTAATGTGGGTGGTCTGACTTCTTTGGCATCTTCCAGCTACTAAGTCATGTGCCACTAAAATCCACTGCTGGGAGGTGTATTCCGTTGCACTGAGCTGTCACCTTTCCCCTATGTTGGCCATATCCCACAAACAGAGCTTAATAAAGACCTCCCAATTCTTTCCTTCCATACATGGCAGAGCAGACTCTAATAGTAGTGCAACTCTTTTTTTTTTTTTTTTTTTTTTTTTTTTAATTTAATTTTTAATTGATGGTTTGTGCATTTTATACACCATTTCCCAATTCGATCAGCGCATTTTCCTCTTTCCCTTCCCCCCAGCCCCCACCCCATCCCAGATAATGTATTCTGCCATAACTGTCCTGCATCTTTCAGTTTTTTTTTTTTTTTTCATTTTTTTTAGCTATAAGTGATAATCCATGAGGTATAAGCATCTTTCGTGCAAAACCAATCTATAGACTGTTGTGCCCAACCCCCACAGTCACACCATTCAGTGGAGGTTGACAGGTTTGTTTGTTCAAGTCCAAGTTTGAATCAAATGAGTGTCCAGACTACATTCCTGTAGTTTTACACCCTTCACCCCAATCGCAGCCTTTACATTCTACCTTACGCCCCCTCTTCCGCAGATTGGTTTCTAAGGCTTAGAAAAGGGGTCACAGGTGGATGAGAAGTAACTGTCTCTCTCTCTGGAGCTGTTGACTTTGGATTCTGGTCATTCTGGCTGTTTTCCTTTCATGGGCTGACAGTTTTGTTCAGGAGTTACCTTTCGATCCTACTAATGAAGACAAAAGACATTTAGATATATAGTATTTAAAAAGTACTAATTATAATGGTAGGTTACATTGGCATAGGCACATAGTGTTTGGGTGGTATGTTATTCCATGAATTACAATTTTTAACCCATGACTAAATATAAACAGGCCGGTCTTACTTGTGGCTTAATGACATTCCTAACCTTGTATGAGGATGGTAGCTTGTGGCATCCGCTGTGGGTTGTTCCTCCAGGGAGAGAGCCAACAGCCAATTATGATTTGGGGATATAGCAGGCCACATGGCTGCCTACCAGGGAAAGGCATAGCAACTAATTCACATTCTCATGGCTCCTCATTCTTTTCCCTATTATTACATTATTGATAATAGGTTTGAGGGGCATGATATAATATGTAGAAATCTAGCTAATCATTAAAGTACTTTAAAACCCCTACTCATGGAAAGAAGGAAATTGTGTGTTTGATCTGTCCAGTGATTAAATCTTTTTTTTTTTGAATTATTACAACAATGTCCTTGTAAGAATTATTCTTTTTCTCCTACTTTTAAGAGCACTTTATAATTAGATTTATTGCATTCTACTAAGATTTTCCATTAAGGGACATAATTTGTTCTTTGGTCCTATTCATGATATATTTCAGCATCATTCTTGAGACTAAATTAACTATGTTTTCATATCATCAAATGTTTTTGAAAATATCTATGTAAAATGGAAACAAGGTAAGAAAAAATTCACTTTGGTTTAATCACTAACTATTAAGTGCTGAAGAAATGTAAATGGATAAAACTATGTCTGTTTATGGTGAATATGTTTTGGTGGAGACAAAAAAATTTTTTTTGTGTGTGTCTTTGTGTTTTGTGGTGTGTGTGTGTTGTTTGTGTGTGTGTGTGTAAGGCTAGAGCACAAACTTGGGGGTGTTTCTTCAGGTGCTGTGCACCTTTCCCAGGCTAGTCACAAAGTCCAACCTTGTGATTCTTAAGCAGAGAAAACTAGTATTAGATAACATTTATCTTCTTTAAAATGATACAGAGATTTTACTAAAATAAAACTCTTCATGGAATTTTCTATTTACCCTCTTTCAACCATGATCCATGAAAATTGATCCTTTTGAGAATAACTTTTTATTGATTTGAGTGAAAAGCATGATATCGTATCATCTAGATCTTGTCAAATGACCTCTATGACACAACTTCCAAAAGCAAAGGACATGTGCCCTGCATGCTCTGGATTCATTCTGGTTTCTCTAGCAGTACAACACAATCACTAACCACACAAGGGCAATTTCTTCTGGTATGTGTCTTAATCTATTTTTGCCTTTGACATTCATAGCTTTTTAGTGTTGATGACCAAACCCAGGGGATGGTTCTTTTTAGACAATGCTCCAAAGTTGAGCTACATCCCCAACCTAGACTTTGTTTTCTAGTGTGAATAAAGCCAAAGTCATAGATGCAGGATTTAGTATATTAATCTACCACTAAGAGATATTAGACTGTTAGATCACTGGTCTCAGAAACCTCATGAATTTCCTCTATTTCAGTCAGAGCAAGAGAGAGATCCGGGTCAGTCATGCCCATTTGGCATTTCAAGTCAGGTATGGAAAGGAAAACTTCTCGCTTCTAGACTTTTGGTCTGTGTAAACTCCGTATTTTCTATATTTTGCTGTGACAATCCTTTGGAAGCAATGATTGTCATGTAGTTTTGAGAATATGAATTTTCAACTTAATGTATGCTCAATTGCACAAAAATAGATTACTGTGCATAAACAGGGGAATCCTGGATTTCTTTAGGTTTTTTGGAGCCTTGAGAGTTTAGGCTCAGTAATACCATTATGTCTTGTATTTTTTTTAGAAGTCTTTTGTAGGGGGCTGGAGGATGGCTAAGAGGTTTAAGAGCACCGCTGTTGCAGAGAACCTCTGGGTTTGATTCAAGCACCACATAGGCGGCTTAGGAACTATCTTCAATAACTCCAGTCTCCAGGGGAATCCGAACGCCCTCTTCTGACCTTCAAGGCACTGCACGACACGGGTGCACCAACCTACGTGCAGACAGTACACTCATACACATAAAAAATAATAAATAAAAAATTAAAGTCCCTTTTGTTATTATTTTTTTTCAATTTTCACAGGGTTTTGCAAATACTAAACATAACTGGAACGTAAGGGAGGTAGGGGTTATGTGTCACAATTTGAATATTCTTTCCAGAAGATTTTTACTATTTTAGAAGATTGTTTTTAGTAAAAATATATTTTATTTAATTATTTTTTTATTTTTTTAATTAATTTATTTTTTTAATATTTTTTTAATTTATTTCCATACTGTTGATTGTATTGTGTGCATGCAAGTTGTGCACCGTGGAGCTGCAATGCCGCGGAGGTCAAGAAGAGGGCGTCGGACTCCCTGGAACTGGAGTTCTCCTGAATTGGAGTTTCGGACAGTTCTCAGCCGCAGGTGGGTTGCTGGGGATCGAACCTGGTCTCTGCAAGGCGGTCGGGCTCTTTAACCCGCTAGGCCATCGCTCCCAGCCCCAATTTATTTTTTGTATGTGTATGAATGTACTGTCTGCATCGCAGGTTTGTGCACGGTGTCGTGGCAATGCTGCGGAGGTCAGTAAAAGGGTAATCAGAATTTCCTTGGAACTTGGAGTCTCCTGGAATTGGAGTTCTGGAATTGGATTTTCAGACTGTTCTCGGCCACCACGTGGGTGCTGAGAGCTGAACATGGGTCCTCAGTAAAGAAAGCGGTCGGTGCTCTTAACCTTAACCACTAGGCCATCTCTCCGCCCCATATTTTTATTATATTTTTTGAAATTGTTTTGCCTGCCATAATATATAAGTGCACCACAGAGGTCAGAAGAGTTGTGTCTGATCCTTGGAATTGGAGCTATGAACAGTCATTAGTCATCATGTGAATTATGAGAATCAAAACTTGGTCCTCTGTAAGAACAATACTAGAAAATGATACTTTTGTTTTTGTGAATATTCCTTTTGTTTGCAAGAAAAACGCTGGAAAGACAGGAGATTAGAAAAAAAGAAAAAGAAAGGGAGAAAGAAAGCGAAGAGCAAGCAGGTTTTTTGTTACAAGCTTTGTTCCTATTGATTNCTTCCATTTAGGTAAAGTGCTGGTTTTGTTATATTTGGAAGAAACATGCCATAAATGACTACTTTGGAAAGGGGTTGGACATAGTTTTCTTAGAGGGTTGGAATGATCCTAATAAACCCTGAAGAATGAAACCGCAGTCATCAGATTGGTAAATAGGGTCTTTAATGCTTCAAGTCCAGTCACTAAATAAAGTGGCAACTCTGATATAAACCATGAATTTCAGGTTCAGGGAGAATTGGTGACGAGAGGTAGACCAGATTTTTATTTTCCTTTTCCCGAACTTTTCTTTTGACTCCTAATTAAACCATGCCATGGTAAAATTTAGGAGGCATAAAGATTGAAGACTTGGAGGCATCAGGAAATATTTTTTATTGTTTTTGTGTGCTCACAGTCTTTATGCATTTTCTTAGACACTAGGACCGTATAATTGCAGGGAGGGTTTCATCTACACTATAGTTCATGTGAGCTTCTCTCCCTCAGAGTGTACAATGACTCAAATATGTTGATCTTTCTCCATGGTAGACATAAGGCACAATTAATATATGCAGGGTTATTTCTTTCACTCAAGTAACCTTAATTACAATTATTGTCAATCCTTGTCAGGTATCAAAATAATTCTGAAAACCCCAAGGAACAGCTGCTCAGTCCACATTCCTTTCGATAATGATTCGATAACCTGAGGCAGGACTTGCAAATCGTTTTTTTTGTTGTTGTTGTTGTTAAACTATAGGTAATTGTGCTCTGACCTTTGTTTTCAGCTGAAACAAATACATAAGTTAAGTCCAATTAGACAGCTGTCAATTACCCCTAGATAACAGTGCCCTTGCTGTACCAGTAGATATAGCTTGCTGTGCTAGTTGTGTATATTAAGCTTTAGAGCTGGGTTGGACTGATTTTTTTTTTCCCTTAGCAGCTTGCATAGTATCTTCTAGAACTATGAGAGCTAATCATCAGGGAAATGGTCAGTTCCAGTTCCGTTGCTGTATTTGAAATATGTCTTAAAATCATCTCAATGGGAAGGAATTCATAGGTGGTATTGTAAATATAGTCAAATACACATGGCCAGAGAGGACATAGATCCTAGACAAAACCTTATCTCTGTCATATCTCCAGACAAATGAAATTTCTTACTGTATGCAGGCCACAACCCTAGCCAAGGAACTATTGGCAAATGATTAATTTGCAGTGAGGGAGAGTAGATCTTCTTTAAGGGAGTTACTCTAAAAAGGCTGACTAACCACCTGAGAGGAACGCATAGATAGAAATGCTTGACTGGATAGGATTTAACATATATGACCGAAAACCTGAAATCTGTGGAGGAAGGCTTTGGGAAGTATGGATGGGGGAGGAGGAATAAATTTGTTTAAGATGTGTTATATGAAATGCACAATATAAATATTAGAAATTAAAAAATACATAAATTAAGACATTATGATTTCAATGATCTACAGGTCTGTGGAACAGTCATGCATATAAATTCTAGACAATACAATAATATTTTATGTCTGTGATAAAGGCAAGCACAAATAACTCTAGATTGATTTTTCAGAGAATGGGGGTCAAATTCTTACATGGTCATGTCTTTGTGTGTTTGTGTGCTGTAAGCAAATTGAGAACCTCTGTGAAAATTGATGTTCATATCTCACTTCATTGTCATGTATTAACTCCTTGAGTCCCTGTATTTATACTCCTATGACTATCCAAGGTCCTCTGGTCCGCTTATTTCCACACTCACAGTTATCAAGGTCATCTGGTCCACATCAGCTCTTGATGAGGAAGTCTATTTGACAATCCTATTGTTTCTTTTCATGCGTGTTTTTCATTTTAGTAGACTGCTAAGACTGCAGTGGGGTGTGGAGAGTTGCAGCCTGGGTCTGGGAGATTGTGTGTGTCTGTGTGTGCATGTGTAGGTCTGCGGATGTGTGTGTGTGTGTGTGTGTATGTGTACATATAAACAGGGATAGAAATCCCAAAGCTCTTTGTAATCCTGCCATTCATTGGAAGCTGAGTATAAGGTTTAGAAATCAAAGTGAGAATGGGGTGGGAGGGGTGGCAGAAGTACCAGTATCTATCAGCTGTCCACTGATGATAGCTTACAGTGGCTATTAGTTCATGCTTTTCTGGGTATCAAAGCCATTGCTTCCATAGCTTGACCTCACAACTGTGCTTTATTGGCAGGCTACAGCAGTGTGAAGGTTATTAATGTCATTCTTAAGTAAGTGGATGCAGTAGAGAGCTTGGCTCTTTTGAATGGGTTACACATTATAGAACACAAGATCCTTTCACTTTTAAATTTTGTATTCATGTAGGGACTTACATATAGATTCGGGGTCTAAAGCCCAAGAAGGCTGGATCATTTCTTCTGCAAACTCTCCTACACAAGTCTACTTGCTGTTGGTTGTTGGGATGCCTGGGATGCTGAAGCTGACCTCTTGGGTCAACTCATCATTATCATACAACGAATGGTCACTGGATTTCTACACTTTAGGCCTTACTGATTAAAATATGTCATCAAGCACAGATAAGTATTCCAGAGTACTTTTGACCATCTTTATTCCTCAAGGGAGATGAAAGTGTTGCCCATTTTGAGATTTTTTTTTTTCACTTGCAACAACTGTCATGATTTTGACTCTTGGAGACGTTGCTGCAAAAGATGAGAAATATAACACAAATTTTATGAGCAATTAATCTGAGCTACTCCAAATCATCTTTTTTGAATTTTTCCAGATTTAGAATCAGGGAACCTGCACAAAGACATTGAGAGGTTTGCAGAATGTGTTGTTTTAGCTTCCAGGAAAGTCACCAGATGTTTGAATCTGAGCATGACAGCATTGTTTAAAAGCCATGGAGAAAGGACTGCATGACCTTCGATTTGTTTGTCAAGTTTGTCTGAGATGACGTGCAATTCTGTTTGCTTTTATGTGAAAGAACACAACACAGCTGGAATTCAGAAAGAACTCAAATGAAATGTTTGTTGATAGGTTTGTTTTTCTTTCTTGCACTTTGAAATAAACAGAGCCCTCTCTTTATAGTACTGTCAGGATTGAGACGCCCCTCCCCCCAAAAAAACTGGAAAGAAAAGATGGAGGTAGTTGTTTGGAATGCCTATGTATTAAAAAAGCTATCTATTTAGTAGTGTCTATATCTTTGTAGAATATAAGACAGTCCTGGATTTCTTGCTATTTCTCTCTTTCTGAATTAAGACCTGTTTTTAAGGAAAAATTTTAATTCCAAATACATGGTCACTAAGATGAAAATAGAACTGTAGAATAAGAAAATGAATCAATCATCTGTAAATAGCACACACACACACACACTATATATATATAATAATTTATTTTATTTTTTTTATATATATATATTATATAATATAATCTTTTTGAGGAAGTGTTTCCATTTTTGTTCCAGCATTTGCTGGAAGTTGCTATGTAGACCAGGCTGGCCTTTGAAATCAGAGATCTCTTGCCTCTGCCCTGGAGTGCTGGGATTAAAGGTGTGCAACACCACTCCCGGCTTTTATGTATATTTTTATTGGGTTTTGGCCTTTCATATAATAGATATTATCAAATTTAGACCCCCTTTTCCCCCATCTATGCACTCCCAGCCTCCCACTAGATTACATCCATCTGTCCTCTCTGATATTTTTCTTGTTATTATTTATTTATTTATTTTTTATTTATTTATTATTTATGTGTATGATTGTACTGTCTACATGTAGGTTTGTGCCACCCGTATTGTGAAATGCCGCGGAGGCCAGAAGAGGGTGCGGATTCTCCTGGAAAACTGAGTTCTCCTGGAATGGAGTTACAGACGGTCTCAGCCTCCATTTGGGTTGCTGGGGATCAAACCCCGTGTCCTGGATGAGAGGTTAGCTGGTTTGTCAATTGTTAAGCCCTAGCTGAGTTAACCATTTTGTACCCAGATGCCCCATGGTGCAAGTTTTTCTTTTTTCCACTGGCTTCTCGTTATCCTCCCTTAAATCCACTCCCTTAAAGAAGATTTACTCCTCCCCTCATCCAGCAGTAATCAAGTGCCAATTGTTCCTTAGCTAAGCAGGTCCTGCTTGCCCCATTTGACTAGCTCCATGGGCTGGGATTTTATCTGATGGCATAATCCAAGGGTCATGTGGGTTACTGTCACCATTGTTGCAAGTTTATGAGCAAGTTCTCAGAGGACTGAAAGCATTTTCTTTTTATTATTTTTTTTTTGTCTTTTTGAGACCAGGGTCTCCCTGTGGCCCCAGCTGTCATTGAACTAGCTCTGTTGGACCAAGGCTGGCTTGAAAGTCACAAAGATTCACCCTGCCCCTGCCCTCCCACGGTTCGGATTAAAGTCGTGCCCACCACGCCCGGGACTACGCCCTTTGATTCTTCTCTAAGTTCATGCACCAACTCTTGCTCTTACAATTTTTCAGCTTCCTCTACCACAATGGTCCCTGAGTCTATGGGGTGGGTGATATAGGAGTCCTATTCAGGGATATGCACTCTGCAGTCTTTTATTCTCTAAAACTTGGCTAGTTTTGGCCTTCTGTGTACCTACCCTCTGCTATATGAGGAAACTTTGCTAGTAAGAGTTAAGGGATTTATTAGTATTTTTCTCTACTCCTCTTCTGTTAAGTTCCATGAATCTTAGGTATAGAGGTTCCACAGTAGATGTGTTACATACCTCTGGGCCTCTCTCAGACTTATGTTCTCTGTATGTGACCAGTTGTGGAACTCTGTAATAGTCTTTATCTGTTGCAAAAGAAACCTCTGATGAGTGGTGTACAGTATACTTGTCTATAAATATAAAGATCCTTGTTTAGCATAGAGTAAGAAATTTCATTTGTCTGGAGATGTGACAGAGATAGGGGTTTTCTCTAGGATGTATGACCTCTCCAGCCTCTGTATATTTGGCTATGTTTACAGTGTTATCCATGAGTTGCCTCTCATTGAGAGGGTTTTACATCCAATTAGATAGGTGTTGATTACCCCCTAGATAAAAATGCTATTATTGCATGAATAGAGATAGTTTGCTGTACCAGCCATTATGGTTACTGGGCTTTGCAGCTGGGTTGAAACAGTGATTGATTTTCTCCTTAGCAGCTTGCATAGTCTCCTCTAGAACTATGAGAGCTGGTCTTCAGGGAGAAGGCACAGCACAGAAATCTATTCGTGGCCACTGATAAAATTTCTACCACTGCTAACTTCAAAAGATCGAATATTGACAGTATATAACATGCAAAACAGAACTTGGTAAGATTGCTGAAAGCTACCTCTTCACCGTTCCCTGTGATCTGTACAATTAAGCAAATGATACATTCTTTGATTGCCTGAGTACTAGCCCGGAACACTGAATTTCACAGTTCATTGGCATGCATTTTTAGATGTTCCAACTCTCAGGCATGGTGTTGTCTGGCATAAACAGCCTCAGGAGGGCAGTAGATAATGCAAGCCATGGATTCTAAAATGTTTTCTAACTAAAAGTAGCAAGGACTCTATAATATGCCTTGACTTGCTAAAGACTTTGTTGGTAAAATTTCTAGATGCTTGAGTATATTGTATTACAAAGACGCTTTACCACTGATTCTAATCACTTCATTGCTAATAATAAGGAACAACTTTCAAAGTTCAAAGTCAAGGTTTTGAGAATGAGGGAAGAATAACCTATAAATCTTATTCTAGAAAAATGACATCATAGTTACTTTTCTATTGTTGTGATAAACTATCTTGACAAAACAACTTAAGGAAGGTTTCTTTGGGTCATTCTTTGAGGGTGCAGTCCATCATGGTGGGGACTCATGGTTTCAGGAACCTGAAGCAGTTGGTCACATTGCATATGCAGTCAGAGTGTACAGGGTGCTGAATACTAGTGCTCAGCTCACTTTCTCCTTTTTATTTATTCTGTTCAGAACCTCAGCCCATGGTGTGGTACTGCTCACACTTGAGATGTTCTTCACACTTCAACCCAATCTAGATATTCTTCATTGGCAGGTCCAGGGCTTATGTAAACTGGATAGTCCTTCACAGGTATTCCCCAAGGCTTGTTTTCTAGGTGATTCTAGAGCCTGTCAAGTTGGCAATATTAACTACCACAGGGCAGTTAGTTATGATATAATAATTCATCAAATAAACAGTTGCTAATTTCAAGTTCATAGGAAGATTGAACATATTCATTATCACTTTAGGATGTCAAAGAAGGGGAACGCTTAGGAGTCAGCAAAATGCAATGAGAACCAAATAGAACTGAAAAAAAAAAAACTGGAATGACAAGTTTTAAAGTTAAATTCTGAATTGCCTGTTCATTGAAACAACCAATGTCATTGAAACAACCAATGTCTTAATCATGCTGAAGGGTGATAGTGACTATACTTAAATTTTGTATGGTCACAAAAACATTTCTATTTATCATGTTTCAATAGTAATAGTAACAATACTTTTTATAGTGTTTACTCTGTTGAAACACTATGCTAAGTGCTTCTTAAAATTATTTTCCCATCTAGAAACTCAAACATTGAGTTATATATTGTGATTTTTCATATTGCTAAGGGGAAAAGTGAATAGTTGAGTGAAAAGTTCGTTCAAGGTCATTGCTAATAGAGCATGCAACCTTTTGATTCCCTTTCCAACTCACATTGGAGCCTATAANAAACCAACCTGCCTAGGTTTAGGAATCAAAGCAAATGTGTAGGCGTTTTTTTTGTTTGTTTTCTTCTGTATCCCGGCTACTGGAGGTCCCCTCTTAGTTTGTGCGTTTTGTATTTCTTCTGACATTTAATCTTTAGTTTCCGTCTGTTTATTAATAAACTATTTTTCTTATTTTTTTTTTTTTTTTTTTTTTTTTTTTTTTTTTTTTTTTTTTTTTTTTTTTTTTTTTTTTTTTTTTTTTTTTTTTTTTTTGTTTGTTTGTTTGTAAAACAGCAACGGGATTATAATTACTTGGTCTTAGGTTGATAATGAGAAAATGGTTGCTGCTCATGTAGTTATTCTTAGATAAGATGCATAGGATTTTTTTTCTCTAAACTGTTGTATATTAATGGATATAAGAAAATATAAGACTAAGATGGGTCATGCTTGAAATATGCTAATTATTTATTCTGTGAATATGCATCCAGATTATACATAGTAACAGTAAAGGAGCCATCACCACACAATCCATCAATATGCAATTGTCAATCTGTCAGTTAATTACAATTAATGCAGTTGGCAAGATGGAGCTCCAATGCATATTAACAATAGTTTGCATTCTGTAGCCATGGTGTTTCACCCATCATAGACATGTGTAAAGGAATAACATATAAGAAGTAATGAATTACTTTTCAGCTAATATGATTTTTAGCAGAGGGTGTATATATTCTTTCTGCTTAATGTGCTTTATATTACTTCTTTTTTCTTCAAAACTTCATGCAAAACAAAGCAAAACAAAATAAACTTCAAAGGGAAAAGAAAACCACTGACTCAATTTCCAAAGTGCTGTATTGAATGGGGTTCTCAAAATAATCGAGAAAATGTCTCTTGCTCCCTTTGTTCTAAATTCATCAGGACAAGGATATTAATTTTGTTTCTAGTAGACAGAAGTCCATAAAAGAAAGGCAATTTTGGAAGAATGTTAAAAAACACTGATCAGAAAACAAATGCCACTCATTGACAAATGGTTTTCTCATAGCAGTTTTGCTTTTTAGTAATGATATCTATCTTAATGTGTAGAGATTTACTAGATACTTATGTGCCAGCTTGAATGCCTGGCTTTCTGCCAAAACTGACACACACACACACGAACTACACACACACACAGCGACATAGGCAAATAGAAAACCTATACAGGGTACTTATTTGAAGGCCTAGGGATCCTTCAACCAGTCTCAAATTTCTCCTTTACTTGAGTGATGCAAAACTCTTCATTATCAATGTTCTTTCCATTCTTTGCAAAATGGGCAGAGCCACGCTCTCCAGGGTTTTAGGTATTCTTGGGAATTGAGCTCTTGCTCTATCTTTAGCAAGTCTCTGACTGTACTTCCCTATATTTTATCTGATTGAATAGCTCCAAAGATCATGTAGGTGTTATTTAAACCACACCGTTCATTCTATTCTTCTCCTCCTTGTTTTTGTGGTTTATTTCTGATTTACACTTCCAATGAGTTTTTCTTAGAATGAGGTTAGGAGACGAGGTTCATTCCTGTTTCATTTACTCCCAGAGAATTACCTCTTCTGTGGGTTCCTAGCATCTTCATCTGGGCCTGTATGCTTTCCTGTTCCAGGCCCAGGCAATCACCAGCTGATTGTCCTTGAGTTAAAGATCATGACATAGAACTGCTGTAATGTGGGTGGTCTGACTTCTTTGGCATCTTCCAGCTACTAAGTCATGTGCCACTAAAATCCCACTGCTGGGAGGTGTTTTTTTTTATTACGTTTGCACTGAGCTGCACCTTTCCCCTATGTTGGCCATATCCCACAAACAGAGCTTAATAAAGACCTCCCAATTCTTTCCTTCCCATGCGAGCGACAATATCGTAGTCTCTTTTTTGTTTAATTTATTGCCATATACACTAATAGACAGCCTATTCCTCCCTTCCTCCCACCCATCAGATAAGTTTGCCATAGTCTGCATTTCATTTTTTTTTTTTCATTGCTTAGTGATAGAGTATAAATCCGGAAAAACTAAGATGTACCAACAGTCCCACCATCGGAGTGAAGGTGTTTTTCAACAGTATCAAGTCGCACGGTCTTAGCCTTCCCAAAGTCCTTCATTCTAGCCTTTCCCAGGTTTCCCATTAAGTTGTAAAAACTCCCCTTCCTGGACTTCTTGGATCGTAATTTCATGTGCAGTTTGTCGGATTTCCTACAATAAGACGCAATTAATAAAGTATGCCATATATGTAGGTTATGGATGCCTTGTAGTTCAGATAATTTCCCTATAATATAAGGTCTTTTATTCTTATGAATCAACCTTCTGATTGCTACAATCCACTGGAAAGCCAAGAATTGAATGATTAGGCATCTGCTGGGAAAGGATAGCAGACATTTCATGCTTCTTCCTAATACATTGTATGGTTAACAAGAACTAGCTTAAGTACTTAACACAAGGATGTGTTGAACGTCCTTGATTATTTTTTTTTTTGAATTATTACAACAATGTCCTTGTAAGAATTATTCTTTTTCTCCTACTTTTAAGAGCACTTTATAATTAGATTTATTGCATTCTACTAAGATTTTCCATTAAGGGACATAATTTGTTCTTTGGTCCTATTCATGATATATTTCAGCATCATTCTTGAGACTAAATTAACTATGTTTTCATATCATCAAATGTTTTTGAAAATATCTATGTATGACAAGGTAGATCACTGTAATCACTAACTATTAAGTGTGAAGAATGTAATGGAAAACTAGTTTGTTTTGCTGAATATGTTTGTGGGACCAAATAAATTTTTTTGTGTGTGTCTTTGGTGTGTGTGTTTTTGTGTGTGTGTGTGTGGTTTGTGTGTGTGTGTGTAGGCTAGAAGACAAACTTGGGGGTGGTTCTTCAGGTGCTGTGCACCTTTCCCAGGCTAGTCACAAAGTCCAACCTTGTGATTCTTAAGCAGAGAAAACTAGTATTAGATAACATTTATCTTCTTTAAAATGATACAGAGATTTTACTAAAATAAAACTCTTCATGGAATTTTCTATTTACCCTCTTTCAACCATGATCCATGAAAATTGATTTTTGAGAATAATTTTATTGATTTGAGTGAAAAGCATGATATCGTATCATCTAGATCTTGTCAAATGACCTCTATGCACAATTCAAAGCAAAGGACATGTGCTGCTATGCTCTGGAAGTCATTCTGGTTGCTCTAGCAGTACCAACACATTCACTAACCACCACAAGGGCATTTCTTCTGGTATGTGTCTTAATCTATTTTTGCCTTTGACATTCATAGCTTTTTAGTGTTGATGACCAAACCCAGGGGATGGTTCTTTTTAGACAATGCTCCAAAGTTGAGCTACATCCCCAACCTAGACTTTGTTTTCTAGTGTGAATAAAGCCAAAGTCATAGATGCAGGATTTAGTATATTAATCTACCACTAAGAGATATTAGACTGTTAGATCACTGGTCTCAGAAACCTCATGAATTTCCTCTATTTCAGTCAGAGCAAGAGAGAGATCCGGGTCAGTCATGCCCATTTGGCATTTCAAGTCAGGTATGGAAAGGAAAACTTCTCGCTTCTTGACTTTGGTTCTTGTTATTGTCAAACTCCGTATTTTCTATATTTTGCTGTGACAATCTTTGGAAAGCATGATTGTCATGTAGTTTTTGAGAATATGAATTTTCAACTTAATGTATGCTCAATTGCAAAAAATAGATACTGTAGCATAAACCAGGGAATCCTGATTTCTTTAGGTTTTTGGATGCCTTTTGAGAGCTTTAGCTCAGATCCATTATTGTCTTGATTTTTTTTTTAAGAAGTCTTTTTGTCAGGGGGCTGGAGACGATGGCTCAGACGGTTACGAGCATCCCGACTGCATTGCAGAGAACTGTGGGTTTGTTCCCGGCACCACATGGCGGCTAAGAACTATCTTACTCCAGTTCCAGGGGATCGACGCTCTTCTGACCTTCACTGGCCACTGCACGGACACGGGTGGCCCAACCTCTGCGACAGTAACTCTACATAAAAATAATTAAATTCAAAAAAATTAAAGCTTTTGTATTATTTTTTTTTTTCAATTTCAACATGAGCTTTTTGCAAATACTAAAACATAACTGGAACGTAAGGGAGGTAGGGGTTATGTGTCACAATTTGAATATTCTTCCAGAAGATTTTACTATTTTAGAAGATTTGTTTAGTTTTTATAACAAATATTTATTATTTATTTTTTTATTTTTTAATTATTATTTTTTAATATTTTTTTAAATTTATTTCCGTACGTGTCATGAATGTATTGTGTGCATGCTAAGTATGTGCACCCGTGACGTTGCAATGCCTCGGAGGTTCAAATGAGGGCGTCGGACTCCCCTGAAACTGAGTCTCCTGGAATTTGAGTTTCAGACGGCTTCAGTCCGCCATGTGGGTGCTGGGGATTCGAACCCAGGACCTCATGCTAAGAGCGGTCCGTGGCTCTTAACCGCTCGGCCATCGCTCCAGCCCCTTAATTTATTTTTATTTGTATGAATGTACTGTCTGCATGTAGGTTTGTTGCACCGGTGTTTGTTGCACTGCTGCGGAGTCAGAAAAGGCCCCGAAACGGTTTCAGGCTTCCCTTGGAACTGGAGTTCTCCTGACTTGGAGTTTCAGACGGTTCTCGGGCCACCACGTGGGTGCTGAGGAATCGAAACCTGGGTCCTCAGTAATGAGCGGTGGGTTGGTGCTCTTAACCACTCTAGCCATCTCTCCAGCCCCCATATTTTTATTTTATTTTTATGATTGTTTTGCCTGCATTTATGTAAGTGTACCATGTTGTGCATTGTCTGGAGAGGTCAGAAGAGTGTGTTCAATTCCCCTGGAATGGCGCTATGAACAGTCTTAGGTTCATCATGTGAATTATGAAGAATCAAAACCAGGTTCCTCTGTAAGAAACAATACTAGAAAATGATACTTTTGTTTTTGTGAATATTCCTTTTGTTTGCAAGAAAAACGCTGGAAAGACAGGAGATTAGAAAAACAAGGAAAAAGAAAGGAGAGAAAGAAAGCCGCCGACAGCAGGTTTTTTTTTTTGTTACAAGCTTTGTCCTATTGCTTCTGAAGATAGAATAGGAAGAACAGAAAATTTATTAACTTTGGCATTTTAAGGTCTCTAATGAACATTTGCATAGCCATTGATTCAACTGCACTGGGAAAAAGATTGTACTGTTGCCTTCTCTTACTGTGTATTCATTACTTTTCTGTTTGCTGTGATAAACTCTTAAGACTAAAGCAACCTCCAGAAGAGAAACAAGAGTTTATTTGAGCGTGCAGTTCCAGACAGGATAGTCCACAATGGCAGGAAAGGCTTGAAAACAGGCCAGGGGACCAGAGCACAAAGCTGAGAGATCTCATTTGCACCTCAAGCACAAAGCATAGAGAACAAAGTAGACACAGTATGTTTGGCTATGAACTCTTAAAGCCCATCCCCAGTGACATTTACATTTTCTAGCAAGGCCACATCTTCTAAACCTTAAACAGTGCAGCCAACTGGGACAAAATGTTCAAATATGTGAACATATGGGTAATTTTTCTCATTTAAACCACCACGTTTCACTTTATGCTCCACACCCATAGGCGCATGACCACTTCTTGGTACAGAATTCACTTAGTCTAATTTCAAAAGACCCCATTATCTTTCATAGTTCTAACATTGTTCCAAAGTTCAAAGTCTCTTCTGAGACTTCAAGGTAATCTATTAACGTTATTCACATAAAACCAGAGAACAGCAAACTTCAATTTTTACTTCCACACATAACTGTGCAACAGAATAACTTTTCCATTCCAAAACAAATAGGGGCATAATAAGGAAATACTGTCGATCAAACAAGGCTGAAACAGGCAGAGCACTGCCAAATCTGTAACTCCAGGACAGTGTCTGATTACTATATTTTCAAAAGGCTCACTTTGAGTCCTCTTAGCTGGCCTGTCTGAGTGTTAACACCACATCCTCTCTCTTTGTTTGGCTGTACTTCCTGTATGCAGTTCTCCTTGGCAGATATCTCATTGTTCTGGCATTTCCAATATCTTGGGGTCTCTACTGAAAGGTTTCACTTTCACAGCTTCATTATAACATCCCAGAGCCTCCTGCCTGGGTCTTCTCGCACTTCATGCAGGGAAGTAGAGGTCATACTTATCCGGTCCCATTGACCTCTCTGAAAACGGCCCAGAAAGAATCTACCCTCTCCTTATTTTCTTTGTGTCTCTCAAGTCTGGCAAACTTTTGTGCCACATGGTTGTTAAAATTGCCATCGTTCAGTGCCCAGCTTGATCCAATTTCAGCATTTTGTATGTTGAAGGAATTGCTTTGTTGAGCAAGCAACCCCATAGACTTTCTTTTCACATGTTGGAAGCTTAGCTAGTGGGGTCTTACTCTGAAGGCACCTTTTCCATTGTTCTAGAGTAGAGCAGGCCACAGCTCCTTAATGGTGCTAATCTCCTTAACAATTACAGCCTCTCAGCACGTCTGGCTGTTAGTCTTGTGGATTGTTAAGTTCCTAATGCATTTTTTTTGTCTCTCAAGTACTTTAATTTGTTTCCTTTTGTGTGCCCCACACTGTTTCATTGTAATCCTACATTAAGAGCTGTCAGTAGGGTGCGCCTGCTAATGGCTCAGAAGCGCTCCTCAGGGCTCCGCCCTCTCTTCTGTGGCGGGCAGGCTCTGGAGCCCAGGCTCCAGCTGGCAGTGGTTAGCCAGGTCCAGGTGGAGGAACATGGATACCATCTGCAGCCTGAAGCTGAATAAATAGCCTGCCATCACTGACTCAAGGTTCACATTCTACATGGTCTGAAAAACTAGAAGCCAAGGAATTAACCCAAAGTTGGCCCAGAAGACCTGATTGAAATGTGGTGGTTTCAGCAAGGCCTCAGTTTCCTTCCGTCAGCTCTTGTAATTTGGACATTTGCTGCCTTCATATTTTCATACATTACTGTGATAACACTCCACCTGTCGACCCTGCATTGCCTTATATCAATGACACTGGTACAGTAGCTCCAGAAAGATGCCTGTTTGGGGTAATGCTTAATATTGCTGTAGTTTTATGTATTGCTACCATGTATGTGTCAGTATAAGCAGTCCAGGCCCGGACTTACTGCGGAGCTACCCCGTATCATCTAAATAAAACAAGGTTGCCTTGTAACTTGGAAATACTGAGTGTTTAAGACTTTCCCTTGGTAATTTCTCAGAAAACAGCACTGCTTGTTGTACATGTATGTGGAGCTGTGCTCGCCCTTGGTATGGGCTTATTATATATGTTTGTTCATTCAGACATCCTTTCTTACAAACATGCAGCCCAAAATTCAACAGCAAAACTGGTCTTCTGGATAGGACTACTGATGTTTATTGGTGTGGAAGTAAGTGAATTTAGCATGATGATTTTTGCCTTTGGATTACCCACTATTCTCCTCCTCACCCGGCCCCCCCCCAAAAAAAATCCCATAGGGTAAGTTCCTCCCAGGATATCCTATTCCTGGTATCAACTTCTGTATCAGTTACTAGTATACTGTTTCTATAAAATGTCATAAATAAAAATAAATTCTAGACCGGAAGAGTTATTTTGGGCTTATGGTCCAGAAGGGAATCCATTATGTGGTGCTGGTTGTGTGTGTTTGGTGTGTGGGTGGGGTGGGTGTGGGGAGGCAGCAGATGGCTGGAGCAGGATGCTGAGAGATTGCATTTCAACTGCAAAATGAAGCAAAGAGAACTGGGAGTGGGATAAGGCTATGAACTCTCAAAGGGCCTACCCTTCCCCAAAGTGCTGCCATAAGGGAGTTCAAATTATGTGAGTTATAACCAGACGCAGTGTGCCAAACCACCACACCTCTAGGTTAGATATTCCAAAGCTATTTTATGAGCTTAAAAAAATTCTTTGACATTTTCAAAATTATTTCTCTCAATATGCATCATTGCTTTATGCTTTTTAGTTTTGTTTTATGCTTAGGAGTCTTGATAAGACATTAGATTTCAAAAAAATACATTAGATTTCAGCCTATTTCCTAGAAATACTTCTATCTCCCAAACCTCCTGCAGGTTATCCCTAAGAGGTTTACCTTTATTATCCACTGTTGTCTATCTGCGGAAAATTTTAAAACATGACTTTGGCACTCAGGAATAAAGTGATGTAACTAAAACATTTTGTTACTGTGGACATTAAAACAGAACCACAGAAAGAAAGTTCCGTACAATTATCTGCAGGCATATATGTAGCAAAGCGGAGCCACCCCACTAAACCAAGTGTGTGTAATGTCTGACTGAGCTATAAATCAACAGAGTGTGACAGGCTGATTCCCATTATCAAGAACCTCATGAGGCATCACGGTTTCATTGTAGTGGAATTTCGTTATTTTCAGAACCCTGCTAAAATGATCTAGTCTTCAGGAATACAGATGGCATGTGGTACTCAGTTCCTCTGGAGGTTCATCAGAAAAGTAGAAAAGAACCTGCCTTTCTTAGAGGTAAAAAAAACACAGAAGGACGTGTTAGGACAGATGTCGCAATCAAAAAACCCAATTGCTTTTCCGTGTATTGGCAAACTACCTCATTAGAAAATGGAATGGAAAAATGATTCCATTTAAACTTGCGACAAAGTCTATATGCCTAGAAATATACCTCACAAAGAGTGTATGTGCTTAAAGGAGAAGAAAGCAAACTGTAAGTTAATGTGTTCACACAATGCATTTACATTCAAAATCATCCACAAAACATGTTATTTTATTTCAATGAATTTATGTAAAAGCATAAAAGTGGACCAGAAGACAATATATCAAACTTATAATACCCTAGAAACTGGGGTTGGAACTAGTATTGAAATAATGGTTAAAGAGACTTTAGTTTTATTTTTATGCCAAAATATGACTTTAGGTTTATCTTGATCCTTCGTTTTCTGAACAGAAAGGATTTATTCACATATTACTGAGTAATCAAAAAGTTTTATACCTGGAGAAGTAGCAGAATGCAAATAAATAGGTCAGAATACCAATTTTGATTTCTGAGAATATGTGCGGCTCTTATTTTCTTTTTCATCTTTATATTACACATAATCATCGTCGTTATATAAGGAACTGGGAAAAAGCAAATCAAAAAAAAAAAAGAACATGGCCTGAAAGAACAATTTAGTCAGGCATAATAGGGGTACCATCTAAAGCCAAAAAAGGATAGGCAGAGGCTGAAAGAGCACAGAGTAGTGTGGCAGGGTGAGAAAGCAATGGAGAATGAAGTAAAATAGAGCCTGGGCACATGAAGCAGGGATCCACACTCATTGCTGCCGTGCTGGAAATTCTACAACTTGTTTCATTTCAAAGTGGCTTGTGAGGAGCGGGTTACCTCTCTCTTCTTCTGCCTGCACTCCCCACCTCTGCAGATTTAAAGAGATGTCCTCACGGTTGTCTTCTCTTTACAAATATCATTCCCCAATATTAAGAGTATAAGCATAATGTTGCTTTTCCAGTTTGACTAATAAGAGGAAAAATATTCTTGGTTCCATTTATCCACAAGTAGTACCTAACAGCTTTTCCGGCTGCTGCTTGCATTAGAGTTCATTTCTGTGTGCCTGATCTTGAGAATATTGAGACCATAATGGACCCTCTTAGTAAAAGCTGAGGAACGGGGAAGACACCAGAAACACTATTTCACTTGAGAAATGGCAACAAGAGAACATAACTGTAACTGGGCCACCTTGAAAAGCACAGTATGTTAAAGGATGTTGTGAGCCACAATAAGAACTTGTCACCCTTTATAGAGAAACCACAGTTTGCAGATTAGCATGCCATCCAAGCATCTGTGTCTATGCTCACAGCTTAGCTTGACATAATAATTGGTACTGCTTAAATGCCTGTACATCCAATAGCTTGTGCTTTGTTAGTATGACTAAAAAGGTTATCACTGGAAAAGCTGTCAACCCATGAAGGGAAACAACCTGAACAGACTGGAGTCCATAATGACAACTCCAAAGAAATTAGACTGTTTTCTTCTCACCCACTTGTGCCCCTTTCCCAAAGCCCATGTAACAAACTGCAGAAGAGGAGGCATGGTAGATTGTAAGGGCTGCAGAGAGATAGGGGTGAATCATGAGACTACAGGAATATAGTCTGGACTCCTAACCGATCAACATGGCTGTGCATACAAGCTTCTCCAACTGGACTATGGGAACCTTGGGTTGTTCAAAATTTGGACATAGATACTTGCAAAATACACCAGTTACCTAATTGTATGACATACTGAGTAACATCAATGTTATCTGCAAACAACTGTGTCATTATATTGTAGAATCCCTTAAAAAAATTTTTTTTGTATGGTCACAAAAACATTTCTATTTATCATGTTTCAATAGTAATAGTAACAATACTTTATATAGTGTTTACTCTGTTGAAACACTATGCTAAGTGCTTCTTAAAATTATTTTCCCATCTAGAAACTCAAACATTGAGTTATATATTGTGATTTTTCATATTGCTAAGGGGAAAAGTGAATAGTTGAGTGAAAAGTTCGTTCAAGGTCATTGCTAATAGAGCATGCAACCTTTTGATTCCCTTTCCAACTCACATTGGAGCCTATAAAAACCAACCTGCCTAGGTTTAGGAGTCAGCAAATGTGTAGGCGTGTACCGTATGAGTCCATCTTAGTGTGTATATCTGACATTAGTTTCTGTATAATAAAATATTTTCTTATTTCAAATTCAATGCCATGTATTGTTAATTTTTATAATAGATGGTTCACTTATTTCACTACTTTGAAACAGCAAGGGATATAAATGGCAGGAAAAATGGTTGCTGCTCATGTAGTTATTCTTAATAAGTGCAAGGATTTTTTTCTCTAAACTGGTTGTATTTATGGATATAAGAAAATATAAGACTAGATGGGATCAGCTTGAAATATGCTAATTATTTATTCTGTGAATATGCATCCAGATTATACATAGTAACAGTAAAGGAGCCATCACCACACAATCCATCAATATGCAATTGTCAATCTGTCAGTTAATTACAATTAATGCAGTTGGCAAGATGGAGCTCCAATGCATATTAACAATAGTTTGCATTCTGTAGCCATGGTGTTTCACCCATCATAGAATGTGTAAAGAATACACATTAAAAGTAATGAATACTTTTCAGCTAAATAATTTTTACAGAATGGTGATATATTTCTCTTTTCCTAATGTGCTTATATTACTTCTTTTTTTCTTCAAAACAATGCAAAACAAAGCAAAACAAAATAACTTTCAAAGGGAAAAGAAACCACTGACTCAATTTCCAAAGTGCTGTATTGAATGGGGTTCTCAAAATAATCGAGAAAATGTCTCTTGCTCCCTTTGTTCTAAATTCATCAGGACAAGGATATTAATTTTGTTTCTAGTAGACAGAAGTCCATAAAAGAAAGGCAATTTTGGAAGAATGTTAAAAAACACTGATCAGAAAACAAATGCCACTCATTGACAAATGTTTTCCTCTATAGCAGTTTTGCTTTTTAGTAATTGCATTCTTCTTAATGTGTAGAGATTTACTAGATACTTATGTGCCAGCTTGAATGCCTGGCATTTCTGCAAACTGACACACACACACACACACACACACACACACAGACATAGGCAAATAGAACTATAAGGGTACTTATTTGAAGGCCTAGGGATCCTTCAACCAGTCTCAAATTTCTCCTTTACTTGAGTGATGCAAAACTCTTCATTATCAATGTTCTTTCCATTCTTTGCAAAATGGGCAGAGCCACGCTCTCCAGGGTTTTAGGTATTCTTGGGAATTGAGCTCTTGCTCTATCTTTAGCAAGTCTCTGACTGTACTTCCCTATATTTTATCTGATTGAATAGCTCCAAACATCATGTAGGTGTTATTTAAACCACACCGTTCATTCTATCTTCTCCTCCTTGTTTTTGTGGTTTATTTCTGATTTCACTTCCAATGAGTTTTTCTTAGAATGAGGTTAGGAGACGAGGTTCATTCCTGTTTCATTTACTCCCAGAGAATTACCTCTTCTGTGGGTTCCTAGCATCTTCATCTGGGCCTGTATGCTTTCCTGTTCCGGCCCAGGCAATCACCAGCTGATTGTCCTTGAGTTAAAGATCTTGACATAGAACTGCTGTAATGTGGGTGGTCTGACTTCTTTGGCATCTTCCAGCTACTAAGTCATGTGCCACTAAAATCCACTGCTGGGAGGTGTATTCCGTTGCACTGAGCTGTCACCTTTCCCCTATGTTGGCCATATCCCACAAACAGAGCTTAATAAAGACCTCCCAATTCTTTCCTTCCATACATGGCAGAGCAGACTCTAATAGTAGTGCACTCTTAGGGAAAGGCATAGCACTGAATTCACATTCTCATGCTCCTCATTCTTTTCCCTCATTATTACATTTTGATAATAGGTTGAACATGAAAAATATGTAGAAATCTAGCTAATCATTAAAGTACTTTAAAACCCCTACTCATGGAAAGAAGGAAATTGTGTGTTTGATCTGTCCAGTGATTAAATCTTTTTTTTTTTTGAATTATTACAACAATGTCCTTGTAAGAATTATTCTTTTTCTCCTACTTTTAAGAGCACTTTATAATTAGATTTATTGCATTCTACTAAGATTTTCCATTAAGGGACATAATTTGTTCTTTGGTCCTATTCATGATATATTTCAGCATCATTCTTGAGACTAAATTAACTATGTTTTCATATCATCAAATGTTTTTGAAAATATCTATGTATGACAAGGTAGATCACTGTAATCACTAACTATTAAGTGTGAAGAATGTAATGGAAAACTAGTTTCTGTTTTGTGAATATGTTTGTGGGACCAAAAAAATTTTTTTGTGTGTGTCTTTGTGTGTGTGTGTGTGTGTGTGTTTGTGTGTGTGTGTGTAGGCTAGAAGACAAACTTGGGGGTGTTCTTCAGGTGCTGTGCACCTTTCCCAGGCTAGTCACAAAGTCCAACCTTGTGATTCTTAAGCAGAGAAAACTAGTATTAGATAACATTTATCTTCTTTAAAATGATACAGAGATTTTACTAAAATAAAACTCTTCATGGAATTTTCTATTTACCCTCTTTCAACCATGATCCATGAAAATTGATCCTTTTGAGAATAACTTTTTATTGATTTGAGTGAAAAGCATGATATCGTATCATCTAGATCTTGTCAAATGACCTCTATGCACAATTCAAAGCAAAGGACATGTGCTGCATGCTCTGGAATTCATTCTGGTTTCTCTAGCAGTACAACACAATCACTAACCACACAAGGGCAATTTCTTCTGGTATGTGTCTTAATCTATTTTTGCCTTTGACATTCATAGCTTTTTAGTGTTGATGACCAAACCCAGGGGATGGTTCTTTTTAGACAATGCTCCAAAGTTGAGCTACATCCCCAACCTAGACTTTGTTTTCTAGTGTGAATAAAGCCAAAGTCATAGATGCAGGATTTAGTATATTAATCTACCACTAAGAGATATTAGACTGTTAGATCACTGGTCTCAGAAACCTCATGAATTTCCTCTATTTCAGTCAGAGCAAGAGAGAGATCCGGGTCAGTCATGCCCATTTGGCATTTCAAGTCAGGTATGGAAAGGAAAACTTCTCGCTTCTAGACTTTTGGTCTGTGTAAACTCCGTATTTTCTATATTTTGCTGTGACAATCCTTTGGAAGCAATGATTGTCATGTAGTTTTGAGAATATGAATTTTCAACTTAATGTATGCTCAATTGCACAAAAATAGATACTGTAGCATAAAACCAGGGGAATCCTGATTTCTTTAGGTTTTTGGAGCCTTTGAGAGTTTAGCTCAGATCCATTATGTCTTGATTTTTTTTTAGAAGTCTTTTGTAGGGGGCTGGAGAGATGGCTCAGAGGTTAAGAGCACCGACTCTTGCAGAGAACCTGGGTTTGATTCCCAGCACCCACATGGCGGCTAAGAACTATCTTCAACTCCAGTTCCAGGGGAATCCGACGCCCTCTTCTGACCTTCACGGCACTGCACGACACGGGTGCACCAACCTACGTGCAGACAGTACACTCATACACATAAAAAATAATAAATAAAAAAATTAAAAGTCTTTTGTATTATTTTTTTTTCAATTTCAACAGAGGTTTTGCAAATACTAAACATAACTGGAACGTAAGGGAGGTAGGGGTTATGTGTCACAATTTGAATATTCTTCCAGAAGATTTTACTATTTTAGAAGATTGTTTATAAAAATATATTTTATTTATTATTTTTATTTTTTTAATTAATTTATTTTTTAATATTTTTTTAAATTTATTTCCATACGTGTATGAATGTATTGTGTGCATGCAAGTCTGTGCACCCGTGACGTGCAATGCCGCGGAGGTCAGAAGAGGGCGTCGGACTCCCCTGGAACTGGAGTTCTCCTGGAATTGGAGTTTCAGACGGCTCTCAGCCGCCATGTGGGTGCTGGGGATCGAACCCTGGTCCTCTGCAAGAGCGGTCGGGGCTCTTAACCGCTAGGCCATCGCTCCAGCCCCTAATTTATTTTTGTATGTGTATGAATGTACTGTCTGCATGCAGGTTTGTGCACCGGTGTTGTGCAATGCTGCGGAGGTCAGAAAAGGGTATCAGATTCCCTTGGAACTGGAGTTCTCCTGGAATTGGAGTTTCAGACGGTTCTCGGCCACCACGTGGGTGCTGAGGATCGAACCTGGGTCCTCAGTAAGAGCGGTCGGGGCTCTTAACCTCTAGGCCATCTCTCCAGCCCCATATTTTTATTTTATTTTTATGATTGTTTTGCCTGCATATATATAAGTGCACCACAGAGGTCAGAAGAGTGTGTCTGATCCCTTGGAATTGGAGCTATGAACAGTCATTAGTCATCATGTGAATTATGAGAATCAAAACCAGGTCCTCTGTAAGAACAATACTAGAAAATGATACTTTTGTTTTTGTGAATATTCCTTTTGTTTGCAAGAAAAACGCTGGAAAGACAGGAGATTAGAAAAAAAGAAAAAGAAAGGAGAGAAAGAAAGCGAAGAGCAAGCAGGTTTTTTGTTACAAGCTTTGTTCCTATTGATTCTGAAGATAGAATAGAAGAACAGAAAATTTATTAACTTTGGCATTTTAAGGTCTCTAATGAACATTTGCATAGCCATTGATTCAACTGCACTGGGAAAAAGATTGTACTGTTGCCTTCTCTTACTGTGTATTCATTACTTTTCTGTTGCTGTGATAAACTCTTAAGACTAAAGCAACCTCCAGAAGGAAGAGTTTATTTGAGCGTGCAGTTCCAGACAGGATAGTCCACAATGGCAGGAAAGGCTTGAAAACAGGCCAGGGGACCAGAGCACAAAGCTGAGAGATCTCATTTGCACCTCAAGCACAAAGCATAGAGAACAAAGTAGAAGTATGGTGAGGCTAAGATCTATTAAAGCCCATACCCAGTGACATACATTTTCTAGCAAGGCCACATCTTCTAAACCTTAAACAGTGCAGCCAACTGGGACAAAATGTTCAAATATGTGAACATATGGGTAATTTTTCTCATTTAAACCACCACGTTTCACTTTATGCTCCACACCCATAGGCGCATGACCACTTCTTGGTACAGAATTCACTTAGTCTAATTTCAAAAGACCCCATTATCTTTCATAGTCTCAACACTATTCAAAAGTTCAAAGTCTCTTCTGAGACTCAGGGCAATCTCTTAACTGTGATTCACATAAAACCAGAAAGCAAATTAAATACTTCCAACATACTGTGCAACAGAATATACTTTTCCATTCCAAAAAAATAGGGGCATAATGAAGAAATACTGGATCAAAGCAAGGCTGAAACAGCAGAGCACTTGCCAAATCTTGTAACTCCATGACCAGTGTCTGATACTATAGTTTCAAAAGGCTTACTTTTATTCCTCTAGCGTTGCTGCTTGTTAACACACATCTCTCTCTTTGTTTGGCTGTACTTCCTGTATGCAGTTCTCTTTGGCAGACATCTCATGGCTCTGGCCATTTCCAACATCTTGGGGTCTCTACTGAAAGGTTTCACTTTCACAGCTTCATATAACACTCCCAGAGCCTCCTGGTCTCTCTGCACCTTCATGCAGGGAGTAGAGGTCATACTTTATCCGGTCCCATTGACTCTCTGAAACGGCCCAGAAGAATCTACACTCTCCTTATTCTTGTGTCTCTCAAGTCTGCAAACTTTGTGCCACATGGTTGAAACTGCCAAGTTCAGTGCCAGCTTGATCCCATTTCAGCATTTTTGTATGTTGAAAGAATTGCTTTTGTTGAGCAAGCAACCCCATAGACTTTCTTTTCACATGTTGGAAGCTTAGCTAGTGGGGTCTTACTCTGAAGGCACCTTTTCCATTGTTCTAGAGTTAGAGCAGGCCACAGCTCCTTAATGGTGCTAATCTCTTTAACAATCACAACCTTTCAGCACGTCTTGGCTGTAGTCTTGGCTGTATTGTTAAGCTTCCTCATGCATTTTTTTTGTCTCCAAACTATACATTTTGTATTTCTTCTTGTCCCACACACTGTTTCATTGTAAGCCTACATAAGAGCTGTCAGTAGGGTGCGCCTGCTAATGGCTCAGGAGCGCTCCTCAGGGCTCCGCCCTCTCTTCTGTGGCGGGCAGGCTCTGGAGCCCAGGCTCCAGCTGGCAGTGGTTAGCCAGGTCCAGGTGGAGGAACATGGATACCATCTGCAGCCTGAAGCTGAATAAATAGCCTGCCATCACTGACTCAAGTTTCACATTCTACATGGTCTGAAAAACTAGAAGCCAAGGAATTAACCCAAAGTTGGCCCAGACCTGATTGAAATGTGGTGGTTTCAGCAAGGCCTCAGTTTCCTTCTGTCAGCTCTTGTAATTTGGACATTTGCTGCCTTCATATTTTCATACATTACTGCGATAACACTCCACCATGTTGACCCTGCATTGCCTTATATCAGTAACACTGGTACAGTAGCTCCAGAAAGATGCCTGTTTGGGGTAATGCTTAATATTGCTGTAGTTTTATGTATTGCTACCATGTATGTTCAGTATAAGCAAGTCCATGCCCTGAATACTGAGGAGAACCTTATCATCAAATTAAACAAGGTTGGCCTTGTACTTGGAATACTGAGTTGTTTAAGACTTTCACTTGTGGTAAATTTCCAGAAAACAGCACTGCTTGTTGTACATGTATGTGGAGCTGTGCTCGCCCTTGGTATGGGCTTATTATATATGTTTGTTCAGACCATCCTTTCTTACAAAATGCAGCCCAAAATTCACAGCAAACTGGTCTTCTGGATCAGACTACTGATGGTTATCTGGTGTGGAGTAAGTGCATTTAGCATGATGACTTGCCTTTGTATTACCCATATCTCCCCTCACCCTGCCCCCCCCCCAAAAAAAAAATCCCAATATGGTTAAGTTCCTCCCAGGATATCCTATTCCTGGTATCAACTTCTGTATCAGTTACTAGTATATTGTTTCTATAAAATGTCATAAATAAAACAAATTATAGAAGGAAGAGTTTATTTGGGCTTATGGTTCCAGAAGGGGAATCCATTATTGTGTGTGTGTGTGTGTGTTTGTGTGTGTGGGTGGGGTGGGTGTTGGGGAGGCAGCAGATGGCTGGAGCAGGATGCTGAGAGATTGCATTTCAACTGCAAAATGAAGCAAAGAGAACTGGGAGTGGGATAAGGCTATGAACTCTCAAAGCCTACCTTCCCCAAAGTGCTGCCAACTGGAGTTCAAATATGTGAGTTAACAATACTCATTTCAAACCACCACACTTAGGTAGATATTACCAAAGATATTTTAGAGCTTAAAAAAATCTTTGACATATAGAATATCATTTCTCTTCAATAGGAATCATTTGCTTTTTATTTGCTTTTATTTAGTTTTGTTTTATGCTTAGGAGTCTTGATAAGACATTAGATTTCAAAAAAATACATTAGATTTCAGCCTATTTCCTAGAAATACTTCTATCTCCCAAACCTCCTGCAGGTTATCCCTAAGAGGTTTACCTTTATTATCCCCACTGCTGTCTATCTGAGAAAAATTAAACATGACTTTGGCCCTCAGAAAAGTGACTGTAACTAAAACTTTGTACTGTGACATTAAAAAAGAACCACAGAAAGAAAGTCAGTACAATTATCTTGCAGGCATATATGAGCAGAGGCAGCCACCAAGTGTGTGTAATGTCTGACTGAGCTATAAATCAACAGAGTGTGACAGGCTGATTCCCATTATCAAGAACCTCATGAGGCATCACGGTTTCATTGTAGTGGAATTTCGTTATTTTCAGAACCCTGCTAAAATGATCTAGTCTTCAGGAATACAGATGGCATGTGGTACTCAGTTCCTCTGGAGGTCATAAGAAAGTAGAAAAGACCTGCCTTCTTAGAGGTAATAAAAAAGCACAGCAAGAGTGTTAGACAGAGGATCAGCATATCAAAACCCATTGCTTTTCCGTGTCTTGGCAACTACCCATTAGAAAATGGAATGGAAAAATGATTCCATTTAAACTTGCGACAAAGTCTATATGCCTAGAAATATACCTCACAAAGAGTGTATGTGCTTAAAGGAGAAGAAAGCAAACTGTAAGTTAATGTGTTCACACAATGCATTTACATTCAAAATCATCCACAAAACATGTTATTTTATTTCAATGAATTTATGTAAAAGCATAAAAGTGGACCAGAAGACAATATATCAAACTTATAATACCCTAGAAACTGGGGTTGGAACTAGTATTGAAATAATGGTTAAAGAGACTTTAGTTTTATTTTTATGCCAAAATATGACTTTAGGTTTATCTTGATCCTTCGTTTTCTGAACAGAAAGGATTTATTCACATATTACTGAGTAATCAAAAAGTTTTATACCTGGAGAAGTAGCAGAATGCAAATAAATAGGTCAGAATACCAATTTTGATTTCTGAGAATATGTGCGGCTCTTATTTTCTTTTTCATCTTTGTATATTACACATATCATCGTCTGTTATATAAGGAAATAAAAAAGAACATGGTCAGAAAAATTTAGTCAGGAAATAGGGACTAAAGCAAAAAAGGATAGGCAGAGGCTGAAAGAGCACAGAGTAGTGTGGCAGGGTGAGAAAGCAATGGAGAATGAAGTAAAATAGAGCCTGGGCGCATGAAGCAGGGATCCACACTCATTGCTGCCGTGCTGGAAATTCTACAACTTGTTTCATTTCAAAGTGGCTTGTGAGGAGCGGGTTACCTCTCTCTTCTTCTGCCTGCACTCCCCACCTCTGCAGATTTAAAGAGATGTCCTCACGGTTGTCTTCTCTTTACAAATATCATTCCCCAATATTAAGAGTATAAGCATAATGTTGCTTTTCCAGTTTGACTAATAAGAGGAAAAATATTCTTGGTTCCATTTATCCACAAGTAGTACCTAACAGCTTTTCCCGCTGCTGCTTGCATTAGAGTTCATTTCTGTGTGCCTGATCTTGAGAATATTGAGACCATAATGGACCCTCTTAGTAAAAGCTGAGGAACGGGGAAGACACCAGAAACACTATTTCACTTGAGAAATGGCAACAAGAGAACATAACTGTAACTGGGCCACCTTGAAAAGCACAGTATGTTAAAGGAAGTTAGCAGTAATAATTGTTTGTGGACAGCTTTGCATAGGTAGGAAAGTGATTGGAATATGGGGAAGGCAGAGGAAGCCCACATGCCTGCGGTTGCATGGCCTGTTATCTGATTACTCAAGATATTAATTAGACTGTTTAGGGCTCTGCAATGAATGTGGGTTTCATTTCCCCGATACAGTGAGTCTCTGGGTTTGCCCCATCACTGTCTTTCAGTTCTACCCAGCATCTCTCTATAGTACCTACCATTGGCAATTCACCAGCTCCACACAATCCCTGGAGACTCATTCAGACTATTCTATTTACAACTGTTTAAGGTGTTCAGCCTGGAGTGGAACACGAATATGTTTAAGAAGAGTTATTAGAGTGTCCAGCTATTTCACAATGAATCAAAAGCTTTGGATACCACATTTTAGATTGCTTCAGTCAGGAAAAATGTTTGGGCATGACAAGCAAGTGTTGTAGCAATTCCTGCATGCTTCTTCTTCTCGTATTCAGGTGTATTTTAAATATGGAATAGAGAAATCCTTTTGATAAATCAAGCATTAAAAATCAATAATCTGGAGAGATGGCCTAGCGGTTAAGAGCGCCGACCGCTCTTACAGAGGACCTGGGTTCGATCCCCAGCACCCAGATGGCGGCCGAGAACCGTCTGAAACTCCAGTTCCAGGAGAACTCCAGTTCCAGGGGATTCCGAGACCCTCTTCTGACCTCCGCGGCATTGCACGACATGGGTGCACAAACCTGCATGCAGACAGTACATTGATACACATACAGAAATAAATAAAATTAAAAAAAATTGCTTTATAAAAAAAATCAATAATCACTCAGGAGGCAGAGACAGGCAGATCTCTGGGAGTTCGAGGCCAGCCTGGTTTACATAGTGAGCTCTAGGACATCTGGGACCAAAGGGAGACCCTGCCTCAAAAAGACAAAAAAAAAAAAATCAATAATCATTTTATTTTTATCCATGCTATACAAAAGCAGAAAAATTTCACTATTCTTTGTAAGAGTTTCCTTTTCCCTAGACAAAAATTTTCTCTCCTAAGCTTTTATTTTAGGACTGTAGTGAGAAATAAGCTTCCAGTAACTTCTAAATGTTGTCATTTCCCACTATTTTCATTTTTATAACTGGAACTGGCTGGAGATAGGACTGCAGCTGCTAACTTGGAGCCAGAGGCTAGGTTTGTAAGTGGCCCCAGTAGGTGGAGTAGGTTATAGCCCTGGTGGTATTTGATGGTGAAACTTCAAATAGAATCTTCAAGTTCAGGGCACTACCTATTGATCAGTGTTTATGAACTAATTTATGAACCTGATGCAAATACTTCAGAGAAATAAAGGCTAGTTCCTTGAAGAACACCGCTCTAAAAATTCCATAAAGGATCTACTTTTCATAATAGCAATGAAAAGTTGAAGTTATCTGGAGAATAAAGCCATTATATGTAGAAGAAATGTTCAACTGAAAATTCAGCAACAAATAAAATAATGATAAGGTGGAAGTCAGAAGAGGGTCTGGATCGCTGGTGACTGACATTATTGATGGTTGTTATCTGCCATGTGGGTACTGGGAACTGAGCCCAGGTCCTCTGCAAGAGCAGCCAGTGCTCTTAACTGCTGAACCATCTCTCCAGCTCCATGTCATGCTTTGTATATGCAAATTTCCCAAGTAATCAAAGACGAGTATTTTAAGAATTCAGACTTTATCAAGAAGAGTTTAGGAAAATCTTTTCCCTTTATAATCCTTTAAAGTCAAGTCCATTTCAATACCATTGAGCATTTTCTTGACAAATAAGAATCATGTAGAGAATTTTGCTTATTGTATTATGCTGAAACGCACTGATTTTTCTTCAGGCATGTTGTTCAGAGTGGTTTGTGACCATACAAAGTGTTTGAGATCTGCCTTCTTCCCTCCCTAGCTCTGCATTTTTGCCAAATTGTAATACTGCATTTGCTGTTATCCATGTGTTTTTCCTTCTGTTTTATGCATTATGATTTTATGTATAAGAAAAATCAGATAACCACAACTTTTAAAAGTAGAAAAATAAGAGGACATGAAAATGGATTCAGAGGAAATCCCCAATGAGTAAAGTTGATGAGGTCTCATGGTATATATTTTGTGAGATTTGTCTTTTACATTTTAAGAATACCTGAATATAGGCGACCTGTCCATGGAACCACACTCTGTAGACTCTTAATCTTCATAGTTTGGCTCTTCATGCTCTTTTGAGTTCCTGGTCTCCTGCTGCATTGAGGAGCTTCCTTAACAAGAGTTAAGAGGTGGTTAATGCCTTCTTGGATTCTTGTTCTATGATGCTTGGGGTTTAGGTGTAGAGGCTGAATTGTGGAACAGGAGGTGGAAAGATTGTAAGAAGTGGGGAAGTGGCGCAAGACCATACAAGCTCCTGGGGCCCTGTTCATATGAACCTGCGACACTGGTATCAGCATGCACAAGACCCATGAAAGATCAGCTGAACAAAAACCCTGCATAGAACTACAGAAAATGGGTAGCAGAATCCAACCTTGATTGAAGAAATATTGGCATCTGATTGCAGCTGGGTGAGGAAGGCCTGGTCTTCTTAGGAAAGGGACTCTGGATAAGCTGACTAGAGCTCAGGGGATGAGCTGACACTGAGGAGTGGGCAGGGAGAGTAGTTTGGGGCAATGGACCCCTAGCACAAATGACTAAAGATGTGAACTAGGAGTGGGGAGGGATCCTTCAGGAGGGTGCTTATGATGGAGAAGCAGGTATAAAGTTGATTGAGATTGATTGAAAATTATGTATGAAACACATAAAAATTCAATAAAAAGCATTTTAAGAATAGGAACCAAGAAAAAAAAAAAAGAGTAGGAACCAACAATTTAGGTAACATCTTTTCCCACCTTGGTTTTTCATACTCTTTATCTCACTAATTTCCCTCCAGTACTTCATTACTGAGGAATTTCAGAACAGGAACTTAAGGCAGAAACCTAGAGGTAGGGACTGAATCAGAGACAGTGGAGGAATGATGCTTACTGGCTTGCTCAGCTTTGTTTCTTGTATTGCCCAGGTTCACCTGCCTAATGATGGCAGTGGCCCACTTATATCAATAACCATTCTAGATAATGTCCCACAGCTGTAGTTACAGGCCAATCTGATGAAGGAAATTCCTCAATTAAGGTTCCTTCTTCCAAGGTGTTTCAAGTTGAAAACTAAGATTAGCCATCACACCATCAGAGGTAGAGGCTTTTTGTTTGTTTGTCTGTTTGAGGTAGGGCCTTCCTGTAACCACATCTGGCCTGGAACTCACTTTGTAGACCAGACTGGCCTTGATCTCACAGAGATGCATCTCTTTCTGACTCGTAAGTGCTTGGATAAAAGGCATGCACCACCACACCTGGCCTAGAACATGTTTTAATGTTGATTATCAGTTACATTTTATCTATTGATTTCCCATTCTACTTTTGAAGCCTCTTATTTCTTTCCTCTTTGTATTTTTTTCTTAGTTCTCAATTCTCTACATTGGCCTGGCAAAGCCAAGAGAGAAATATTGCTCAATACTCTTTGGACATAATACTTGTTGGTGAGTTGGCTAAAGGGAATACTAATTGTCTTAAGAGGGAGCCAGAAGAAATATTTATAACTGGGTTATTGGTACTAGCGTCCACATATGAGAGATACCATTTGTCGTTTGTTTTTCTGGGACTGTGTTACTTCACTTAACATGATGTCTTCAAGCTCCATCCATTTACCTGCAAAGTTCATGATGTTGTCTTTCTTTACTGCTGCATAGAATTCCATTGTGTACATGTACCACATTTTCTCTATCCACTCATCAGTTGAGGGGCATTTGGGTTGATTCCAGTTTTGTGACTATCTGTGAACAGAGCTGCAATAATATAGCTGTGCATAGTATCTACTGCAGTAAGATGAGTCTTGGGTATATACCCAGGAGTGGTATGACTGGGTCAAATGGCAGGATCATTTCGAGTCTTCTAGGGGTTCTCCACACTGTTTTCCACAGTGGCTGCACAAGTTTAATGTAAGGGCTTCGATTGGGGTTAATAGTGAAACTACAACATATAGACTGGACACTCATTTTGATCAACTTGATTGAACATACATGCCCCCCCTTTCAGGATGGTGGGACCATGAGTTGTGTGGGGTTTGGGCACAAACTGTTTGCAAATTGGTTTTACATGAAGGAGGCTGTTACTCACAAATATCACCTATTGTTAAAAAAAAATGAAAACAAAACAAAACAAAAAAGCAGAGAAAGATGCAGAAAACTTATGCGATATGCATGATCTGGGATGGGTAGGGGTGGGGTGGGGGGGGGGGGTGGCGAGGGACAGGGGATATATGCCTGAACTTAATTGGAAAATGATGTATGAAATACACGAAGCATCAATAAAAATAAATTAAAAAAACAATAAAAAAAAAGAGGGAGCCAGAAGTCAAAAACCTGGAGAATGGAGCAAACTGTGAGCTTCATGGAAGACAGATGGTTCAAGGAATGTCAAGAGAGTAGAGGAAGTCTAATTTGAGCAGATGCCTAAGGTAGAGTTGGACTCCGTTGGCACGTTTAGGCAGAGGAAGTAAGAGGGCAGAGAAAGAACACTCAGCAACTGGGAAAATGAGATGCCAGGCTGTACTCCTACTTCCTACATGGGTTTCTAGAAGCTGGCTATGACACTAAGGTGGAGACTATACAGGTTATCTGTCCATGTTGAAGCCCAGGGCAGAGGGACAAGCATAAGATTCTGCTAGCACCCTAGCTCAGGTGTCCTGCATCACTTTCAGTGGATTTGGGTATAGTCCATTTATAGAACAGATTGAAGAAGTGGAAGGTAAGTTAAAAATATTTGTTTTCCTGAGAAAAAATGCCACAAACTGCACAATATTACTGGTACCTCTAATACTGAGAACTCATATTAGCCCTAGTACCAAGAATTAGATATGACATAAATGGTCTGTGAATGTTCTGGTAACTAAAATACTCTGCAGCAGTAACTGCCCTCTTTCCCCTCTCAAAGACACTGA
This sequence comes from Rhizomys pruinosus, assembly GCA_009823505.1. NCBI lineage: Eukaryota > Metazoa > Chordata > Mammalia > Rodentia > Spalacidae > Rhizomys > Rhizomys pruinosus. The sequence continues at coordinate 44,893 of VZQC01014686.1, forward strand.
GGGGCATCATAATCCACATAGAAACCGTGGACTGTGGGGAAACTTAGTTAAGATGGGTAGCATTCCTAAGCTGATGGTACCTCCTTGGCCACACCCATGGGGTGGAGTATAGTGATGAAAAGATTTAACATTCCTGAGGATTGAGTCATGATGGATATTTAAGTATACATGTTGGAATAAAATCTCTCTCTGCATTTGAACCTCAACATGAGTACACGTGGTTTGCTTTCCTGCACGTATTTTCCACATGGGTCATCCCAGGATTAGTGGGCCCTGCCACAAATCTCAGTGGCGACACCACAATTGGCATCCAAACGTGGGGCAGAAGGAAACCTTGAGAACTTAGGTATGCATACCCCTAAATCTTGCCTTTTTCTTCGCTTTGTTCTCTCTCTCCTGATATCTATCTGTTGTGGTGGAGCCATCTTTCCTGCTGGTTTTGGTGGATGGGACAATGGTCTGAGGGCATGTGGCTTTGTACAGTGGAGAGCAGCCTGCCTCTGATTTGGTTCAGAGGGAGCACCCAGTGCCTTCCAGGCAATTGCATCCTGGCATGGTCACTCCTGCAGGCTATAAAAGCCAGTGACCTCAAGGCTGAATTTAATATTAAGGCTTAGCAGTGGGAAGTCACTCGGGCAGGTACTTTTGGGGGTGGACTATTTCCAGGGCTGCAGCTAGGGGGTCACGTCTCTGAGGACTTCTGGGCAGGGCTGCTCTTTGTCTTTGGAGCCAGAGCCAGAGGGTTGGCGGATTTGGGTCGGTGGCTCTGCACCTTTGTGCAGGCTGGCTGTAAGTCACTTGGGCAGGTGCCAGGGCATGGGCTAGGTCAGGCATATACACCCCCCCCACTGCTGGAGATCGGCGAGAATCCAAGTGGTCTTTTTTTTGGAGAACCTTCAGAACAAGAAGAGAAGAGTGCTTTGGCTCCCAATAGCCAATATATAAACAAAATTGAAAACTAGACAAGTCAATATTCCATAAACAAGGAGGAGGAAAGGAAAAAAAAAAGCATCTATGAAGGAGGAAAGCAAAACCATCTGCTAACATAGTGAAAACCTATTTGTGATCTGAACCACAAAAGGGAAGCCCACATACCAGGGGCACGACAAAGGGACAACATAGGGAAGGCACAGGATAATCCTGCACCAGGCTCTACCAAACCTGAAGGAGATAGCTACAATGGGAACCCCTTGGAGGAGACCCAAGGAACAGGTCTTAGAGGAATAATTGCAGACCTTTGTGGAGAAATTAAAGAACATAAAGAAGAATTCATAGAACTAAAGAGAGAGAATGAAAAACTCAAAAAGGACCTAGAGGGACACAATGACAAACATCGGAAAGAAATAAAGGAACAGATTGACAAACTCCAGAAAGAACTAGAGGGAGAAAAAATAAAGAAGAATTCAGAGAACTAAAGAGAGAGAATGAAAAATGCAAAAAAGTGCCTGGAGGGATACAATGACAAACTTCGTAAAGAACTAAAGGAACAGACTGACAAACTCCAGAAAGAACTAGAGGGAGAAAAAAAAAACTCTGAACGGAAGTAGAAACACTGAAAAAGGGAGCCAACCAATGAAGTAAAGAGCACCAAGAAGAGATTGAGAAGCTCAAAAAGGAAATGGAAATACTAAAGAAAACACAGGATGAAACGAAAAAGGAATTAGAATACTCATCCAATCAAGAAGAAAGGAAAGGAAAAAGCCTCAGAAGTAGAATGGAGGAAGCAGAACAAAGAATATCAGATCTGGAAGATAACACAGAACAATTAAAAAGCTCAAATAAAGATCATGAAAAATTAAAAAACCCACAAAAGTGGAACAACCAAGAAATATGGGACACTATGAAAAGATCAAACTCCAATGTCATAGGAATAGAGGAAGAGAAGAATCCCAAGAGATCTAATGGAATCAATCTCAACAGAATAATAGATGAAAATTTCCCAAACCTAAAAAATAGACAAACCATAAAAAAAAAAAAAAAACAAATACAGAAGCACATAGGACCCAAATAGACAAGATAGAAAAGAAACACCCCATGCCTATCATAGTTAAATGCTAGATGCCCAAAACCAAAACAAAATTCTGAAGGCTACAAAAGAAAAACAAGTCACATACACAAGGAAACCCATCAAATACAACTGACTTCTCTCGGCTCAAACCATGAAAGCAAAAGAACATGGAGCAAAGCATTCCCAGTGTAAAAGGGACTATGGATGCCAACCCAGAATACTTACCCAGAAAAAATGTCTACTATAGTGAAAGAGGGAGAAAAATCTTCCATGACATTAACATGATATGGATACATGTCTGGAAAACCAACTTCTTCATAAAATACTTGAAAGAATCCAAAGGGCAGAAGTGAGGAGCAACAATCCTCAAACACTAGGAAAAGAAACTAATAAAAACATAACCTAGGACAAAATAGAAGGCTAGAAGTCCAATGGTAATAAAGTGAAAGGAAGAACATCCATCCTTCAATATAACCTTAAATATTAATGGGATAAACTCCCCAATCAAAAGGCATAGACTGGGAGAATGGATTAGAAACAACCCATCTATATGCGGTCTACAAGAAACCCCTCTCAATTTCAAGGATAGGCACCAACTTAAGGTGAAGGGATGGAAGAAAATATTCCAAGCAATGGACCAAAAAGAAAGTGGCGGTGTGTCTATTTTAATTCAGACAAAATAGACTTCAAAGCAAAAGAAATCAAAAGAGAAAAGAGGGCCATTACATTCTTATTAAAGGAAAATGACGATGAAGATCTCACAATAATATGAATTATATGGCACCAAACACTGGTGCACCTAAACTTTATAAAGACAATTTTTAGGACCTCAAGGCACAGATAACCCCAGCACACAAATGTAGGGGACTTCAATACCTCATTAAGTCCCCTAGACAGATCAACAGGACAAAGGATAAACAGAAGAGACACTGAAACTAAATGACACAATACAACCAAATGGACCTCACAACATCTATCGAATATTTCACCCAACACCAGAGAATACCTTTCTACTCAGCACCTCATGGAACATTCTCCAAATAGACCATATACTAGGAACACAGGAAAAACACAACAAATATAAAAAGATTGAAATAATCTCATGCATCTATCAGACCACAGTGCAATAAAACTCAATATCAACACCAGAAATAACCCTACAACCTACAGGAACACATGGAGACTAAACAACACTCTCCTGAATAATGAATGGGTCAGAAAAATAAAGAAAGAAATAAAAACATTCCTGGAACTAATGACAATAGATAAAACAACACAGCAAATCTATGGACACTTTAAAAGCAGTCCTAAGAGGGAAGTTTATAGCTCTAAGTGCCTACATTAAAAAACAGAAAGAGCACAAGTGAATGATCTAACACTGCAGCTACTGGGTTTGGGCACAACTGCTTGCAAATTGGTTTTACATGAAGGATGCTTGTACTCACAAATTATCACCTATTGTTAAAAAAATGAAAACAAAAACAAAACAAAAAGCAGAGAAAGATGCAGAAAACTTATGGCAGAATGCACATGATCTGGGATGGGAGGGGGTAGGGTGGGGTGGGGGGAAGGGAGGTGAAGTATAGCCTGAACGGAATTGGAAACATGATGTATGAACTACACAAAGCTCAATAAAATAAATTAAAAAAATACTTGAGAGACAACAACAAATGAACCCTAAATGGAGCAGACAAGAAGAAATAACAAAAATAGAGCAGAAAAAAAAAATCAGAGCAGACATCAATGAAATAGAAACAAAGAAAACCATACAAAAAATAATCAATGGATCCAAAAGTTGGTTCTTTGAGAGAATAAACAAGATAGACAGACCTCTAGCCCAGTTAACCAAAAGAAAGAGGGAACAACTCCAAATCAATAGAATCTTTGACAGTGGTGGACATGTGTCCACTTTATTTTTCTAAGAACTTTACTACTAGCCAGCTTGTACCATTAGTCTTTGATCCATACTTTCAGACCATATTTTCTTCCAGAGGAAGTAGAGAGTAGTATGCATTCCTTCTTCTTCCCATTAGGGTGGTATCTTTTACACTGCCTGCGGCGGTTTGAGTGAGAATTGTCCCCCAAAAGATTGTGTATTTTCACGCTTGTTCCTCAGCTAGTGGTGCTGTTTGGAGAGGTTATGGATCTTTTAGGACTTGGAGGGCTACTGCAGGATGTATGGCACTGGGGGGTAGGCTTTGAAAACTTACAGCCTTGCCCCACTTTCAATTCACTCTGTGAGCTTCCTGTGTGAGGAATGTGATCAGCTAGCTTTCTGCTCTGGGCAGACTTCCTGCTATTGTGGTCATTTCCTTTGGAATTATAAACCCAAATAAAATGTTTCTTCTATAAGTTGTTTTTGCTCTTGGTATTTTATCACAGCAACTGAAAAGTTAAGTAGTTCACTGCCCTTCAGAGGCACCCAGAATGCAGGTTTTGGATCCTCCACATTGCTACTGTTTTAGAAGCTTTTAAGTTTAGTAGCATAGTGATTTGTTATTTGCTTTAGATGTTGTTTATTGATAGAATAGTGGCTGAAAATAGAAAGAGAGGCATTGTAAATTTCTTATTTCCTAAAATATTTCAAGCATATTTCTCTGGGAAATGGGCCACTGGTAGGTTGTCCATGCCCCAGTGGCTGACCCCATATCCATGAACACATGGGTGAAGGTGGGAGACTTGGGCTTGGGTATGATTACGATATGTTATACAAAATGTACCTTAAACTATTATTAATGAATAGTGAAATATATTTCTTCGAGTTCAAAAGCCATTGAACACTGATTTATTTAAAAAGGAATTCAAGAAAACTAACTTTTCTCTTTTTGAAGATCTCACAAAATAGAATCCAATTTTAGAATATCTCAGAAAATTTCAACAGAGTAAGCACACAAAATGCCCTCCATTTTCTTCAAGGATAAGTCATATGTCAAGTAAAATGTCTGAGCACATGACAACATCTTGCAGAGAAGTTTTGACCTCCAGTATGTGCAGCACTGTGGTGATGAGGAAATGTTCTAGCTGGCGTGATATTTCTTATTTGTCAAGAACATGACAGCTCCCATTTGTAAAACCCGTCAGTTAGACTTGGATTTTGAATATATAATATTACTTTGAAGACACTGCTTCATATATTAGAATAGGAATTCTAGTAAGATTAAATTTAGGATTTTTAAAAATGTGTGATCCATATAATCTTATCAGAATGGTATTTGTTTTGTGTTTATTTACTTGAATAAAATGGCACCAAACTTATAAAGGGAACACATAGCATTAAATGACGTTTTTTTCTTTAAGGAATTTGTACTTGGATGACATTTACAAAACGTCTTGATGTGCCAAGTGGGTCCACAATTGTTTGAATATGAATTTCTTTGATTCTGTAAATAGTAATTGGCATAAGCAATACATTTTAAATAATAAAGTAAAATTACGGTAATGAAATCAGCTTGACAATTTTATTTAACACAGAACTATGTAAAATGAAATAAAAAACATACGATTTGTTCTCCTGAAATGGGTGCATGTTTCTTAAATGCTGATTAGCTCATAGGTAATTGATAACTAGAGGGAGGACAAGGTCAGCAACACATGGAAGGTGTGTCTGTAGTTATCAGCTATAAACATTTTAATAAAGAAGAAAGTCTTGGAAATTAGGAAGCTGTTAAGGGAATAGAAATGATTCCTTTCCTGCCAGGAAGTACCTTTCTGTACAGTGGCTCTAAGAAGCAAGATGCTTTCCATAATGTGGTAAGTGTGTGTATGGGTGCGGGGGGAGAGCTGAAACACGGAAGCAGCAGCCAAAGTGTATCTCTCACAGGATAATAGCAACAAAAATAACACAGCAATGAGGGATAATTTGTATTTTTAATAAAAATTTTGCTTTTTATTTTTCATGGATTAGTCTCTGTTAGAACTGAATTCTGTAAAGATGCACAACTCAACATGGAGCTTCACAAATCAAAAGACAGATGATTACAGAGGAGAGCGGGGATGGTTTTTAATTTCAAAGCCAGTGGAAGTTTCCTTTTCTAGTGGATATTTTAGAAGTGTGAATGTATTCGTTGTTCTCTGGGTATAGGATCTGATGGGATTTGACTGGTATTTCATAATCTTATTTTCTCCAAAGTTCATGAAGATTTCTGGAAATTATATGTGATAGCTAATTTTGTGTCGTGACTTGATTGGTCTAAGGAATACCTATGTAGCTGATAAAACATTATTTTTGTGTGTCTCCAGAGATGAGCATTTGAGTTGGCAAATTGAGTAAAACAGATGGCTCTGTACAGTGGGTGGACGTCATCCCATCCATTGAGGACACACGGAGAACAAGAAGGCAGGGGAAGGAGACTTTGCTTTCCTCTCAGGAAAGGCTGCTCATTTCTCATTGTCCTGCCAAGGACCGGGTCTGAATTTCACCATCTCTCAAATAGCATGCGATGGGGACTTTTCAGCCTCTTTAACAGTATGAGACGGTTCTTAAAAAATATATCCATAGAAGCCACCTGGGCGAGTAGCTTGGGAGCTGGGGCCTTGAGGGCGGGACCCGGGCGCTGGGCCAGAGGGTCCGGAGAGTCCGGCGGCCAGGGCGGCTGCGCCTTTGGGCAGGATACCCAGAAGCCACCTGGGCGAGTAGCTTGGGAGCTGGGGCCTTGAGGGCGGGACCCGGGCGNTTACCTCTCTCTTCTGCTGCCTGCACTCCCCACCTCTGCAGATTTAAAGAGATGTCCTCACGGTTGTCTTCTCTTTACAAATATCATTCCCCAATATTAAGAGTATAAGCATAATGTTGCTTTTCCAGTTTGACTAATAAGAGGAAAAATATTCTTGGTTCCATTTATCCACAAGTAGTACCTAACAGCTTTTCCCGGCTGCTGCTTGCATTAGAGTTCATTTCTGTGTGCCTGATCTTGAGAATATTGAGACCATAATGGACCCTCTTAGTAAAAGCTGAGGAACGGGGAAGACACCAGAAACACTATTTCACTTGAGAAATGGCAACAAGAGAACATAACTGTAACTGGGCCACCTTGAAAAGCACAGTATGTTAAAGGAAGTTAGCAGTAATAATTGTTTGTGGACAGCTTTGCATAGGTAGGAAAGTGATTGGAATATGGGGAAGGCAGAGGAAGCCCACATGCCTGCGGTTGCATGGCCTGTTATCTGATTACTCAAGATATTAATTAGACTGTTTAGGGCTCTGCAATGAATGTGGGTTTCATTTCCCCGATACAGTGAGTCTCTGGGTTTGCCCCATCACTGTCTTTCAGTTCACCCAGCATCTCGTCTATAGTACCCCTACCATTGGCATTCATTCACCAGCTCCAACAATCCCTGGGAGACTCATTCAGACATTCTATTTACACTGTTTAAGGTGTTCAGCTCTGGAGTGGAACACGAATAGTTTAAGAAGAGTCTATTAGAGGTCCAGCTATTTCACAATGAATCCCAAAACTTTGGATACCAACATTTTGAATGCTTCAGTCAGGAAAAATGTTTGGGCATGACAAGCAAGTGTTGTAGCAATTCCTGCATGCTTCTTCTTCTCGTATTCAGGTGTATTTTAAATATGGAATAGAGAAATCCTTTTGATAAATCAAGCTTAAATAAAATCAATAATTCTGGAGAGATGGCCCGTAAGCGGTTAAGAGCGCCGGACGCTCTTACAGGGACCCGGGTTCGATCCCCAGCACCCAGATTGCAGGCCGAGAAAACCGTCTGAAAACTCCAGTTCCAGGAGAACTCCAGTTTCCAGGATCCGAGACCTCTTTCTGACCTCCGCGGCTTGCACGGACATCGGTGCACAAATTTGCAACAGTAACAAATGCAACAAAAAAACATACAGAAATAAAATACAATTAAAAAAAAATTGGCTTATAAAAAAACAAAATCATAATCCGCAGGCCAGGAAGGAGATTCTTCTGGAGTCGAGGCCAGCCTGGTTCTAGCAAGTGCAGTTCTCAGGACAGGACCAAACAAAGGGTAGACCCTGCCTCAAAATAGACAAAAAAAAAAAATATCACTAATCTATTTTATTTTTATCATGCTATACAAAAGCAGAAAAATTTCACTATTCTTTGAAGAGTTTTCCTTTTCCCTAGACAAAATTTTTCTCTCCTAAGCTTTTATTTTAGGAACTGTAGTGAGAAATAAGCTTCAGTAACTTCTAAAATGTTGTCATTTCCCACTATTTTGCATTTTTATAACTGGAACTGGCGGAGATAGGACTGCAGCTGCTAACTTGGAGCCAGAGGCTAGGTTTGTAAGTGGCCCCAGTAGGTGGAGTAGGTTATAGCCCTGGTGGTATTTGATGGTGAAACTTCAAATAGAATCTTCAAGTTCAGGGCACTACCTATTGATCAGTGTTTATGAACTAATTTATGAACCTGATGCAAATACTTCAGAGAAATAAAGGCTAGTTCCTTGAAGAACACCGCTCTAAAAATTCCATAAAGGATCTACTTTTCATAATAGCAATGAAAAGTTGAAGTTATCTGGAGAATAAAGCCATTATATGTAGAAGAAATGATCACTGAAAATTTCAGCAACAAATAAAATAATGATAAGTGGAAGTTCAGAAGAGGGGTGTCCTGGATCGCTGTGACTGACATTGATGGAGGTGTTATCTGCCTATGTGGGGTACTGGGAATGCAGCGCCAGGTCCTCTGCAAGAGCAGCCAGTGCTCGTCCAACAGCTGAACCATCCCTCTCCAGCTCCCATGTCCTTGATGCTTAGTATATGCAAATTTCCCAATAATCAAAGACGAGTATTTTAAGAATTCAACTTTATCAAGAAGAGTTTTAGGAAAATCTTTTCCCTTTATAATCCTTTAATTCAAGTCCATTTCAATACCAATTGAGCATTTTCTTGACAAATAAGAATCATGTAGAGAATTTTGCTTATTGTATTATGGCTGAAACGCACTGATTTTTCTTCAGGCATGTTGTTCAGAGTGGTTTGTGACCATACAAAGTGTTTGAGATCTTCTGCCTTCTTCCCTCCCTAGCTCTGCATTTTTGCCAAATTGTAATACTGCATTTGCTGTTATCCATGTGTTTTCCTTCTGTTTTATGCATTATGATTTTATGTATAAGAAAAATCAGATAACCACAACTTTTAAAAGTAGAAAAATAAAGAGGACATGAAAATGGAATTACAGAGGAAATCCCCAATGAGTAAAGTTGATGAGGTCTCATGGTATATATTTTGTGAGATTTGTCTTTTACATTTTAAGAATACCTGAATATAGGCGACCTGTCCATGGAACCACACCTATGTAGACTCTAGTACTCATGGATTGGCCATTCAGCTTTTGGCATTCCTAATCTCTTGTTTGGCTCTGCCTTGGGTCTCCTTGTCTGCTTGAGGAGCTTCCTTACATAGAGCTTAATGAGGTAGTTAATGCCTTCTTGGATTCTTGTTCTTGATGATGTCTTGGGGTTTAGGTGTAGAGGCTGAATTGTGGAACAGGAGGTGGAAAGATGTATAGGTGGGGAAGTGGCGCAAGACCAACAAGCCCTGGGCCCTGTTCATTATGAACCTAGGCAGGGTATTCAGCATGACCAGAACACCATTGAAGTCAGCTGGACAAATAATCCTGCATAGAACTACAGAAATGGGTAGCAGAATCCAACCTTGATCTGAAGAAATTATATGGACTAATCTGATGGCAGCTGGGTGAGGAAGGCCCGGTCTTTAGGAACAGGGGACTCTGGATAAGCTGAATAAGAGCTCAGGGGATGAGCTGTCACACAGGAGTGGGCAGGGAGAGTTAGTTTGGTGCAATGGCACCCCTCAGCACAACAGACTAAAGATGTGAACTAGGGAGTTGGGAGGGATCCTCAGGAGGGTGCTTCATGATGGAGAAGCAGGTATAAAATTGATTAAGAGGATTGAAAATTCTGTATGAAACACATAAAAATTCAATAAAAAGCATTTATAAGATTATAGGAAACCAAGAAAAAAAAAAAAGAGTAGGAACCACAATTTGGTAACATCTTTCTCCCACCTTGGTTTTTTCATACTCTTTATCTCACTAATTTCCCTCCGGTACTTCAGTACTGAAGGAATTTCAGAACAGGAACTTAAGGCAGAAACCAGAGAGGACTGTCAGAGACCTGAAATGACACTGCTTACTGCCTCCTTCTCCTGGCTTGCTGGCCATTTTGTATTAGCCCAGCCGCTTCACCCAGCCAGTAAATGATTCATTGATGGCCCACTTATATCAACTAACCATCAAGAAACTGTCCCACAGCTGTGGCTACAGGCCAATCTGATGAAGGATATTCCTCAATTAAGGAGGTTCTTCTTACAAGGTGTTTCAAAGCTTGAAAATAAGATTAGCCATCCAAAGGCACCATCAGAGGTAGAGGCTTTTTTGTTTGTTTGTCTGTTTGAGGAGCCAGTTCCTGTCATAGACCCATCTGGCTGCCAGAATCACTAATCTGTAGACCAGACTGCAGCCTGGCTCACAGAGAGCAATCTTATTTCTGACTTAAGTGCTCTGAGAGCGATAAACGGCATGCACCACCACACCTAGCCTGAACTGTTGTAAGATGTTGTTATCAATTACATTTTTTATCTATTGATTTCCCATTCTACTTTTGAATTGAGCCTCTTATTTCTTTCCTCTTGTTATTTTTTCTTAGTTCTCAATTCTCTACATTGGCCTGGCAAAGCCAAGAGAGAAATATTGCTCAATACTCTTTGGACATAATACTTGTTGGTGAGTTGGCTAAAGGGAATACTAATTGTCTTAAGAGGGAGCCAGAGAAATATTTATAACTGGGTTATTGGTACTAGCTACCACATATGAGAGATACCATTTGTCTTTTTTTTTCTGGGACTGTGTTACTTCACTTAACTGATGTCTTCCAGCTCATCCATTTAACTGCAAAGTTCATATGTTGTCTTTCTTTACTGCTGCATAAATCCATTGTTTACATGTACCACCATTTTCTCTATCCACTCATCAGTTGAGGGGCATTTGGGTTGATTCCAGTTTGTTGCTATTGTGAACAGAGCTGCAATATATATAGCTGTGCAATATCTATTGCAGTAAGTGAGGTCTTTGGGTATATACCCAGAGTTGGTAGACTGGGTCAAATGGCAGATCATTTCGAGTCTTTTAGGGGTTTCTCCACATGTTTTCCACAGTGGCTGCACAAGTTAATGTCAAGGGCTTCGATTGGGGTTAATAGTGAAACTACAAACAATCATAGACTGGGACACTTCAATTTTGATCAACTTGACTGAACCTACATGACCCCCCCCCTTTTCAGGATGGTGGGACCCATGAGTTGTGTGGGGTTTGGGCAAACTGTTTGCAAATGGTTTTACATGAAGGATGGCTTTGTACTCACAAAGTATCACCTATTGTTTAAAAAAAAATGAAAACAAACAACCAAAAAAGCAGAGAAAGATGCAGAAACTTATGCAGATTGCATGATCATGGATGGGTAGGGGTGGGGTGGGGGGGGGTGGGAAGGGAAGGGGATTGCTATGCCATGAACTTAATTGAAATAGATGTATAAAGACACTGAAAGCATCAATAAAAATAATTAAAAAAAACAAAAAAAAAAAAGAGGGGGCAGAAGTCAAAAACCTGGAGAATGGAGCAAACTGTGAGCTTCATGGAAGACAGATGGTTCAAGGAATGTCAAGAGAGTAGAGGAAGTCTAATTTGAGCAGATGCCTAAGGTAGAGTTGGACTCCGTTGGCACGTTTAGGCAGAGGAAGTAAGAGGGCAGAGAAAGAACACTCAGCAACTGGGAAAATGAGATGCCAGGCTGTACTCCTACTTCCTACATGGGTTTCTAGAAGCTGGCTATGACACTAAGGTGGAGACTATACAGGTTATCTGTCCATGTTGAAGCCAGGGCAGAGGGACAACAAAATTCAATGCTAGCAACCCGTAGCTCAGGTGTCCTGCATCACTTTCAGGTGGATTTGGGTATAGTCCATTTATAGAACAGAGTGAAGAAGTGGAAAGGTAAGTTAGAAAATTTGTGTTTCCTGAGAAAAAAATGCCACAAACTGCACAATATTACTGGTACCTCTAATACTGAGAACTCATATTAGCCCTAGTACCAAGAATTAGATAGGACATAAATGGTCTGTGAATGTTCTGGTAACTAAAATACTCTGCAGCAGTAACTGCCCTCTTTCCCCTCTCAAAGACACTGAGGGGCATCAATAATCACATAGAAACCCGTGGACTGTGGGGAAACTTAGTTAAGATTGGGTAGGCATTCCAAGCCAATGGTACATCCTGGTCACACCATGGGGTGGAGTGTAGTGAATGAAAGATTTAGTATTTGTCCTGAGGATTGAGTCATGTGGATATTTAAGTTAACATGCTTGGAATTAAAACTCTCTCTGCATTTGAACCTAACATGAGTACCTGGTCTGTGCATTTCCATGCACGTAATATGTTCCCACAACGGTCAATCCCAGGATTAGGGGCCCGCACAATACTCAGTGGCGACACACAATGGCATCCAAACGTAGGGCAGAAGGAACTTTGAGAAATTAGGTATTGCTATACCCTAAATATGGCTTTTCTTCTCAATTTTTCTCTCTCTCCTGATATCTATCTGTTGTGGTGGAGCCATCTTCCTGCTGGTTTGGTGGATGGGACAGTGGTCTGAGGGCATGTGGCTTTGTACATGTGGAGCAGCCTGCCTCTGATTTGTTCAGAGGGAGCACCCAGTGCCTTCCAGGCAATTGCATCCTGGCATGGTCACTCCTGAAGCTATAAAAGCCAGTGACCTCAAGGTCGAATTTAATATTAAGGCTTAGCAGTGGGAAGTCACTCGGGCAGGTACTTTTGGGGGTGGACTCTTACCAGGGCTGCACGCTAGGGGGTGCGTCTTCTGAGGACATTCTGGGCGGACCGCCCTTTGTCTTTGGAGCCGAGCCAGATGGTGGCGGATTTGGGTCGGTGGTCTGCACCTTTGTGCAGCTGGCTGTAAGTCACTGGGCAGGTGCCAGGGCATGGGCTAAGTCAGGCATACACCCCCCCCCACTGCTGGAGATCGGCGAGAATCCAGTGGTCTTTTTTTGGAGAACTTCAGAACAAGAAGAGAAGAGTGCTTTGGCTTCCAATAGCCAATATATAAACAAAATTGAAAACTAGACAAGTCAATACGCCATAAACAAGGAGGAGGAAGGAAAAAAAAAGCATCTGAAGGAGGAAAGCAAAACCATGCTGACTAACATAGTGAAAAGCTATTTGTGATCTGAACAACAAAAGGGAAGCCCACATGCCAGGGACACGACAAGGGACAAACAAGGAAGGCACAGGATAATCCTGCACATGGCTCTACCAAACCTGTAGGAGATAGCTACAATGGAATCCCCATGGAGGAGACCCAAGGAACAGATCTTAGAGGAATAATTGCAGACTTTGCAGAGAAATTAAGAACATAAAGAAGAATTCAGAGAACTAAAGAGGGAGAATGAAAACTCAAAAAGGACCTAGAGGGATAACAATGACAAACATCGGAAAGAAATAAAGGAACAGATTGACAAACCAGAAAGAACTAGAGGGAGAAAAATAAAGAGAATTCAGAGAACTAAAGAGAGGAATGAAAAACGCTAAAAGTGCCCTAGAGGGATACAATGACAACTTCGTAAAGAACTAAAGGAACAGACTGACAAACTCCAGAAAGAACTAGAGGGAGAGAAAAAAAAACTCTGAACGAAGTAGAAACACTGAAAAAGGGAGCCACCCAATGAAGTAAAGAGCACCAAGAAGAGATTGAGAAGCTCAAAAAGGAAATGGAAATACTAAAGAAACACAGGATGAACGAAAAAGGAATTGAATACTCATCCAATCAAGAAGAAAGGAAAGGAAAAAGCTCAGAAGTAGAATGGAGGAAAGCAGAACAAAGAATATCAGAATCTGGAAATAACACAGAACAATTAAAAAGCTCAATAAAGATCATGAAAAATTTAAAAACCCACAAAAGTGGAACAACCAAGAAATATGGGACACTATGAAAAGATCAAACTCCAAACGTCATAGGAATAGAGGAAGGAGAAGAATCCCAAGAGAATACTATTGATAGATCTCAAACAGAATAATAAGATGAAAATTTCCCCAAACTAAAAATAGACAAACCATACAAATACAAGAAGCACATAGGCCCCAAATAGACAAGATCAGAAAAGAAACACCCCACGCCAATATCATAGTTAAAATGCTAGATGCCCAAACAAAACAAAATTCTAGGGCTACAAAAGAAAAAACAAGTCACATACAAAAGGGAAACCCATCGAAATTACAACTGACTTCTCAAAAAAAAAAAAAAGAAAAAAAAAAAAAAAAAAAAAAAAAAAAGGACTATGGATGCCAACCCAGAATACTTACCCAGCAAAAAATGTCTACTATAGCTGAAGAGGGAGAAAAATCTTCCATGACATTAACATGATGATGGATACATGTCTGGAAAACCAACTCTTCATAAAATACTTGAAGCAACTCAAGGGCAGAAGTGAGGAGCAACAATCCTCAAACACCTAGGAAAGAAACTAATAAAAACATAACCTTAGGAGCAAAATCAGAGGCTAGAAGTCCAATGGATAATAAAGTGAAAGGAAGCAACATCCATCCTTCAATTATACCTTAATATTAATGGGATAAACTCCCAATCAAAAGGCATAGACTGGGAGAATGGATAGGAAACACCAAACATCTATATGCTGTCTACAAGAAACCCATCTCAATTTCAAGGATAGGCACCAACTTAAGGTGAAGGGATGGAAGAAAATATTTCCAAGCCAATGGTACCAAAAAAGAAAGTGGGTGTGTCTATTCTAATTCAGACAAAATAGACTCAAAGCAAAAGAAATCAAAAGAGACAAAGAGGGCCATTACATTTTATTAAGGAACAATGACGATGAAGATCTCACAATCATGAATATATATGCACCAACACTGGTGCACTAAACTTTATAAAGACATTTCTTCAGGATCTCAGGCACAGATTAACCCAGCACACAAATGTAGGGGACTTCAATACCTCATTAAGTCCCCTAGACAGATCAACAGGACAAAGATAAACATAGAGACATCTGAAACTAAATGACACAATACACCAAATGGACCTCCAGAATCTATCGAATATTTCACCAAACACCAGAGAATACACTTTCTACTCAGCACCTCATGGAACATTCTCCAAATAGGACCATATACTAGGACACAGGAAAAACACAACAAATATAAAAAGATTGAAATAATCTCATGCCATTCTATCAGACCACAGTGCAATAAAACTCAATATCAACACCAGAATAAAACCCTACAAACCTACAGGACACATGGAGACTAAACAACACTCTCCTGAATAATGAATGGGTCAGGAAGAAATAAAGAAAGAAATAAAAACATTCCTGGAACTGAATGACAAGATAAAACAACACAGCAAAATCTATGGGACACTTTAAAAGCAGTCCTAAGAGGGGAAGTTTATAGCTCTAAGTGCCTACATTAAAAAAACAGAAAGAGCACAAGTGAATGATCTAACACTGCAGCTACTGGGTTTGGGCACAACTGCTTGCAAATTGGTTTTACATGAAGGATGCTTGTACTCACCAATTATCACCTATTGTTAAAAAAATGAAACAAAACAAAACAAAAGCAGAGAAAGATGCAGAAAACTATGGCAGAATGCACGATCTGCGATGGGTAGGGGTGGGGTGGGGGGGAGGAAGGGGAATATATGCCTGAACTGAATTGGAAAATGAGTATGAAATACACAAAGCATCAATAAAATAAATTAAAAAAAAATACTTGAGAGACAACAACAAATGAACCTAAATGGAGCAGACAGAAGAAATAACAAAAATAGAGCAGAAAAAAAAAATCAGAGCAGAATCATGAATAGAAACAAAGAAAAACATACAAAAAATAATCAATGGATCCAAAAGTTGGTTCTTTGAGAGAATAAACAAGATAGACAGACCTCTAGCCCAGTTAACCAAAAGAAAGAGGAACAATCCAAATCAATAAATCTTGACAGTGGTGGACATGTGTCCACTTTTATTTTTCTAAGAACTTTACTACTAGCCAGCTTGTACCATTAGTCTTTGATCCATACTTTCAGACCATATTTTCTTCCAGAGGAAGTAGAGAGTAGTATGCATTCCTTCTTCTTCCCATTAGGGTGGTATCTTTTACACTGCCTGCGGGGTTTGAGTGAGAATTGTCCCCAAAAGATTGTGTATTTTCACGCTTGTTCCTCAGCTGTGGTTCTGTTTGGAGAGGTTATGGAGCTTTTAGGACTTGGAGGGCTACTGCAGGATGTATGGCACTGGGGGGTAGGCTTTGAAAACTTACAGCCTTGCCCCACTTTCAATTCACTCTGTGAGCTTCCTGTGTGAGGAATGTGATCAGCTAGCTTTCTGCTCTGGGCAGACTTCCTGCTATTGTGGTCATTTCCTTTGGATATAAACCCAAATAAATGTTTCTTCTATAAGTTGTTTTTGCTCTTGGTATTTTATCACAGCAACTGAAAAGTTAAGTAGTTCACTGCCCTTCAGAGGCACCCAGAATGCAGGTTTTGGATCCTCCACATTGCTACTGTTTTAGAAGCTTTTAAGTTTAGTAGCATAGTGATTTGTTATTTGCTTTAGATGTGTTTATTGATAAGATAGTGGCTGAAAATAGAAAGGAGGCATTGTAAATTTCTTATTTCCTAAAATATTTCAAGCATTTCTCTGGGGAAAGCTCACTGGTAGGTTGTCCATGCCCCAGTGGCTGACCCCATATCCATGAACACATGGGTGAAGGTGGGAGACTTGGGCTTGGGTATGATTACGATATGTTATCGTAATCTTAAACTATTATTAATGAATAGTGAAATATATTTCTTCGAGTTCAAAAGCCATTGAACACTGATTTATTTAAAAAGGAATTCAAGAAAACTAACTTTTCTCTTTTTGAAGATCTCACAAAATAGAATCCAATTTTAGAATATCTCAGAAAATTTCAACAGAGTAAGCACACAAAATGCCCTCCATTTTCTTCAAGGATAAGTCATATGTCAAGTAAAATGTCTGAGCACATGACAACATCTTGCAGAGAAGTTTTGACCTCCAGTATGTGCAGCACTGTGGTGATGAGGAAATGTTCTAGCTGGCGTGATATTTCTTATTTGTCAAGAACATGACAGCTCCCATTTGTAAAACCCGTCAGTTAGACTTGGATTTTGAATATATAATATTACTTTGAAGACACTGCTTCATATATTAGAATAGGAATTCTAGTAAGATTAAATTTAGGATTTTTAAAAATGTGTGATCCATATAATCTTATCAGAATGGTATTTGTTTTGTGTTTATTTACTTGAATAAAATGGCACCAAACTTATAAAGGGAACACATAGCATTAAATGACGTTTTTTTCTTTAAGGAATTTGTACTTGGATGACATTTACAAAACGTCTTGATGTGCCAAGTGGGTCCACAATTGTTTGAATATGAATTTTCTTTGATTGTAAATAGTAATTGGCATAAGCAAACATTTTAATAATAAAATAAAATTACGGTAATGAAATCAGCTTGACAATTTTATTTAACACAGAACTATGTAAAATGAAATAAAAAACATACGATTTGTTCTCCTGAAATGGGTGCATGTTTTTTTTTTTTTATGTTTTTTTTTCATTTATTTATTTATTTATTTATTTTTAATTAATTTTTATTGATGCTTTGTGCATTTCATACATTTTTTCCAATTCAGTTCAGGCTTATTTCCTTTCCCTCCCATGTTTCTTAAATGCTGATTAGCTCATAGGTAATTGATAACTAGAGGGAGGACAAGGTCAGCAACACATGGAAGGTGTGTCTGTAGTTATCAGCTATAAACATTTTAATAAAGAAGAAAGTCTTGGAAATTAGGAAGCTGTTAAGGGAATAGAAATGATTCCTTTCCTGCCAGGAAGTACCTTTCTGTATAGTGGCTCTAAGAAGCAAGATGCTTTCCATAATGTGGTAAGTGTGTGTATGGGTGCGGGGGGAGAGCTGAAACATGGAAGCAGCAGCCAAAGTGTATCTCTCACAGGATAATAGCAACAACACAATAACACAGCAATGAGGGATAATTTGTATTTTTAATAAAAATTTTGTGCTTTTATTTTCATGGATTAGTCTTGTTAGAACTGAATTCTGTAAAGATGCACAACTCAAAATGGAGCTTCACGAATCAAAAGACAGATGATTACAGAGAGCAGAGCGGGTGATGGTTTTTTTAATTTCAAAGCCAGTGGAAGTTTCCTTTTCTAGTGGATATTTTAGAAGTGTGAATGTATTCGTTGTTCTCTGGGTATAGGATCTGATGGGATTTGACTGGTATTTCATAATCTTATTTTCTCCAAAGTTCATGAAGATTTCTGGAAATTATATGTGATAGCTAATTTGTGTCTTGACTTGATTGGTCTAAGGAATACCTATGTAGCTGATAAAAAATTATTTTTGTGTGTCTCTAGATGAGCATTTGAGTTGGCAAATTGAGTAAAACAGATGGCTCTGTACAGTGGGTGGACGTCATCCCATCCATTGAGGACACATGGAGAACAAGAAGGCAGGGGAAGGAGACTTTGCTTTCTTCTCAGGAAAGGCTGCTCATTTCTAATTGTCCTGCCAAGGACCGGGTCTGAATTTCACCATCTCTCAAATAGCATGCGATGGGGACTTTTCAGCCTCTTTAACAGTATGAGACGGTTCTTAAAAAATATATCCATAATATAGACTGGGACCCTCATTTGATCAACTTGATTGAACATACAAGCCCCCCTGCTGGATTGTGGGACCCATGAGCTTGTGGGTTTGGGCACAACTGTGCAAATTGGTTTTACATGAGGATGCTGTACTCACAAATTATCACTTATTGTTAAAAAAATGAAAACAAAACAAAACAAAAAAAGCAGAGAAAGATGCAGAAACTTATGGCAGAATGCACAATCTGCGATGGGTAGGGGTGGGGTGGGGGGGAGAGGGAGGGGATTTTTTTTTTTGGGGGGGAAGGGAAGGGGATATATGCCTGAACTGAATTGGAAAATGATGTATGAAATACACAAAGCATCAATAAAAATAAAAAAAGATTAAAAAAAATATATATATATCCACATGGCGGCTAAGAACCGTCTGTAAGTCCAATTCCAGGAGAACTCCAGTTCCAGGGGAATCCAAGACCCTCTTCTGACCTCCGTGGCATTGCACGACATGGGTGCACAAACCTACATGCAGACAGTACATTCATACACATACAAAAATAAATTAAAAAAAATATATGCATTTAGTTTTCTTTCCTTTCTTCCTTTGATTCTTTCTCTCCGTATCTGCATTTATACATCTTTATCTCTATATGCTTTTTTTAACTTAAAGACCCTGGTTAATACAGTATATATGTTCCTAGATTTTAAAAAGCACATGAACTATGAAAGTTAGAATTTATATAGATATATAGCTAGTGGCTCATTTTAGAGATTATTATGTAGATAAAGGTGATTATGTGTGTGAAAGTACTGTATAAATTTTAAATAATTTTATTTTTCCAATTAAAACACAGCAGAAAGACTCTCCATGAATCTTTATTGTCATTTTTTTATTTCAACAAATTTTTAGGATGCTACCTGTCTATGAGGTTCTGTGCAAAATCCCGAGGATAAAATGTGCAACATAATCAAGCCTCTGTCCTTGTGGAGCTGATAGTCCTGTGAGGGAGATGGAATTAAGTAAGATAACTGAAAATCTGATTGTCTAACTCAAACATATAATATAAATAAACATGCAAAGAGAGAGCAAACAAAAGATCATCTTGGCTTTTCTAGGGCAACTAAGGATTGGTCCTCTATGCAAGGGCCACTTGAATTGGATTACTGTAAATAAACTGTGTGTGTGTGTGTGTGTGTGTGTGTGTGTGTGTGTGTGGTGTGTAGAGACATTTTGATGGATGGAATGAGAAATGTCCTTCATTGGCTCATGTATTTGAACACTTGGCCTCAGTTGTGACAGTGCTTTTGGAAGTTTAGGAAGTGGGGCCTTGTTGGAGGAAGTCTGTCTGTCCCTAGGAGCTGAATTTGAGAGTTTACAGACTTGTCTCACATTCAGCTTGTCTCACTGCTTTCTGTGTGTCCTTGAAGATGTGAATGCTCGGCTTTCTGTTTCAGCCACTTCCTTTGCATTATGGATCTTCCTTCTTGAACCATAAGCCCCAATAAACTCTTTCTTCTATAAGTTTCTTTGGCTATGGTGTTTCTCATAGCAACAGAAAAATAACAATTACAGACATGAACAGACTTTTCCAGATAGGGACACAGGCTTAATCTATACAGGGAGGCATTATGTACTGAAGTACTGCAGAGGACACATTATTGAGGGAGTGAGAGAAGGATAATGTGTGTTTGGCCCCAGCAAGCTAAGAGTAGATCAAGCAGGATTATCCTGTTAAGCATGATTCTCTTAGAAGGATTAAAGTGGAGAGTACCCACATGTATCAGAAACCATCGAAAAGCACTGGTTACTATGATCAATACTGAGTTTATACAGTTAACAACATCACCAGTTTCTGAAAAAAAAATGTATTAATGGAAATTCTGTTGTGATTGTACCTAAAAACCAGGAAACTCAATGAAGAATTTTAAGTGGTTTGAACAGATTTGCATTCTAAAAAGTTATCTTTTGGCTGGGGAACACATTATTAAGAGGGTATTGAGGTCTTGTACTCCAGTCAAGAGGCCATTGTATTAGTGTAGACAGTTTTCTTCGAGAGTACCATACCATTTTCATCACTTGGAAAAGCATGATGTACAAATAGAGGAAACTAAGAGCTGACATAAAATAGATGATCTCTACTCTATATAAAGGGTGAGGGGAAAGCAATGAATATTGCATCTAATTTCTGCTTTGAGTTGAGCATTACATTTTGGGGAAGTGTGAATTTGATCTTATTCCTTGACCTTCATGGAATCTCCAAGAGGAAAGGAAGAGAGAGGCAGTGGAAAGAAACAGGAGAAATATATAATATGAAAAAAATAAATCCAAGTTCTGTCTTCTCCTTAAGTTGAGAGAGTATTCAACATGTAAAGGAGTGATCCAGATAAGAAGGGTGTAGATTCATAGTGAAGGCTGCCTATCAGAAGCTGGCAATGTGAGTTGTATAAACTCAGTATTGATCATGTAAACCAGTATTTGTCATTGGTTTCTGACACATATGAACATTCTTTCGTAGGAAATCGAATTGCAGGCTGGCTTTCCAGTTAGCATGTCTCAGGGTGCTGCGTGACCCAGGGTCTGGCCCCGCCCCAAGGAGGAGCAAACAGCATGGCCTAGGTGCATGGTGCTGGGTGGGGCAAGGTGTGCAGTGGCGCGGAATTGGGGGGGCCTATGATTACCTCTGGGAACTGACGTCATTTATTTTATAAAAGTAGGCTGTAGCAAGGAGTAAATTTGAATTTCATAGTAACATCATCACAGAATTCCTAGCCGTTATTTTTTATTAATTATTAAGCACATATAGGCTAAGGTAGGCACGCATTTCATTCCAGTGGCCAGTGGGTTGGAAAGAGATTCCTTTGCGGATCACCAATCTGGGTAGCTGGTGTTGTGAGTGGGTATTGGCTGAAGGGAGGCAATCAGCCATCAGCCTGAAATTCCTGTTCAGGCTCTGGGCAGGTGAGAAGTCACGGCCAAGAGTGGAACACGTGTCTCGTGGGTCCAGGCTAAGGGCCTGGGTTGAAAGTATCAACCAGGCAGGGCTATGGGAAGTAGCTGCTGGTCTCTGCACCGAGATGCCAGCTCCCCACAGTGTTTGCAAAGCGGGAGCTGTGTCCCCATCCCCCTTAGGAGGGCCACGTGGTCCCTGTTTGGCATAAAAAGAAAGCTACATTCTTTATTTTAGTATATCTGTGAGAATAATGCACAATAGGACTGCCTTCTAATAACTGGGATGTCTCTTTTATGTATTTTAGGTAAAGCAAAGCTACCATCTTCCTATATGTCACTTTGGATACTAATTAGGTTTTCTTAGATTGTTTGTTGCCCCCTCTGTTAGTCACTAATTTAAATACTGAGTTGCACATGTTACTACTATGAATATCTGGGCACTAGATATACATACAGGTGGGGGGTAATTTAGATATATCCATAAATAAGGAATAAAATACATATCACCATTTTGATCTTTGTGTAAAAAAATGGCTATACTATATATAACTTTATAACTTTTTTCTTCTAAGGCCCACTGAATGTTTCTTTCCCTTTTCCAGTACTTCATCTGGCTCAAATTATATATCTGGTAGAGCTCTAAGATCTTCATTTCTCAAGTAATCCCTTGCTGAGACGAAGGATACCATTAATAATTGAATTTCCCAATTGAGTAGCCCAATAGTTAAAATTGACGGGATTCTATACACACTTCTTTCTTTCTCTCCACTTATAACAGTATCTTGATAATCAAGATAAATTTCTTCAGAAATATAGTAGCTTCCTAACTTCCTTCTTTGTTGAGTCACTGGCATAAAAAAAAAAAAAATCAAACATGGCCAGGTAGCAATCTCAGGCTTCGGTTGCTAATAAAAAAAGTTTTTATTATTTTCTCAATGATACATTTATTCCCCAGGCTTTTATCCTAATGTAAAAGAACTGTGCCTTTCCCCACCGGCTGGCACCCATCTTCACAGTCTTTCCCAGTTCACTAGTTTAAAAGAATCAGTGGAAAAGGGGAAAAGCTGTACCACATCAGGCCATTAGGCTCAGGAAAGCACCAGAGCTTTTCCTTAAACAAAAGTCAAGTCTTATAGGATATGATAAGATTAAGAGATTAGAATTCCTTGTTATAGTCAAGTTCCAAGGTGTTTTTGAATGAAATACCTATTAAAATTCCAACAGAATTATTCACAGAAATTGACAGTAACTCACATTTCATATGGAAGCACAAAAGACTAAGATTGCCAAAATAATTTTGCACAATAAGTAACTTTTGGACACATTCCCATCCTTGATCTCAAATTATACTACAGAGTCATAGTTATAAAAACATCATGGTTGCTGGGAGTGGTGGCACACGCCTTTAATCCCAGAATTTGGGAGGCAGAGGCAGGCGGATTTTTGTGAGTTCAAGGCCAGCCTGGTGTACAGAATGAGTTCCAGGACAGCTGGGGCTACAGGGAGACCCTGTTTCGAAAAGACCCCCCCCAAAAAAAATCATGATAGTGGCATAAAAGCAGAACCATTGACTGGAATAGAATTAAGAACCTGGACTTAAATTTGCAGTCAACTGATTTTGATAACAATAAAAAGTACACTTTGGAGAAAAGACAGCATGTTCAACAAATGGTGCTTGTCAAACTGGATAAAAACTGGGTAATGGCATGTGGAAGAGTGAAATTGAATCCCTATCTCTGACTATGCACAGAACTCAATTCCAAACCAATTAAGGACCTCACCACAAGACCCAATACCCTGAATAATATAAAGGAGAAAATAGGCAATGAGTTGGAACTTATGAACACAGGAAAGGACTTTCTGACTGTCATGGCTATTGTGCAAGCATTAGGTTAAATAATTGACAAATGTGATCACATGAAACTAAAAATTTTCTGTATATCAAAGTACACCATCATCCAAAGGCAGAGCTAACATACAGAATGGGAAACAAACCTTATGAGTTATACCTCTTATAGAAGGTTATAATCTAGAATACACAAAGAACTAAAAAAAAAATCCTACATATAAAAAACAATTAAAAAGTTGGACAGGGAGATGAACAAAGAATTTTTTAAAGATGAATCACAAATTGCTGAGAAATACCTTTATTTTTTTATTTTTTATTGAGTGTTTATACAACTCATACAACGGTTCCCAATCAAATCCAGTCCCCCCATGCCCCAAACCCCCATCACAACTCATGCTTTACAACATCCAAGCTAAGCCTTATCCAGCTAACTCCCAAACCCAGATGTCCTTCTGTGCAAATAGATCTGCTGGAGTCTAGTC
The DNA here is from genome assembly GCA_009823505.1 of Rhizomys pruinosus. Taxonomy (NCBI): domain Eukaryota; kingdom Metazoa; phylum Chordata; class Mammalia; order Rodentia; family Spalacidae; genus Rhizomys; species Rhizomys pruinosus. The sequence continues at coordinate 68,904 of VZQC01014686.1, forward strand.
AGCATACCTAGGAATCCTAGGTAAGGCATACTCTTCCTCACCCAACAGTTATAAGTCTCTTATAGTTTTCAGTTCAGGGTCAGTCCCTGATCCATTTTTCTTGCTATCTCCAAAGCTTTTGATTATCTACCAGAAATAGAAAATAAGACTCTACTGTTCAGACAAGGACATGCTTCAGGGATAGGACTTAGATTAATGGAACAGACCTGGGACCTTTCTTACTGAAGATAAGTGCTCATAATGTCAGACAATGTGCATACTTCTATGAGAGAAAAATCAATCAATGGTACAACCCAGTGACAAACTTTAACAACCATGTTGAGCTGCCCAGTAAATTATCTCTCTTGGTGCAGTAGAGGCACTGTTGTCTGGGAGATGGCCAACAGCTATCTAATTGGACTTGGAACCCTCTCAATGGGCGTGAACCCATGAGAGCCACTATAAACTCAGCTGAATGCTCGGGGCTGTAGAAGACAGAGTCTAGAGAAAAGCCTGTGGGGTCATAACTCTAGAAAAATGAAATTTCTTATCATACACTAACTATGGAATCATATATTTACATGCAAGCATATCATATACCACTCATCAAAAAAGCTACTCTATGCAAAAGATGGAGGCCACTGCAGAATCCAACAACCGGTCATACACAGAACATATACTTCTGAAAATCCCCATTTCCTAGGGAACAATCTACAATTGAACCTCAACACACAGAATGAGGGCAGAGAGAAAATAAGTGCACCCCTCAATTTCTCACCAGTAATGCTTCCATACACAATAGAGTGTGATGTAAACTGAAGGCCACAACTAGTCAACCTCAAAAGAATGGGAGCCCCCAGACGTGTATTCCTGGATGGTATTAAATCTCACCCACCCATGACTCAGGGATCAGTGTGGAAGAGGGGCCAGAAAGATTGCGAGAGCCAGAGCTGGTGCATGGTAGAGAAGCAGTGACTGACAATTGACTATAAGCTTTCACATATAAACCTGTGGCAATGTAGGCAGGGTTTGAAAGTAAAGACTAATATTTAATATTGCTTATAAATCTCTTATTTTCTTAAACACTATTTTCTTCAAACTCATTTAGGCACTGGTTCCCTTTCTTTTATATCTTGGAATAAGAAACTACTATAGGAAGGGTCATTTGTTTGGTAATAGCTTCACTCAGTAAGCTTGAGTTGGGTCCCTAAAACATGGTATAATACAGGATCAGAGTCGGGCGTAGTGGCACACGCCTATAATCCCAGCACTCAGGAGGTAGAGACAGGTGGATCTCTGTGAGTTCAAGGCCATCCTGGTCTACATAGTGAGTTCCAGGACAGCTGGGGCTATAGGGAGACTGTTTCCAAAACACCAAAAAATTTACAGGACAGGATCAGGACACCCATTATGAGTACCAAATAAGTTAGCATAGAGCACATAATAGCTCTTTATTTTCCAAAACTTTCTTCCAAGAGGTCAGAGAGTTTCAAAATTTTGAGTTCTTTATAAAGTGCCTTAAACCTTGGAGTTACATTTGATGGTGTGTTACTGGGGATGATATACAATCTTGTTTGCTCCACAATACCCGAAACCCATCTTTTTCAGCTCAAATCACGTCTAATCCTAACTTATTCTTCCATGATATTTTGTTTGTAGAGCTGAATAGGGACATAAGATATGGCAGTCAAGGCACCCTTTCAGTAGCCTCTGTCCAGTAGCACTACCAGTGACTTTATTTGTATAACTGCAGGATAAAGTTAGGAAAATAGTCTTACCTGAAGTCTAGAAAGAGATGCAAGGGAGGAGGAAAGGCAATAGTGTTAGTAGTTCTATGGAACCAGGAGAATTTCTTGATGGACTCACAAGATCATCCATTCTTCCTTATAGACAAAATCTCATGTTATATTACATATCTGTAGTTATAAAATCAGCATGTTACTGGCATAAAACAGATGCATAGATCAATGGAACAGAATAGAAGACCCAAACATGAGTACATGCAATTTCAACCACCTGATACTTGACAAAGGTGCCAGAAATACACAGATGGTGCTGGCAGAACTGGAACTCCACCTGTAGAAGAATGAAATTGGATCCTTATCTTTCTTTCTGTACAAAAGTTAAGTCCAAGTGGATCAAAGACCTCAATATAAAATGTGAAACTCTGAAACTTTTAGAAGAATACATAGACAGTACTCTCCAAGACGTAGGTGTAGGAAAGGACTTTCTTAATGAGATATCAGCTGCTCAGGCATTATGGTCAACAATCAGTAACTGGAATGTCATTAAACTACAAAGCTCATGTACAGCAAAAGAAACAGCCAAAGAAGTGAAGATGAAACCCACTGAGTGGGAGAAAATCTTTGCCAGCTACATATCCAACAGAAGACTAATATCCAAATATACAAAGAACTCAGAGAAACAAAGTAGCAAGAAAATAAATGACCCAATAAAAAGATGAGCTACAGACAGGAACAGAGAATTCTCAAGTGAAGAAATAAAAATGACTAAGAAGCACTTTAAAAACTGTTCAACACTCTTAGTAATTCGAGAAATGCAGAAGAAAACACTTTAAGATTCCACCTTACCCCAATCAATCTAGTTAAGATCAAGAGAATGAAGGACACCAAATGCTGGCAAGGATGTGGAGAATGGAACACTCATTCATTGTTATTGAGAATGCAAACTAGTGCAGCTACCATGGAAGGCAGTATGGGGAACTCTCAAAAAACTAAAAACCTATTATACGACCCAGTTTTACCACTCAATGGGATATACCCAAAGGACTCATCATGCTGTAACATACCTGTACGTCCATGTTTGTTGCTTCTCTCTTCACAATAGCAAAGAAATGGAAACAATTTAATGTCCCACAACTGATGAGCAGATAATGACAATGCAGTACATCTACACAATGGAGTACTACTCAATAGTAAGAAAAGAAATTATGGAATTTGCAGGTAAATGGATGGCACTAGAGAGTGTCATTCTAAATAAAGTAACACAAAGGCAGAAGACCAAGTTAGGTATTTTCTCCCTAATTGGTGGATTGTAGCACCAGTCCCCTATATGTGAGGATATATTCTGATGTAATACCAGGGGCCAAGAAATCGGAAAGGATACATGGAGGTAAAGAAAAAAGGAAGAACTGAAAAGAGGCGGGTAGTAAGAAATGGATGTTACTTGGTGGGGGGGGTGGGGATTTAGGTTGGGAGGGGAGGATAGGGGACATATGGAGGGCATGGTGAGAGGTGGGTGAGGTCAAGAAAGGGTTGGGGGATAATGGGGGTGCTGGTTCTCGGGAAGAAGGCAGGAAGGGAAGAAGAAAGAATAGTGATGATTGGACCTTGGGTGGCTATGGAACCCAGTGTGTAATGTGATGCCCCAGAGACCCCATGAGAAATTCACATACACTGTCTTAACATTAGTGGATGGGTGGTACAATCTGGGGGCTGTAAGGCAGGGAACACAGTGTCAGAGAGAGGCTACTTCTCTTTGAATGGTTGGTGAGAGTGTTCCAAGAGACTCACAAAATAATGCAGGCTATAGCCAAAGCTCTTGATTATTTACCAGAACTAGAAAATAAGACCCTACTGCTCGGGACAGGATGTCTTTTAAGGATAGGACTTAGAGTAATAGAGCAGGGACTGACCTGGAAGCCTTCTACCCAAAATTTAGCAATTATAATGCTAGATAATATGCACAATGTTAAGAGAGAAAATCAATCAATCGTACAAACCAGCCCTAAAGCCTAACAACCATAATGAGTTGGACAGCAAACTACCTCTATTGGTGCAGTAGTGGCACTGTTATCTGGGGGGGATAATCAACAGATATCTAATTGGGCTTGGAACCCTTTCAATGGCAGTGAACTCATGAGAACTACTGTAAACTCAGCCAAATACATGGGGCTCAAGAGGTCATAGAGCCTAGAGAAAGCCCTATGGGTGTCATAGCCCTAGAAAAATGTAATTCTTATCATATGCTAAATATAGAATCTTATATTTACAGACAAGAATATCATATGGCACACATCAAAGAAGCTATTGTTTGTAACAGATGGAAACTATTGCAAAATCCTACAACTGATCAGACACAGAAAATATACATTTGAAAGATCCCCATTCCTAGAAGACATATCCACAATTGAACCTCTATACAGGGAATAATGGACAGAGTGAAAATGAGTGTATTCCCCAGTTCTCACCAGTAAGCTTTGTTACATAATAGAGTGTGATGCAGACAGAAGGCCACAGCTGGATGTGTATCCCTGAATAGGATCCCTATATTGAACCTCACCCACCAATGGCTCAGGGATTACTGCGGAAGAGGTGGTGGAAAGATCTTAAGAGTCAGGCCTGGTGCATGAATGCAGAGAAGCAGTGGCACTGCAAGCTTTCAACACGTGAACTTGTGGCAATAGCGGCACCAGTCATGGGAGCCCTGCCAACTCAGACAGTGTCTCAGAGTGGAGCAAGAGAAATGGGCGGGGGACTGACCCCAGACTGAGAACTACAAAAGAATTATTACTGCCAGAGGAGGAAGAATATGCTTTACCAAAGTTCTCTAGATATGCTGACTAGACTCCAGTGGATCAATTTACACAGAAGGATGTCTGGGTTCAAGAGCTTGACTGGACAGGGCTTAGCTTGGATATTGTAATGCATGAGTTCTGATGAGGTGTTGGGACATGGGGTGGGACTGGGTTTGATTTGGAACCATCCTATGAAAGGTAAAAATGCTAAATAAAAAAATTAGAAAAACCTAGACTTTGCTTTCAGCACCTGAAAAGACAAAAGAAATATGCTGAAATCTTAGTTGACTGGTGGAGTGATAAAAGAAACCACAACTTCCTTTTTCTTCCTTGAAAAATTCTACTGCTTTGATTTTTCTGCTATGAATAGATTACTTTCATAGTGAGAATAATCATTTCTTCTACCCATCAAATGTCACGATTTGATAAGTTTTGCTTAGTAACACGTCTTTTCTTTCGATCTGTCCTATTGCCTCTTGGGTACTTGATCTCTTTGAATGTCTATATGGAATATGTCTCCTCCATTATATATTTTTAAAAAACATAATTGGCTGAACCCTTACTGTATCAATTGTATCTTCTGTTTGAGGGTACTGAAGCTTCTGGAACTTCACAAACTTTTGTAACTAAAAAAATAAATGCTTCATACAACCCGAAGTTCCTCTATAAAAAGTGGAATTCCATCAAGTCTTCTTTGTTCTGTTGATTTCTGCTGGCACAAAGATATAGTATCCCCATCATGCAGCCTAAGAAAACAAGTTTTGTCCTTGGCTGGTAATCTGGTTAATGAACAGGTTGCTTTGTTTGCAGAAAGCACCACTTTGATGGTACATACAAACACACAATGCACTGTAATATTTCTTAGCTGGAAAGGAGTTTTGCCCAATTCTAAAGAGAGTTTATGTTGGTTGTTAACCTAGATTCTTCACAAGGCCTTTAATAAAAATATACCATGTCTATAGTAGAAGTTGTAATTAGTTTGCTTTTGAATAGATCCAAGGTCTGTTAAGTGCTGGATCAAGTGAGAATTGTTCTCAAGACAGAGGTATCCCAGATTTTTACCCAAACAGACCTCCTAGCACCATCTTCGTTGGCTTGCACCAGGCTTCTATTGTTGGGAAATGAGAAATAAATGGTAAGATACCAAATGAGAGCCTCAATTTTGGATATGCCAGATCTTTGCAGCACTGCTATAGCAACCTGAGGGTCTGAAGAAATTATAAGTTGAAGGCTTATAAGCCTGTTAAGTTAGTGAGATTTTCATGTGTTAAAGGATGCTTTCTTACCAGGCAGTCTTTTAGACATTTTTGGTGGAGCAAATTGTAGCAGAGCACTGTTCTCGTGAAAAATTGTATCACTATTTTTCTTCTTTTTTAAAGGACTCTTCTTTAATTGACTAACAGACATAGAGTTTCAGTCAAAGTCCATTTTCATGATGTCTTTTAATTTTTAAACAATGTATTTTATCTCCATGTTATAAATTGTAAGAAGGCATGTAAATTTAAATTGTCAGTGATTCTCTGACAATGTGTTAATACATGTTTATATGTAAAATCATGTATGATGATGCAGAGGTTTATTTCAGGATGTAGGAGTGTGAAAAGAGCAGGCTGCACAGTGTGTGCTAATTATAGTAGTCAATCCAACTAGACAACCACAGAATCTCAAGCATTGGCTCTCAATAAGAAAGTGCAGAATTTGACTTTCATTATTATTCCCAAATATGAGCCACTACAGTGATATGGGGGCAGGGCAATGGGAAGTTTCTTTTAGGAATGTTCAGAGTCATAAAGAAACTCAACAAGAGCTATTAACCTTCAAAATGGCATTAACAATGCCATATAATTGAACCTTGCTTTGTGCTGTTAGTGCACAGAAAATACATTAAAAGAATTTGCATGGATTTATGAGAAAAGGAGGAATGATACAAAAAGAAGGAAAAATGAAATGTGGATCGAAACATTTTTTGGCAATATTTAAAAATACATGCAAAGGCTGATAAAAAAGAACAAGATTCATAGCAAAGCCTTCAGTTCAGTTTTTACACAGGGCCATGGATGCTTTGAGACTTAAAGCCCAAAGGCTAACAAATGCGAAGTCACCTAGAGAGCATGCTGGCCCTGTTAATCACATCACTCCGACTGAGTTGCTTTTGTGGACATCTTAGCAGATTTTATAAGGGCAGTGGAAAATCAATCTGAATATTATGCAAGGATTTCAAACCCTGTACTGATGAAATGGAAATAGTCAAATAGATGGAAGTGAAGATTATTTTCAAAGTCATTTACAATGTCATATATGAAAACAGAACACAAAAGACATGGGAAAAGCAATGCTGCCTAGCAAATCAGATAATTTGTATATATATATATATATATATATATACACACAGTTATTTTAATAATTTCACAATGGTTTCAGATCTAGCAGGTACTACATTAACTTAAGTTTTGGTAATAGAATTAGGCAAGCATGGCCCAATGAAGTTGGCAGAGTCATTTTCTTTCTTGTCTCTTTTCTGGCCACGTATTGTTGCTTGGTTTTTGTTTATAAGTACCCAGTGTCTACATATGTTCATATTTGTCCTAGTTGTCAGTGACAGAGATTATTTGTCTTTCTGTTCTCCTTATATTTGAATTTGCTTCATTCACTCCCTCATGCTTTTACACATAAAATGAATATATAGTTCTATATATCCTTCCTTCTTTTCCTTCATACTCATATGTGCCAGTTCCCATGTACCCCTTCATTCTTTTTTGTTTCACGACTTTTATGAAATAATTAAACTGGTAGATTTGATATATTAATCTACCAACAGCATACTCATGTCAAGGTTTTTATAAAGAATTCAAAAAGGTTGTTTTATTCTCTAATTACACTGAAATGTCAATTTTTGCTTCAGTAAAGAAGGCAGCCCATGAAAGAAAACAGCCAGAACTGACTAGAGACCAAGACATCAGCTCCAGAGAAAGTAGAGTGTTTTGCTTCTCATCCACCTGTGCCCCCTTTTCTAAGCCTAGGGAACAATCTGTTGCAGATTGGGGGCATGTGGTAGAATGTAAGGTCTTCGATTGGGTTAATGGTGAAACTTACAACAATATAGATGGGACAGACTCATTTGATCACTTGATTGAACATACAAGCCCCCTCCTTTGCTGGATGGGGGACCCATGATCTGTGTGGGTTTGGCACAACTGCTTGCAAATTGGTTTTACATGAAGGATGCTTGTACTCCACAATATATCACCTTATTGTTAAAAAAATGAAACAAAACAAAACAAAAAAGCAGAGAAAAGATGCAGAAAACTTATGGCAGAAAGCACGAATCTGCGATAGGAGGGGTGGGGTGGGGGGGGAAGGGACGGGGGCTCTATATGCCTGAACTGAATTGGAAAATGATGTATGAAATACACAAAGCATCAATAAAAATAAATTAAAAAAAATAAAATAAGCAAGTACTACAATAAAAAAAAAAAAAGAAGGTAGATACATAATCATAACCCTGTCACCTGGGCCATAGCTCATCTAACCTATCTTCAAACAAAAGGATTAGGCCAATGAATGCTCATATTGGCCTAAATCTTTGAATCTTTGTTGTTGACCTTTACCCATATGGGGTGTAGTCAATGTTTTCCCGATGTTCTACAGTGATAGTGGGACATGCCTGATCCTGAGCCTGACCATGTGTGATAGATCGAGACTTCCAGAGAATCTGAATACAGAACTTTAAGAATAAAAATCATATGAATACTGCAGTCATACAGAATAATGAGGAGCAGAGTGGAAAAGAAACAATTTTCTAAGCACCAACTTAAATGACCTCTAATGTTTTTCTCAGATTCTTTAAATCTACTGGGTTGCCTGTGTGTGTGTGTGTGTGTGTGTGTGTGTGTGTGTGTGTGTGTGTGTGTGTTCATGTGTGTTTGCCATTCCTCAGGAGTCATCTGCTTTCTTTTTAAGATAGTGTCTGTTATGGAGTAGGCTGGCTGGCCACTAAGACCTAGAGATTTACCTTTCTCTGCCTCCCCAGTGCTGGGACTGCAGGTGATACCATTCAAGGCATTTTTACATACGTTCTAAGGACTGAACTCAGGTCTTTATGCTTATAGGGCAAGTACTTTACAACTAATCTATTTCACCAGCCCAGGGTTTTGAATATGCTTTTCTATTATAAATGAAACCATGATTAAGAAAGGCAGCTTTGCTTTATCAGTGAAAGGTTGCCCAGGATCATACTAGCCATGCCTTTTCAGTTCAATGGTTAAATTCCTGCCAGAATTTCTGGAGTTTAAGATCCTCCAAGTTATTTAATGAATAATCAGTAATTGTGTTTTGGAGGGACAAAAATGTTTTGTCTCCTCAGAAGAGGAGGTTGGGATTGCTGTTTGCTTGAGGAGTGATCATTCTGTGCAAAGTGGAATATGAAACATGGAGTCTCAGGAGGTCGATTGCATCTTTACCAAGAGCTTTGTCTCAGGTCTCCCTGGGTGCTGGATGGGGTAAGTGGTCTTCATCTTGGAGTTTCTTCTTCTTTGGCAGGCAGTTTTTGATGTTTGGGTTTATCTTGAATGCTTTCCTTTTTTTCAGGTCTCTCTGGTATTTTTTTGTGTCTCGACCCTAAAGCCCTCTCTCATTCCCTGTGTTGAGCCTGGAGGACAATTTGTAGTGGAATCCCTCAGAACACTGTAAGTCAACCCGCTTTTTTCCCCTGGTTCTTAAAAGCTGTGGTTCTTCCAAATAAAGTCTCTTTTAAGGACATTTGTGATTCCTACAGACTAGCTTTGGGGAAGCAAATTTGAATAAATACCCACTGCCATAATCTTAACTGTACCCTCAACAACTTTCTATTGTTCTCTGGGGCAGAGAAATAGTCTGTTGATTTCTCCTTTGGCTCAGAGTGTATTGTCAGATACCCAAAGGATTCCAGGATGCTACAATTCTCACTTTCTGAGGGATAATTCAAGGATCCAGGGAGCTTGGTAAACCTCTCCAGTTTATATTTATTTCCTTGGGTAGAGCAGCACGTAATGAATCAAGACTCTGAAACAGCTTTGGGATCCTCATAGTTCCCTGAGGTAATTATGCAAAGTAAATTCTAATAAAGATCATGGGTTATACACATAAGAGCAGCTTAAATCCATGCTTCATTTAAACTCATTGTGATGAGCGGATATTTGGTTGTTTGTTGCCTTTTCTCTGTGGGCTAAAAGATTAGCGTTTATTTCAGGATAGCGTAATTTGTTCTTCAAGGGAAGACAGTTAAAAGCTGAACAAAATTGCAATCCGAGGGATGACAAGTGAGTTGAATCTTGGATTCATTTCTCTCTCTCTCTCTCTCTCTCTGATTCTCATTGTCGAATTCTTTAAAGCTGAGAGGTGAGAGAGTTCCCATAAGGTACATTTCTGTGATACGAGCCACGGATCCTCCATCTGTGATGCATGGCTAGGATTTTTCTGAGGTCATCAGGACACTACATAATGTTCTTGAAAAGAAATGTAATTCAAGCTCATGACAGTGATGAAAAGATTAGGAAATAACACAATTTGATGTAATTTTGCAATTTTATGGGCAGATTAACTCTATTGTTAAAGGACTTCAAAGTCTTCTTTGAAAGACTGTTGGTATTAGTCACTGCCTTTCCTAGTTCCTCCTCCTTTTTAGGCACTAATATACAGGGCTCTGGCTTCACCCCATATAAGGCAGGGAGTGCACACTAAGATCCTTATCTTCACCAACAGGCGGAGTTTGGAACCCTGCCACACATATGTAGATGGTGAGGAATAGACTCAACTTCTGACATGTCACACAAGACAGCTTTGAGCTAGGCCATCTGATTGGCACCCAGCATCCTAATCTTTCTCAGGTGTCAGGTAAGATCAGTTAGCTCTAGGTTTCTTCATTTGCATACTTAGAGGCATTCTATGACTCAGAACTCATCATTTCTGAGAGGCAGGTTTAGGTGCTATTAAAAAAATGGGGAGAATGGCTATGAAATGCTCTCTTGGAGCATGATACAGCTATTGCACTCATGAACTCACAACAGCTGAAGTTACTGTCCCTGGGCCTGCAGACAGTCAGGCATGGATGGGTGGGCTTCATGAGGCCATACCCCATACCTCTGAGGTACTGGCTTCCAAACAGATTCTGGGAGAGGAGGAATCATTGACTTCAGCTGTATGCTCATGAGTGTGACCACCAGGCTCTAGTAGTTCCAAACTCATGGTCACACATATAGCTCTGGCTATACCCAGTTGGTCATAAAATGAAAAAGACTGAATGTGGGAAAGAGATTCAAGGAGAAGAGGGGGAGAGGGACTGATAGAGGTCAGAGAGAGAGAGAGAGAGAGAGAGAGAGAGAGAGAGAGAGAGAGAGAGAAAGAGAGGAGAAGAGAGAGAGAAGAGACAGAGGGTATATGTGGGATAGTAATCAGAATACATTTACAATGTATGAAATTGTCAAAGAACAAACTTAATGTGGTATTGATGATGGCCCAGCAGCACTTTTAGTGCCATATGGGCTGTGTTTTCAGGCATATTATGGGGATCACCTCATTCTGTTTTCACACAGTCCTATGAAATAGTTTTATTGTCCTCATTTTGCAGTTCAGAAAAATGGAAGCTTTGAACAGTTTAATAACTTAGCTGAGTTTATACAGCCTGTAAATTACATAGGAAGTATTTGAAGTCGGTCTCCCTAACGCCAAAATATGCATTTTAAAACAGTCCTCAAGTAGTTCATTACATCATGGTTTTCCCTTTTGGAGGACCCAGGTGAAGCACTTCATATCAAGATACATCTTGATAAACACGTTTGTTTACATCTGAGGAAAACACTAAAAACCTTGGGCATCTATATTTGTGTACTAACATTAAAATTTGCTCAAAAAAAGCCAGGCATGGTGGCACATACCTTTAATTCCAGCACTTGGGAGGGAGAGGCAGGCAGATCTCTATGAGTTCAAGGCCAGCCTGGTCTACATGGTGAGTTACAGGTTATCTGGAGCTACAGGGAGAATCCTATCTCAAAAAGACAAAAATGTTGGTTTGATATATATTCTCTTTGCCTTGTTTATGTCATTTACTAATTTTAATTGTGTAATTTGTCTTTCAGTGGATTGAGTCAAGCCAAACTTCATGCTGCAGCGCTCACTGGCTTTGCAAGGTAAAAGTTTGTATTTCCTTCTCATTTTCATTCAGTGCTGGCTTCCCAGATGGTTGGTTCCCTTCTTCACAATGAGACATTGATCTAGTCTTCCTTCTTTGTGGGTTTCAACCTTGCCTCAGGGCTACACAGTCCTTGGGGTTCAGCTTGTGTAGGAAGGAGAGGCCAAGGAAAGCTACTCTCTTTTTAAGCAATTTGCCTCAAAGTGGTACCGCTTGGCAAAAATCATGTAAATGCAACCATTTAAGTCATGGCAACTAAAAAACATTTTGGCATCAGCTACTTAGAAGCAACTGTATATGGAGCCAGAATCTTTGGTGGGTAGCCAGTCTTCCCTGCCATGCTTTATGAAATGTAGGTGTGCGTTTGTAAGAAGCTTGGGTGTAAATATATGGCAAAGGTTCTGAAATAGTTTTCAAGCTGCAAACCTGGAAGCAGTGTGGCTGCCTGATCCTAGAAAGCTTTGTGTCCATTGGACCAAAGTCTTAGATGCATTTTGGACAGTTCAGAGGACTGGGCTTGATATGTGATTAAATTTAACCTTCTAGGCTGAGTCCTGCCAGAAAACCTTCTTGACATTTGATACCCAGTATTTAGAGTGCCAGATCTGTCTTCATATCTGCTGGCTGACATCCTCTGAAAAGCTCTTACAGCTTCCAGAATCATCACACTAACACAACACCTGACTCTGGAACAGCCAAAGCCAGGAATCACTATTGATTTTGGGGATATTTGTTTGCTTTGGTAGCTCTCTGCTTATAGCCAGCTCTTACATGTGGGTATACTTGCTTGCTTTATTAGTTGGTGGCTGTTACACATGGTGAGAATAATCTGCCTCATATCTTCAGCAACAAGGTGCCTGATGCCTGAATCTTGCTTGTCATATGGTCAGCACTGAGGTAGAGCTTCATTTCCTATTTGATTTTTTTCCCCTCCCCTGGATGCTCTGATCTAGCTTCTACCTCATTGACAGTCTAAACTCAGAGACCAAATGTAAAGCTGACTAAGTCATTTCCCACTTTATTTCTCCCTTTTCCTCATTACAAATGCTTTGTCAGTTCTCAGTTGCCAATTCTCAGTAACCCCAGCTAACCATGAACCTGCAATATTATTAATTCTGCAGGTCCTCTGTGCCTTGTGAGAATCCATATTCATCAACTTTGGGTTCCCATCTTTTACATGTCACACAGATCCTTGATATAGATAGCCCAGGGACACATCTTAAGTCAGATCTCTCAGCACCAGAAAGTGGTCCAGGCTTATCTGAAAAATATAGCTTCCTGTAGCAACTTAGTATTCCCAGGATGATGATCACAGAACACAGATGAATTAATTTCACTTAACATTTTCACACACCTGAACTCCCTAGTTATGTGGCATTAATAGCCATAAGTAGCTGTACACATGATTTATATTTCTCTTATCTTGTGAAAAGGAAGATAAAAATGAATGAGATAACCTAAACTGTCATATCCAAAATTTTTTTTTTTTATATTTTTGAGACAGGGTCTCCCTTTTAGTACCAGCTGGCCTGGAGCTCGCTTTGTAGACCAGGCTGGCCTTGAACTCACAGAGATCCTCCTGCCTCTGCCTCCTGAGTTCTGGGATTAAAGGCATGAGCCACCACACCAGGCTCCAAATTGCTTTTAGGCGGAACATTTGAGCCAGCAAACAACAAGGAAAACAAAAATCGATTCTCTAATTAAAGTGAGTAAAGAAACTATCCATTGAAGAAGCCTTTCCTCTTTGGCAGGACACAAGGCACAGATAGTTATCCTCTGGCTGATGGGCACTGTACTGTTTATATCTCACTTTCCCTGCTATTTGCTTTACTTTCATGAAGAACAGTATCATAAAAGAAAATATTTATTTTCAGGAAGCAGGGTGTATTCTTCTAGAGTTCAATGTACCGCACATGTGTGTGAATGCCAAAAAACCACTTTAGTATCTGGACCTGAGTTGATTCAGTAACTAAAATGCTGAAACTTGTGCTGCTACCACTGGTGTAGCACTTGGTGGCAAGCCTTCCTTAGGACCTATTGGAAGCCTTCCATATCAAAGAGAAGGCCTTCATGGCTGAGGCACTGAGCTTCCCTACATGACTCAACAACTGTGCCTGATCTGTCAAACACTGAATACTGCCTTTTAATGCTTCACTTGGCCCATATCTTGTTATTTACTGTTCAAAATGTGTACGAATGCAGTAGGGGCTATACTCTTCCTTCTACTACAATGCTGGTCACCACTCCACAGAGTGATTTTCACATTGTTTCAGTATGTGTTGATTAGATTTGTCAGTTTGATACAAACTAGAGCCACCTGGGAAGAGAAAAATCTCAACTGAGGAATTTCCAATCTCTCTCTCTCTCTCTCTCTCTCTCTCTCTCTCTCTCTCTCTCTTTGTGTGTGTTTAAGTATGGGCACACATGTATAGGGGCTCATGTATGGTCAGATGACAGCCTAGTTTATTTTGTTGACTGCAGTAACACATGCTGGGATAGCTGTCATGTGAGCTTCCAGATATTCTTCTTGCCACAGGAATGCTGGTATTGCAGACATACCTGGGCTTTGGGGAGCTAAACTCAGGTCCTCACATTTGTGCAGTGAGTGCTATACCCACTAATCCTTCTCTCCAGCTCTATGTTGTGTTTGACTAAAGAGAGTACTTCATTGAGCTCTCTGCTTTATAATACCTTGAAATATTTAAAAGAGAAAGCTGATATCATATACTTACTGGGCAGCTACTTTCTGCTAGGTACTGTACTTGCACAGTATTTCAATTATGATAATTCCACATATGAATGAACTACTATCCTGTAAATAGTTCCTGAATAGTTCTTGGAGCAGTATGTAAGGGACAGTCTTTGAAGTCCTTTTCTGGACCTTTCCTCTCTTCAGATTATTTCCCCACAAGTTTTTTTTTTTTTTCTTTTTTGACTTTTTGAGACAGGGTCTCACTATCGCTGGCCTGGAACTCACTCTGAGACCAGGCTGGCCTTGAACTCACAGAGATCCGCCTGCCTTTGCCTCCCAAGTGCTAGGATTAAATGCATGCACCACCACGCCCAGCTTAAAGATGGTTGTCAGATGCCATGTGGGTGCTGGGAATCAAACCCAGGTCCTCTGCAAAAGCAGTTGACACTCTTAACCACTGAGCCATCTCTCCAGCCCCTCTCTGCATGTTTTATAACTGTAGGCTCTAGCATGCCTGTGCTTGTTAAAAGTAATCCAGCAACAAGGACCAGCAATGCAATAAATAAGAAATTCATTTTGAAACTAGATCACATGGCTATATACCTCCTTGTTTCCTTAAACAAGACAGAGGATACCTTCCTGCCTATAAAATTTGTTAGGTAGCATGCTAGTCCTTGATTATAGTTCTACACCCCTGCACAAAATAATATTTTCTGTTTCTCATGCTGTCATGATTTGCAGCGCATTGCTGAATGCATGCTGAGTTTTGCAGTTGAAAACAACCCAGGTTGATGCAAATACTAGAATCCTGGATGTTTACTTGTTTTTAAACTACTAATACTGCTATTTACATCTGTCACAAAAAGGTATATGTGTAGTTAGAATAACACAAATTCTAAGTATTATACTTTGTAATATATAGACAAAATATATGTGTATATTTATAATTATGTGAATTCTAAAGATTAAAACTAAAATATAAATAAATAGTATATGTGCGCTAGATATTAAATTACAGTCATGCATACTTTAGTACTTGATAAATGTACCATCTACCACTTACACTTACTTTCTAGGAAGCCAGGAGATTAGGAAGTAGTGATGCCACACAGCAAAGCCGATGTCAACGTAAGATGTAAAAATCAGCAGGAGATAAGTGGTCTTGTTATAGATTCAAGTGAAACAGCATGACCCTCTGATTCAGATCTGATAGACTTAACTGCTTCATTGCATACAGACAATGTTAGAAGGCCATCATGAAACAATCCGTTGCTTTAAGAACGTTGTTCCTTTCTAAGGCATGATTCCAACCTTATCAGAATGTCAGAGCAGAAGTCCTGGCAGCCGCGTTTGTTGTCTGGCAGGAAAGCAATCTGTAGGCCAGTGATAGGGAATCTGGCATCTGTGGAATGTGATATTATTTTACGGAGAATAAAGAAGCTGTATCCTTGGAAATGATGCGTGCTGAACATGTCTGATAGGGGATTGTGACTGTTGTGCCTTTCTTCTGAATCAGCCTCTACCAGAACCTAGAAAAGACATAACCTGTTTCCTATAATTTAGGTAAAGAGAACTGGGGGCTAGAGGCTGACAAACACATTCAAACCAGGAATTCTTGACCTTTTTTGCTACCTTATATCCTCCATAGACAGTTAAAGTTGCAGATGCTTTCTCAGTGTGTTTGAGATGAATACAACAAAACATGTATATTTACAGGGAAAAATTATATTGAAATATAATGTGTATGGGCTAGAGAGATCGCTCAGCAGTTAAGAGTACTGACTGCTCTTGCAGAGAACCCAGGTTTGATTCCCAGCACCAACATGGCAGCTAAGAATTGTTCTTAACTACAATTCCCAGGGAATCTGATGCCCTCTTCTGATCTCCAGGGCAATGCACAATATGGGTACACTTACACATATGCAGGCAATATACTCATACACATAAAATAAAAATAATAAATAAAAATGAAAATAAATATGTGTATAAAAATAAGTTTATACTAAATAATTTTAAGTGCTTCTTGATTAATGAGGCACTAATGAGTATGAAATATCATTTTTAAATCTGCATGAATAGTAATACTGAACAAATAAGTGGGTTCCGTTAGACAAATTCACATAAGAAATAACTACTGCCATTTATTGCTTATGTTCATAATTGAAAGGACTTCTAATTTTCACTTAACACAAGGGAGAATGTAAATTTTTTGTGTTCATAGGCATGAACCTCGGATTTCTATCCACAGCTTTTTTGGGAAGTCTGGACACAATGCTATCCCAGTCTGCTTTCAAATTGTCTTCTTCACTGAGACAGCCAAGTTCTCTTATGGACATTTGAAGATAAAAAAAGTAGGGAAGAAAAATTTCAACTAACAGAATTCATAAAATAAAGGTAGAGGCTTAACATTTATCAATTTTAGAGATAGATTTTAGACTCTAATATTGACTGTATAAAGAAATTGTACTTTAGTATTCTATTTGTTTCATTTCCATTTTTATAGTTTAAACTATAAAAATCGTTTCACAATCCCAATTAAAATGTTCTTGATAGTTACCCATTTATATAGTTATTTATCTGCATCCATGCATGTAGATGTGTCGGGATAAATTTATCAATAGATAGTAATCATTATTGCAGAGTGAAGATTTGGGAAATCCTATTTTCTTGAGGATAGAATTAAGGCTGTTTAAACATTTGGTATTGAAGTGAAAATAGTGCATGATTATAACTTTGGAATTTCAAGGGAAGATGGATGCACATTTGTGGATAGGGATAGAAGCAATGGAAGGAGAGAAATTGAAGTTCCAAGTAAAGAAATGATAATGGTGAAGTACATGCTGAGAGCAGGCAGAGAAGTCATCTAGAATATTCCTTTTTGCCTCTGAAAATTTTCACAACTTGGGTATACAGGTATATAAAAAAGATACTTAAACATTTCCTGGAAATAAATCATAAGAATATTTCTTTTAAAACCATTCTTTGGTACAGATGTTCTTTCGCCATTTAGTAAAAACAAGAGGCTGCACACAGACTTTAGACCGAGTTGGATAGAGGTTGCTTCTGGCCTACAGCAGAGAGCTGGGGTGCAGGGTACTGGTAAGTGAAAGAACCCCCACCACCTCCAACCCCCACCCCCACCCTGGCCAACTGGAACTCCAGACAGAGGTTCCAATAAGTCCTAGAACCAACCCAGACAGTACTGGCTGGCAGCAGAGGACTTACAGTGCTCAGAAGGCATCACTTGGACTGTTGCCCACCCAGTCTTGTAAAACAGAAAGGGAAGAAGTGAACTATACCTTCCAATATATAAACAAATTGAAAACCTGAAACCTAAGAAAGATCAACACTCCATAAAAATAAGGAGACTAAGGAAGCACCTGAAGGAATCAAGGAAAGCAATCTCCAACATGGTGAAGAGACACTAGAGATCACACCAGAATACAGTCAAAAAGTAAAGGACATGTCAAAAGTACAATGCAAAAACAAATATGGGAAAGAGCCCAGAATAACCCCAACCAAATTCTACAGAGCCTGTGGAGGACCCTTCAATGGGACCTCTGTAAGATAGCCCAGGATACAGAATTGTAAGTTAACAATCACAGATATATTCAAAATCATAGAACTAAGAAGAGAGAATGAAAAACTCAGAAGGGATCTAGAGGAGAGAATGAAAAACTCTGGGAGGAATGAGGATGACAGGCTACCTGTAGAACCTGAACTAGAGGGAGATGAATGAAACCCAAACGGAATAGATTAAGAATGACACAAGGAATAATTGGAAATCACTGAAATGACCAGATGAAATGAAAGAAATGATCGCATCCAATCAACAGGGAAGAATGGAAAACCTCAGAAGCCGAACAGAGGAAGGAAAAAAAGAATATCAGATCTAAAGAATAACACAGAACAACTAAAAAGCTCAAGTAAGAATTACGAAAAGTTTAAAAATACACAGAATGGAATAACCAGAAATGCAGGACACAATGAAAAGACCAANGAGTTCCAGGACAGCGGGGGCTGCAGGGAGACCCGGCCTACAAAAAACAAAAAAAAAAAAAAAAAAACAAAAAGCCCCAAAAAAAAAAAAAAAAAAAAAAAAAAACAAATTACATATAAGGGGAAACCTATCAGAATTACAGCTGACTTTCCAATGCAAACTATGAAAGCAAGAAGAACATGGAGCAAAGCATTCCCAGTCCTAAACAACTATAAATGCCAACCCAGGTTACTATATCCAGCAAAAAATGTCAATTCTAGTTGAAGGAAAGAGAAAAATCTTCCATGATGTAAACAAGATGAAAGAATACATGTCCAGAAAACCAACCCTTCAGAGAATACTTGAAGCAATTCAAAGGACAGAGGAGGGGAGCAACTACCCCCAGACAGCTTGAAAGAGAAATTAGTAAAAGCAGAACTGCAGAAGTAGAAACCTAGACTAAAAACACAAATGGATAACAAGGTGAAAGGAAGCAACACACATCTCTCAATTATAACCTTAAATATTAATGGACTAAACTCTCCAATCAAAAGGCATAGACTGGGAGAATGGATCAGGAAACAGAATCCATATATATGCTGTCTACAAGAAACCCATTTCACCCTCAAGGATAGGCACAAACTTAAAGTGAAAGGAAGGAAAAAAATATTCCAAGCAAATGATACCAAAAAAAAAGCAGGAGTTGCTATTTTAATATCAGACAAAATAGATTTCAAAGTAGAAGCAATTAGAAGAGACAAAGAGGGCCATTACATCCTTATCAAAGGGAAAATTAACCATGAAGACTTCACAATCATGAATATATATGCACCAAACTCCGGTGCACCAATCTTTATAAATATAACTCTACAGGCCCTCAAGGTACAGATTAACCCCAGCACACTCATAGTGGGGGACTTCAATACCCCACTAAGTCCTTTGGACAGATCAACCAGACAAAGAATAAACAGAGAGACATCTGAACAGAACAATACAATACAGCAAATGGATCTCACAGACATCTTCCAAATATTCCACCCAAATACCAGAGAATATACTTTCTATTCAGCAACCCATGGAACATTCTCCAAAATTCACCACATACTTGGACACAGAAAAAAATTGACAAATACAAAAAAATTGAAAATTTTCATGCATTCTATCAGACCATAGTGCAATAAAGCTCAATATCAACACCAGGACAAGCCCTGCTACCTACAGGAACACATGGAGATTAAACAACACACTTCTGAATAATTAATGGGTCAAGGAGGAAATAAAGAAAGAAAGAGCCTGGTGTGGTGGTGCACACCTTTAATCCTAGCACTTGGGAGGCAGAAGCAGGCAGATCTTTGTGAGTTCAAGGCCAGCCTGGTCTACAGAGCAAGTTCCAGGACAGCTGGGGCCACAGGGAGACCCTGTCTCAAAAAAAAAAAAAAGAAAGAAATGCATTCCTGGAACTAAACAATAATGACAGTACAACACAACAAAACCTATGGGACACTTTAAAAGCAGTCCTAAGAGGGAAGTTTATAGCCCTGGGTTCCCACATTAAAAAAAAATAGAAAGAGCACAAATAAATGAGCTAACACTGCAGCTAAAAACACTTGAAAGACAACAGTAAATGGACCCTAAATGCAACAGACAGGAAGAAATAACAAAAATCAGAGCAGAAATCAATGAAATAGAGACAAAGAAAACAATACAAAAAAATCAACAAATCCAAAAATTGGTTCTTTGAGAGAATAAACAAGATAGACAGACCTCTAGCCCAGTTAACCAAAAGAAAGAAAGAACAACTCCAAATCAATAGAATTTGTGATGAAAAGGGAAATATCACAACAGACAATGCGAAGATCCAGACAATCATATGGGAGTACTTCAAAAACCTATACTCTACCAAATTTGAAAACCTAATGGCAGCACCAACGACTCCCAGCGCGACCCCAGTAAAATGTTTATCTGTGGACTGAGCTGGCCAACCTCACCAGATAGCCTTAGAGACTATTTTAGCAAATTTGGAGAAATTGGAGAATGAATGGTCTTGAGAGATCCCACTACGAAACGCTCCAGAGGCTTCGGTTTCATCAGGTTCGCAGACCCAGCAATTGTAGACAAAGTATTAGATCAGCCCCACCACGAGTTAGACTCCAAGATGACTGAGCCCAAAGTTGCATTTTCTAGTGGTGCACAACCCAAGATGGTCACAAAACAAAATATTTGTAGGCAGATTATCTGCGAACACTGTAGTGGAAAATGTAAAGCAACATTTTGAGCAGTTTGCCAAGGCGGAAAATGCGATGCTGATGTTTGGCTTTGTCACTTTTGAGAATGAAGACATTGTGGAGAAAGTCAGAGATTCATTTCCATGAGATCAATAATAAAATGGTAGAATGTAAGAAAGCTCAGCCGTAAGAGGCCGGGCCCAGGACTGCCGTACACCATAGATGCATTCATGCTTGGCATGGGGGTGCTGGGCTACCCCAACTTCGTGGCAACCTATGGCCGAGGCTACCCGAGATTCTCCACTAGTTATCCCCGAGGCTACCAGTTCCCAGGCTTTCCAGCAGCGGCTTATGGACCAGTGGCGGCGGCAATGGCAGCAACTCGAAGATCAGAGCACACCTGGATTTGTAGGCAAGACTGGGCGAAGTTTCTGGGTGACCCTTTGTTTAGGTGATGTCCTCAGACCTGGACCCCCACCAGCCTCACCCCTCATTCCAAGCAGAGGTGGCACGCTTCGGATTGAGGGTCGCTGCATCTCATCATCTCACCTATCTGCCGTAACATATGACAACAGCTTTTAAGTGTGTATATAGCCCATGATTTGGGTTTGGCTCCGTTTTGCTTTTCTTGGTGGTTTCCCTTCCCCATCCCGCCTACCCTTCTCCTTTCAATTTGAATCGCATTTGGTAGTGATGATTTTGACTTAGTCCCACCCTCACCTCGCTGTAATATCTAGTTAAAAGCTAACCATAGTATAATTGTTATATTAAGGAGCTAATTTTTTTCTTTTTAAAGAAATACTTTTGTTTGTTGTTGTTTTGTTTGTTTTGATTCTGTTCTCACTTTTGAAGGATGCCAAGATGGTGATGTTGCTATCTCTCTTTTTTTTTTTTTTTTTTTTTTTTTTTTTTTTTTTTTTTTTTTTTT